>RJWH01000128.1:247622-847622 GCA_004363575.1 Solenodon paradoxus | reverse complement strand
TATGGTTTCTTATAACCCCACTCAGGAAAAGATTTCAGAATACAAATTAAATTATAATGTGGATTGTGGATGCTTAGGAATATATCTAATAATTATTAAGAATCCAAGTTCCTTTGTTTCTCTTTAGTTGAGCATTAAGCTTTTTGGAAGCTTCCAGATAAATGAGGTACCATTTAATGGTGATATTTCTCAGACAGAAATATGCTTTACAAAAAAATTATGAAAAATACATGGGAATGAAGTAAAAGATGAGATTTTGTGTTAAATAAATTTGCAGACTGAGGGAATTTTCAAGCTTAGGCACATGTTTGTGCCCCATGAAGAAAGCCAGAGTAGTTTGTCAGCCTGGGCTCTCATACCAGCCTTGTTCTTCATGGTTGGCCTTTAGCCAGAGAAAATCCTCCCAATTGATAGCTGTCAACTGTCACAGGTTACAGATTAAAGTGTCAAACTGCTGAGAATGATGAATAAAAATACTATGGAACTCAGAGATTCTAAACAAAAATCTCTTCTAACTAGATTCTGAAAACTAGAAGTAACCAACCATCTCTTATAACTACTTCATGGAACAATTTTGGCTTTATGATGGCATGAATAGCTGGAATTGGTTAATCAGTTATGCTTTTCATCAAATAGTTCATTATAATTGCTTATTAAATGCTACTAATCCAGACCATTTCACTGGGGTGTCTGTCCTATATCTGATTAAAAGATATAATATATATGGTAATAATCAGATTCTTCTGTATTTCTCTTATTTGGTGAGAAATGATTGATCAATTAACAATAGTAACCTAACATCTATATGACGTCTAGGATTTGAGGGAACCCATTTACAGAGAATAAGTTGGGTGACCATATTTTCTTGAGAAATTCTGATTTACCCCTTACATCGCAATTTAATTATTGATAATATCTCTTTTCACATTCCCCAAAGTGTTTTGACATGGTTCATAACATATAGGGTTATCTTACTGGTGAGGAATACCTCAATAGTCTTGGCTATAGAGTTGTAGGGCTCCTTGACTGATCAATTAACAATAGTAACCTAACATCTATATGAAGTCTAGGATTTGAGGGAACCCATTTACAGAGAATAAGTTGGGTGACCATATTTCCTTGAGAAATTCTGATTTACCCCTTACATTGCAATTTAATTATTGATAATCTCTCTTTTCACATTCCCCAAAGTGTTTTGACATGGTTCATAACATATAGGGTTATCTTACTGGTGAGGAATACCTCAATAGTCTTGGCTATAGAGTTGTAGGGCTCCTTCTGTATTCATTTAGGTAACTAAGTATAGTCAGTTACTTGAATGCATTCTCAGAACTTCTTCTACCCAAGTGCAACAACAGGTCAAGGGCTTCACTTTGTACTCAGAATTTTTTTCTACTGATTTTATTTTTTAAGCTCTCATTTGATGACTGAATGATGAGCAACTGAATTATTTAACTAATTAAGACAATTAGAAATCTAAACCTAAACATGTGATACATAACAACAAGCTATACTATGATCTTGTGAAGTGAAACAGAGGCAGCAAGTTACCTAACCAAACATCCATTCTACCCCTCCCCCTTAATAGAAGAAGACTGAATATACAGAATATACTGCAGAAGGCAATGTGTCAAGGAAAGGCATTGTGTGTCCCAGAGTAACCTGCAGCAAGATTTGTCAATGTGTCCATGCTCTTGTCAAGGAGGTGCATCCAAAGTACTTCCTGTAAGTCTTACTAAGGAAAGAGGGAACAGAATTTTCTTCTACTTACTATCTGATATGCAGTGGAATGAACAGCACTGATGAAGTCATCCTGATCCCTAAGCCAAGTACTGAGGGTGGTGGAACAGAAGGAAAAAGGAGCCTGGCTTCCTGATGATCCTGGAACCACTATATTAGTTCTAGACTTCTTGCTTCTGGATATCTGTCTTCTGTGAGAACAAGCTCTTTTCTGTTTGCATCATTGCTCTTTTGCTTTTTGGTCACTTGCAGGCACTTGATTTTAATTTACTCAGGATGAAAACAAAAATTCCACATACAGCTCTCAGAACAGCCAGCACAGAACATTAAAGTAAGTGGGGCTGTGTAGGAAGGGAAACTAAGGGTGCAGAAAGGTAAAAATTTCTTTATAGAAGTTCATAGAACACTAAAGTGAGACTTCCCATTTGAGAGAAATCCACTACTCAGAGAATCAGGATTTATCTTATGTGTAGCAATGATGATGTTCTATGTGGAAGCAGTAAAATATACTGAGTGTATCAGAAGTATCCCTAGCTCTCTTCGCTGAGTTAAAAACAATAAAATATTCATGTGCTCACACTTGGACCTGGAGTCTTGGAATGTCTGGACAACTTTCTTTAAAGGAAGGTATATTGTAAAGTTATGATATCAATTGACTACAAAATGCTTTCACAACTTCCCAGAAGAGTTTCAGCTCATTTCAGCACAACATGACCGGGTATGACTACCCATTACAATATGCTAGCATGTGAATTCATTATGTGCAATATCTAAGCCCATCAATGTTGATCTAAGCATTTTGATGGCCAGAGCTCATAGATTCATCTTAATACAAAGTCTGAAGTCTTGTCTTTCAGGAATACACCACGGACACATTGCCTTACCTCTGTGGAATCAGAGGGCTTACACTTGGGTATCTAAGGGCTTGCTAGGAGTGGGAGCAGATGGTAGTTTTTATATGTTCTTTTTATAAATGCATTTTGAGCAGGTTTTTTTTTTTGCATGAATATTTCATTTATGACAGGGTGCTGCTTAGTTATATAAAAAGTAAATACATAACGAGTGAGGTGTAAGTATAGCAGCAATGTAGAGTTGAGGCTAATGGGTGGAGAGGATTTTAAAAATACAAAGAATTCTCATTTGCAAAAAGTACTTTGCAGACTTTAAGAGATAGATGACTTGTTTCTTTTCTACTTCCCTTTTCCCCATTTCCACCCTTTTCTTTTGTGCACTTGTCCAAGGAAAGAGGAAGTTTCATATTCCAGAAGTCAAGCTTTGGATTTCCAATCCTTTCTAGGGTCACTATTTTAACAAATTTGAGAAACAACAGAAAAAACAAAAACAAAAACAAAACAACCAACAACCATGCAAAGTAAAAATAACAAGGGCAAGAACCACAAACAGTAAGCAGCATCCTAAGATTAGGAGACCCTGGTTGGCTGGACATGCAACCAGTCCAGTAGGCGGAGGATAGGAGGGTGGAAAACAACAGCTGCCATAAGCCAAAGTGATAGACCTTGATCTTCCTAAGGGACAGGTGGCACAACATGCCCTGTCTTACCCATTGTACAACATCATGAATATTTTCACTGTGTCTTGGGCTTCAAAAACTGTCTCTAGGCTTATTCTACTTGGAACATTTCTAAGGAATTGTTTGAGTCCAGCACTGTATGATATTTTACCACATTACTTAGAACAGATAATTTGGGTCCTTAGTTTGATTTTAACTCAAGCTATATTAGTTAGTACCTAAAATAAAATAAAAAAAAATCTGCAATAAAATAAAAATCAACAAACAACAATTTAGTTTTGGTCAGTATTTCATGTGTTGTATGGTGGAAGAGTAGATAGTATGGTGATTTTATGCATAATATTTAGCAAACTATGAATAATGGAGTATCTTCATCTTAAAAAGGAATTAAAATGATACTCATGTCTGCAATGATCTAAAGGTAAAGTGAATTGTAAGACGGCAACTATCACAATAATTTTATATTTTTCTAATGTTGTCCGTTCTTAGCATAAGGACTTTATTTTAAATGGCAGACCCTCAATATTCATGAGGGATACCACAGTCTCACATTTGCAAATGTCAGTTTAGCGTATAATTGTCTCTACAAAACTTCTATTTTCTGGATTATAACCATTATTTTCTTGATCGTTTTGCTTCCACTTTACTTTCATCACCAGCTAGCAGCTGACATTGTGTCCAGAAAAAGTATTTGCAAAGAAAATAGTTTTTTTTCATCATGTCATGACCACAAGAAGAGAATATCTAAACAACCACTGTGAGAAGATAAGTGGGTCAGTTATCTAAGCACACTCTAGCTAAAAGATTCTTGTCTGAGACCAGCGTCTTGCCCTACGTAATTCAATTTCATGCCTCAGCAAAATTACAAATTGCTACATGTCATGAACCCTTGACTATTGCTTGAGGTTAGTCAAATGGCAGTGCTAAATCCCCAGTCAATAATATATTTCCTTGTCTCAAAAACTGCTGACTGCGATGCTTTATATGCAGGAGATTATCAATGAGATATTAGGTTAGTTGATTATCTGATCGATTAAGTCTTTGTATTTTGGTAAGTACAAAATAGATAAGATATTAGGCAGGCCAATGGGCTACTCTGCATAGAGTTACTCTTTGTCCTCCTCTAGTGCTTCTCTTGGAGGTAATTTAGTAGTTTTAGTTAAGAATAGCATTAGACTAATGGGTGTTAAACAGTCGTACAGCTGTTGCTAGGAGGGGAAAAGGATAACAGAAAACAAATGTGGTCTGCATAGAAGGGGTGGATGAAAATGTTAGAATGCCTTATTCTATTTGTAGAATAAATTCTTGCTAATAAATCAACAAATCAACAACTCAATTTTTCCTTAAACTAAATATATAGCAAAAGCCTCAAGAAAATGTATGATAGAGATTCTTTTGGTTCAGTCATAGACTTTGGACGGGCTACCTGTAAGATCATTTGTCATTCATTAAGCATGATGGAAGAGGAAGCTGCAGTACTTAAACAAAAATGATAATCTAGACCTGGACTTCCTCTTTCCTCTCTAAGGAGATTTGCATATTTGTAAATATAAAACACATAATGTAAACACATAATAATATCACATTTTCTTGGTTTGCAGAAATGTATTTTGTTCTAAATTTCAATTTTTCTTGCAAAATTGGTTCTTTCTATATGTAGTTTTCTTCTTGGTAATCAAAGTATTTGATTGATTTCCAAGTCAAAGAAAACATAGTTTTACACAAAACAATAACAGTTAGTGTTAATAAAAGCCAAAAAAATAACTTTAATAAAGAAAAATATATTAAAATTTGGGTTTCAGTTCCACTTTTTGATTCTCACTAGATCTTTTATTTCTTTTAGGCTTAGAGCTTGAGTGTTAATACTATTTCTATGATTGATTTACATGCTGTGTGACTTTCGTCTCGTTTTTTTCTTCCTTTAGTACTGTATAGAGCAAAGTTTGAAATGAATTAAGTTTCCCGAAGAATTTAGACTGCATTAGTGGAAATAATCATTAAAAAATATCTATCACATTAAATTGCTGCATTTTGTGAACTTTGTGAATTAGGGGGAGAAAGAGGATTTTGAATGTTGGTAAAATATTTCAAGTGTAAGTTAGAATGAAGGCTAAGATTATGAAATGTTTTCATTGTAGGTAGACTAAACTGATTAAAAGACAAATATGAAGTGAAGGAAAAAAAAGAGAAGTAAAATCAGGGCAAGTCAGTGAAGGAACTTGAAACTGTAAAAATCTTATTTTAGAGTTTAGGACAAACTCAAGGTTTAACAAAATACAAATTGTGTGTGTGTGTTTATGTGTATAGATATGCATGTATTTGAGGTATACTATAATAAAATGGGGTTTTAAGGATGTTTATAAGATAATTTCCTGAGGGAAATTTTCCTTTTATTATTTTGCAGTGATTTCTAGTGCTACGCAAACCTACTGAACTGTCTTCATAAATTGTCACCATTTCAACATCAGCATGAATAATGTATATAAGAGATAGCATAGGAAGTAGAATTCAGATTTGTAAAAGGGGAACAGCAGATGCTGGAAACCTTAATTGTGGTTATTGGGCAATGTTGTCTAGTCCATAGCTCAAGACTTTTTGACACTTACTGACTTTAACAGGGTTGTGCAATCCAAGGACTAAAATCCAAGAATTTAGCTTGGCTGAAAATGAATATGTTTTACCTGATAGTTTTCTCTAGAAGTTGATGGTTCCCAAATGTCTAAATTAATATTTTGACTGAATTCCACCGCTTATGCCTCATCTCTACTGAGCACAACGGAAGACTTGTGTTTTGGGGTTGATTAACAGAGGACACAGGATTAGCACATAGTAGACTAAATTGTAAATGACTGAAAAGAAGCTCATTTGTGTCTATTTATTCATCCTTATTAATAGTTTTGGGCACTTAGAAATGCCCCCAAGGAAAGGCAAAACTGCAAGTAAATAAGTTTGTGAATACTACCATTAAACTCTGGGGTATTTGAAATACACAAAAGTGGTGAAAATTGATGGATACCAAAATCTCAAGAAATCAGATTTTTCTAAAATACATTTATAACTCCAACTTAAATTATTGCCTCTTGAATACCAAATATTTACCTGTTAGCATGTAGGTTATATAATAGCTCAATTAATTATTTGTTCAAATGCTTATTTGAAAGCTATTAAAGAGTTTTGCTTAAGTAACTTTTAGCGAAATCCTAATGTATTTCAAGTCACTGAATTTTAAAGATCATTCTAAGCAACTGTTTATTTTCTTTCAATAAAATTTATTGGAATAGCTGGTTAAGACTCAGAAAAAAAAGTGGTGAATAAAATATCTTTTAGCAACAATTCAGAACTTGAATATTTTTATCATAAAAACTAAAAAATTATTTCATACATTTTTATTTTGTTCAGGAAAAAAATAAAAACAAGTTTCCCGAAAGTAGAAGAAGGAAAAAGCTATTCTGTATGGAAAATTGGGTTGAATAAGGTATCTGCATAATCTTGAGTCCTGGTTCTGTTATATCTAGTTATATAATCTGGACATTCACTCAAATTATCTGAGTCTCATTTTTCACATCTGAAAAATTAAAGGGTTGTAATAAATAATGAATAAATCCTGTTCCATCTCTTATAGTCTATGACTTCATTACTCTGCGATCCAACATTGAGGTTTTCAAGTTCTTTTCCAGAAAGTTTCCCTCCATCTGTATTAATGTGTTCTAATAAAGTTTATATTTTTTCCCAACTCACTAGGTAAAAGATAATATTTTTTTCCCAATTCACTGTACTATTTTCTTTGGCAATTAAAAAAGTTTGTAGCTGCTATGAAACTATATAAAAATAAAATACAGACATCCTATGATTTAGCATAAGTTATTAGTTTTAGATGTTTTCAGTTTCATACTTCCTGGTGGCTAAGAGGTGCTTTACTCCCTGTATCTCTCAGGAGGTGATACTTCAGTTAGCTCTCTTACTCCCTGAGCTGAGCAAAACTCTGAACCTCTCAGGGACTTGCCTTCATGATCAATTGGTTCTTTCTAATAATAACATAGCATTTCATATATAGCACATACTCAGTGGGGACACTCAGAAATTGAAACTCAGGATGCCAAGGAAGTAGGAGCACCCCCAAGGATCTTACAAGGTGAAGAGCAGATAAAGTAGGACCAGTGTTCATGGTAATTTTCAAAGCAAATAAGCAAGTTTGTAGATAATGACAGCTATAACTTGGTGGAAAAGGTAATTTATAATGATATTTTGTATTCCAAGTGTAAAGCAAGAAAATTACATGAATCAATAGTTTCCTAAGAAAACGACACCACCAAATCTTGAAAGAGAAGCTGTTGTACTGACAAATGTTTCTAATTCTTGTTATTTTGTTGGTTGTGCTAGGTAAACTTTCTTCTGATAATCTTAACTAAACTTGCACTGTAAATTCTTTCTCAGGTCAAAGATTGAAAACTCTTAGAGAGTAAATATTATTTCTATCATAATTATCAAATCTCCATGAGTGCTTAATATGTAATTCTTCAATAAATTTATACATAATGGAAATATTATGAGTTGAAAATCTATGAATCATGAGTCTAATAGTCTTCTCATGACTTTTTTTAGCACGCGTGTGCACACACATACACGCTTCATAGCCAAATAAACAAAACTGCTAATAAGGAGAATATTATAAGCAATATTTTATTTTGCTTGATTTTAGAAAATCTAAGAACCATCACAATATTTGAAGCAATTGGATGATGATAGAGTTCCGAGGTAAAGCAAACTGCTTGCCTTCATATATCAAGATCCAATTAAAAAGTCTATTCTGTATGCCAATGTCAATAGATATCTGGAGAAGAAAGTTGCCAGAGAAAGCATGATTGGGGAGCTAGGAATAAAAAACAAGGGTATAGTGGGTCATCAAGACCAATAGAGGAAAAACAATAAGATGAAACCATTGGTAAATCATATTGAATATTGTAAAGAAAATTTGGAGACATCTGAGCATTTTCAATTGCTTGCTGATATAGAAGCCGACTGAAAGTATGTAAGAATAATGTCACAATTAGGAAGTAGCATATAGGGATGATATATATATATATATAAAGATAAAACATTACTGCAGGATTAGAAGACTATAGATCAAATTGTAAAATGACACTAGTTTTCAATATTCATGACACTTGTTTAAATTTGTAACTCTGTTTTCAGAAATATTTTCTTTTTAATGTAGGAGCCCTCACTCTCCCAGTCTTCTCAGTGCCCTAGTTTGTGAATATGACTTAGAATGCTGCAGCTTTTCTGAATTTGGTGATACTTGGGGGGGTTACATCTTTTTCCATCTTGTGTGTCCAGCAGTCACCATGGTCTTGGTCATTTTATTATACAAATTCAAGGGAAGCAAGTTCATGTCTGTCCCCAGCTCTCTCTGTCTCTTTGGTGTGGTAGACTGTGGGCAACTTATTGCTATTTCTCATAAAGTTTTGCAATCACAGCCATCTTTCAAATGTATCCATGAAGAAACCACAAGGACAATCTGTAATTAAATACCGTGATTCAATCTGACAAAGGCAAAATTGGCCCTAATCTGTCTAGTGTATTTCTTTTGTTTTGTTTTGTATTCGTTGCTATAGATTTTATAATTTGAAGGCGGACAGATGCTAATTAATATAGTTTTCTTTGACCTAAGATGATACCCCTTATATTTACTATTGGTAGTCTAACTGAAATTTCCTTTTTATTTTAGAGGCAGATTTTTTAACTTCCAATACAACATATTTGAGTATCACCTTTGGTTTTAAAATCTATTTTTTTGTGGATATTCCTTTAAGACACCTGAAGTAATAGAATGAATTGCTGAACATTTCTCTCAAAACAAGATTTTCTTAAAATTCTTTACAAGAATTCCCTCTTTATTCCATTGTAAAGAGGCATACTAAAATTTTTACAGCAATAGTAAAAATAACCAGTCAATGTTTTCAAAAGAGCTCTAAGGAAACTTTCTACGATATCTTTTCAAGGATATGTTCAAAACATACAGTAATGATCTTTATTTATTTGACCTTGTTAGAATTTCTTCATGTTCATGTCACAAAATTTTTTTCTCAGGCTTTCTGGGGGCAACACTTTTTAGAGTAAATGCTAGTTATGCTTATCAAGGTGCTTGCCAGCTGTACTTTTCAGTGAAATACAGGTGGTAACTTATAGTTATACCTGTGTGAAAATATTTTGCTGCTGGTCATTAACTCATATCTTAGGCCTCTGACAATAGCACAGTCTGCTTTTGTGTAGAAAATATGCATAATTACATATGCAATAGTGTTGTTCTTGATTTTTTTTTCAGAGTTTTTTCCCAAGTCTTCCTTAACTTTGTGAAGTGAGCTATATGAACTTGCCCCTATCGAGTTGCATGCAGATGGAAAGCATGGAGTTCTAGTGCTCCATTTTCAATGAGCAAAGAATATTTCTGGAATTTATTGACATGAAATTAAATCACTTTTTCTGTAATTCTCATTTGCTCATAATGTGTAAGAATAGGAAGGACATCGTTATGGGCACAAAGAAATTGCATGGCAATATTTATTAGAAACATAGTAAATAAGAAAGAGCCAATGTTAAAAAAATTTAATAACTAAATAAGTGAGGTTCACAATAGGGAAACTAATTCATAAAATGGCTCCAATAAAGAGACAAGGGATGTTGCAGAAATGTGAGAGGGTAAAGGAACAAGCAAAGACTGGTAGTGTCCCAGAGACTAGCAATAGCGACAAGTTGTTACCCTCTGGAGTTGAAGGGAGCAAATAGTGTTACTAGCGCCCAGTGAAAAGTGGGAGTTTGGTTAAGGATCTGCCATGAGAGACATGGAAGGATGGAAGGATGCAGCTACATCCAGTGATACAGTGCTAAAGCAAGCAGGACTTGGAAAATAAACTATGATAGCCTTATCATCCCACATCTGATCTCCTTGTAGTATTTCCCAGCTAGTAATCAATTAACAAGGGCCTTCAAATGATAAGCAGAAAACAAAAGGACAGAGATAGACCTGGGAACTCAAATAGTAGAACCAGACTTTGGTTAGAGTGTTAGACAGATTGGATGGTTGACTTAACTTAGAAGCTACAATACCATAGATGAAAGAGTAGGGATGTTGTAATGAAAACAAGCCAATGTAATGAACTATTAAGACGGAGGATTATACCTTGTTATTAATTGGATTTATTGGGTTTCTATAGTATTTAAACAATTTCAATTTAGTGATTTTAAAGTACTATTTTATCTTAATTATTTTTTTAAACAATATCTTGCAAAATGTTTATAGACAAATTTGGAAATAGCTGATTAGAGTAACAAACTAGAATCATTCCCAGTTCTACGTCACTTTCCAACTCTCATACTATTAAAGCCAATAAAGAGCCTATGGGGTATTCATGGGCTCCAAGAAACCCACTTTGAGAAATTATGCCTTATATAATGAAATTATCAATAAAATTCTATATTGTTCTGTTTATCTTTTGTGGGGAAAAATACCTAAAGCAGGTCAATGGTTTCTTCAACTTTTAGAAATGTGGCATATATTAAAAAATCTTCATTGTAGTACTTCAAAATGCATAGTCTTATTTCTTGCATCTTTGTTTTAAGTATGGAGTTTATCATTGATAATTCAAGATCAAAGTCTTATGCTATTAAGAAAATGGTGCCTCAATGTTTAGTCTCTAATAAGAAGGCTAAAGGACATTTGAAGATTCCAGAATAGTGTATTCTCACTTCAAAGTAAATTTGATCAATTCCTTAGTTTCTTGCTTCATTAAATGAGTAACCAATGAGAACCTACTCTGTGCCAAATACTGGATTAGGCAATTGTCATATAGACAACACAAGAATGATAAATTTTCAGCTCTCCTGGAGATTAAAATTCAATAAGAGACACAGATGACATCTATCAAGCAAATATGTACTAAATAAATATTTAGCTATATTTACAACATGTTAAATATATAGTATCTATAGAATACTTAAAATACATGTCCTTAGTATGTGCTGATAAATAGGTAAAGTGGATATTAAATATGTGTAACTTACAAAATCCTAGTGCATAAGTGTACATATATTATAGTGAGTTTTTAAATCACGTAACTCTTCAGGAAATCTTAGTCACCAGTATAACAGCCCGGACCTTTGTAAGCTGCGTTCAATCCGTTTTCTTCCATTACTTCCATACCTGCTGATAATGAATTGACATCTCGGATGTCACTTATTTGCACTCTGCATTCTACCCCATCCTTATATAATCTTGTTCTTTTCTTTCTCTGCTTGGAAATTTCTCTCTTATGCATGCCTATCAAATTATTTTAAACTGTCTTATCAGTTCATACAACTACATAGATTCAGCTAAAAGTGATTTTAGCTTCTAAAATCACACAGCATTTATTATTTGGAGGTTTATGTCTTGCATATATTGGATTATCTGATTTTATGTTTTCTCTATTCATTCAGCAAAAATGTAATACGTGCCTACTGTGTGCCAGCATGAACAAATATATTTTTGCTTTAATGAAGCATGTCTTTTGGTGACATTTAGTTCCTGAAGTATAAGATTACACATATGTACTTTTGCAATTATATCTACTTCTTGTATGAAGTTTATTTAGTTTAGCTATTATATTAAAAATTGCCATGTTGTTAATCCTTCTAAGGAGTTCTACTTTTTCCTACTACTTTCTTTATGTAACACAAGTCTAGATTAAAACAACTGAAGAATTTACCCTTTGAAATATATGTTGTGTAATTTGTATATATCTGCCTATATTATAAGAATCATGAGAATACATAAAATACCTTGAAAATTAATATATATTTTACATATGGCATCCTTAATTTATACATTAAGAGAATGATGAAATATGTTATAAGTAGAATTATTATTATCATTATTTAATTTTCAATTGCCTTACTTATATAAATGAAGAAGAAAACATGTTATTTGGAAGTCTTCAATATTTCAATAATCTAAGTTCTTCACTTAATGACATATCTCTAACTGAGGCTCAATGATTCCTCCCTCAAGGCTGATTCCCATGAATGCTCAACCGAAAGAAAAAAGAATAGAAAGGAGAAGTAGATAAATCAAATTTTGCCTATGTCTGCTGGCAGATTTCCATGATGTCAGCCCAGTTTTCTTTTTTGTTCAAATCACAGGCTCGTGGGCCTCTTTCTGTTTCTTTAAACCAATTCTCAATCATGATTCTGAGGGTCCTTCAAATATTTAAGTGTCAGATTACCTGTTTGCAGTTGTAAAATAAAAATTTAAAGACAATTACTTTTTGTAGTTGCTACTTAGCTCTGAGTTGCAGTCTGACTGAGCTCCTGAAAACAGTACTGAGAAGCTATCTATAAATAAGTAGTTTTGTTTACAGGAACTTACTGGGGAACCGGACTTACACCACCTGTCATTTGACCAATGTTAAGAAGTGAGACGAAGGGGTTTCAGTCCTGTAAGATAATTCCAAACAACCAACCTGCTTCCATGTGATTTAGTTTCTTTTTCCTGTTTTCAGCTAGACCTACACACCCTTTCTCACATCAATGCCCCTTAGAGCTATTTGGCACTGTTCTTTTATTTATTTATTTTTCTAATTACACTTTACTCTCTTCTACAAACTTTCTAAGAATGCATTTCCTTTGCCTAATGTTTTAACTAAAAGATAATTGGGTAGGATGAGAAGAACTATATGAAAATAAACTAACCAGACTTATGAAAATAAATATTTGCAAAGTCTTAGACTTATCCCCAAATTCTTGATTTAGGCCAACTAAGAAATTTCAAATCTGTGGGCTAGTGGCAACTGGAGTCCAGATGGAGTTTCTCAATTGGTCTTGTAAGTAGGTGGGATATAAATATCATGACAGCATTCCTTTTGTGTCCTTTCCATGATCAGAGAGGCTGTTTCTTCTTTTCTATCTGGTTGGCCCTATGCATGATGTGTCATGACCAAATTATTGGCGTAGTTTGCTTCATGATGTGATGACACTTAGCTGGTAAACAAAGCCAGACACTTGCTTCTGAGATTGTATTTTGTAAATTGAAAATGCTTTAAGAAGAGAGAGACTACCCTGTTACTAATGTAGAGCTCACTGAAAGCTAGCTACTAAAACAAGTAAGAAATGAGTAGACAAAGTTTTCTGTATATTCTGTAAAATATGCAGTAATATGAGGTAATAAGAAGAAATACTGAAAAAAAAGAAGACCTATCATTCTCTCCACATTTTTACCCACTAGTCCACACCTACTAGTGTCATAGCCCACGCTGACTCTGATGGCTGGGAACATCTGTAGATGAAGAATGAGTACTGTATTCTGAGTCACATGTTCTATTTTTATTTTTAAGTCCTATTTAGAGCTTGGCTACTATTAGGCTTGTCCTGATTTCCCTCAGTTACTGTGATTTAGCCTGTTGATTATTTGCAAATGCACTTTAATAGTCAGTGACTAGTTTTAATGGATCCTTAGGATTAGAAGGATAAAGAAATTGGTAACTTGCAGGGCAAGAGATCAAATATCCTCAACGAATACCGTGTATTTATTTAATTAGGGAAATCTTGGTTTATCTTTTTCTTTAAAATGAAAGAGAATGATTTCAATGTTTTTCAGAAGTCATCTCTCAGTGGAAACAACAGAACTGAAGCAGGAACCTCTGCTCTGCTCTTCTTGTTGCCCTGTTTTCATTATCAATTATAAGGAAGTCAATCCGGAAACAGAGATGCATGATAGCAAGACATCAGTACAGTAAGCAGTGCTTTCAGACATCACCACAAAAACATACACTCAGAATTTCACAACCCTCTCACATTGGCAATGTCACAATGCTGCTTTGGGCAAGGTTTTCGTCTCCTCTTTGGGTAAAGTAGGGTTCCTTTTTTTCCCCCTCACACTGTCTCCTATAAATCACTTTCCTTGAAGGGCAAAGTATAGTTTCTTGGTTTCAAAATCATGCTTGTCATGATGAGGGACATCCTGCTCATGCCATTATCGTATCAGCTTAATGTCTTTGGTCAGCAACAGGGAGTAATTAGGGCAGAGTTTTCTAACAAAGTATTGAGTCCATACCAAAACGGAAAGCCTTAAAAACACAACCAAAAATGGTTCATTGATAACACATTCTAGGTAATTTTTGTATATTTATGAAAAATTGATCACTAGATAGCTTTTTTTAAATATTGTAGTGATATGTTATTGAATTCACTGATGTCAGCACATTTCAACCTACTGAAGACCTCTCTGTCAATATATTCTAGCCCTTATGACTCTAAAACTCTCGTCAGGTACCCATCTTCCTCTAGGTTAGCAAGTTCTAAGAGAAATGGAAAATAAATGCCTTCAGCAATTTGTCTGAGGTTAAAAAAATTCTAAAACACTTTCTAGATTTTCATCTGGTGTTTTTATACTTGAATTAAATGAACAATAGCTTGAATGCATCCCCAGTAAACCGAAAAGGCAAAAGTAAGTGATTATTTTTAAAATTCTGGATAGTTCTGTAATTTTAAAGATTTTGCCACTAGCCAAGATATTCTGAAATTACAGATAAGGCTTTATATAAATGTGGTTAGGTTTTTGAATGGTGGGATCTTATTCTGTAGTTCTATGAAGTGATGAAGGTTTCTAAGTGATCATGAGAGGAGAAAAAGGATCATCATTTTATATAATCCACTCAAGCATAGGGCTTGAAAGATGACTTCGGAAAGTCACTGTCATAGCGGTGTCATAGTTATAATGTGACTCATTTTAGGCAAATTCAGCAACTTCTGAGAAAAGAATGTGTAAAAATGTGTTAAAGAGTTTTTACCTCTAACACTTACCAAATGGTAAACAGCATGGTCCTCAAGAGAACCCATTCATTGACTTATTTTCCACATCCTATTTATGTAGTGGTGACTATATCATTACAAAGATCATAAAAAAAAGGAACACATCAATGCAAAAGTGTCACATACATCAAACAAGGACTATATTTTCCAGAGTTCTGTTTAAAAGAACTATGATTCTCATACTATATTAAAAAGAAAAAAATAGGTTAAACATGATCCAGGATACACTGTGCATATAGATGCTGATTTACGCTGATGCGCAGCTTAAGTCTGTGTGATCATATCATGCAATGTTCCTTCCATAAAAGAAACTTAAAAATCTCTTTTCAGTAAATTGTCCTTCGACATGATAAAAATTTCTTTTTCTAACTTCATTGTTTTCTTTACGAAAATCAGTAAAACATTGCTTACTTTTATTATGGATTTCAAACGAATGAAGGATTGATTCCTAGGTGAAAGCTAGCGGATAAGACTAATTTCCAAAGCAAGTAACAACTACTCCGTTTTTTTTTTTTTTTTTAAGTTGCTGTTGATTTACTGGGAAGAATAATATAGGAAAAGAACAAAAAAACACAGATAGTTTTAGGTAGATTCCTTCATGTTTGAAAGGGACTTATTTCTTAGGAGTTAGTAGAAAGAGGCATGTTTTTGTTTGTTTTGGTTCTGTTGTTGTTCTGGTATCCTCACCATTCACATTCGTCTCCAGCCCATTTGGAGAGAAGATAAACTAGATTATAGCAGAGTTGTAATTCTCAAAGGAATGTGAGAATTAGATAAAATATATATGCAATCCCTGTGTGTCTTTCAACATGAGAACGTGTCATCATCATTAGCAATACTAGCAAGTAACTCTTCTCCACCTCCATCTGCGACTTACTCTATTTTTCTGTATTTCTAATTGCTGACATCATTTCAGACAGAAAAGCACATTTCATTTAACAGAGTCCCACCTTCTAGGCTTTTATAATCTGATGGCAGGGACGGCACTGGAAAGAAATGGCAGAAATTGGAGTGGTCACGTGGACAGGAAATACGTGTTTGACAACGTGAAGGCTCTAAAAGGTATCTAGTAAGATGGCTGATTAGTGAGTGGCCGAGTGAATCTTTTTTTCTGACTGTCAACTAAGCCCTACAATGCCAAATGTTGGTTTTCTTTTTTTTTAAAGTTTTGAAACTTTTTAACAAAAAATGCATTATAAAATGATTTTATTGTCAGCTTTGGGTGAAACTCCCCTATTATTTCATTACTTTAAGTTAAAACCTCAAGGCTGATAAAATAGTCCATAGAATGAAACAGGTAGCTACCAGATACTATATTGAAGATCCTCTAACAAGTGATCAAATTTGTTCTTTACATTCACCCCTGCTACTCCAGTCAGGCTTTATAAAAACAAGACTAAAATTTCAAGATTGAAGTGGAAGAATTTTTCTACTTAGGGCATAGAATGAATGCATAAAGTTGATCACAGTGTCTTACTATTTTATTAGAAATCAAACATGAAACTCCTTTAGGAACGAAAATTCCAAATCACAACTGGAATTATAACAAGGATTCAAGTTAGCTCAAGCAAAACAATGATCATATGTTCTCTGTGAGAACAATAATTAAAGTGATCTAGACTTCTGTCTTAACAAATATCTACTTTCTGGACCGTGTTCCTTAAGCATGTTTGTCCATACCTAAGGGCTCTGAAGTTGCACTAAAAGGGCATATTTTTATTATTAATCTTTTGTCTGTAATTATTACCTCCTAATCTAAGAAAGTACAAAACACTAATTTCTCTATATTTTTACAAATTAGAGCTGAAATATATTAAGTGATTTGGGGGGGGGTCTAAACAGTAAATGACTTTATTATTCTCCAACCATTGACTTCTATTGTGCTAGAACGGATCTATTTTCCGTGCTCCTTGATAATAATTTGGGCATATTTTAGATAGTTAAGCATTCAGTTATGAGGCCCCACATGATGATGATGATTATGATGAATAAAGACAATGTTTAGGTAGATGATAGAATGATAGAAAGAAAGGAAGAAAGAAAGAATGAAAGGAATAGGACTTTTAAAAGTCCAGTATCTACTAAATTAAAGCATCAATCTCACATTTAATTCAAGGCCCTTTTCCCCATTTACTTCAGAACTAGATTTGCTGCAAAGATAATGAAGGTACGTTTCAGGACCTTGAGTTTTCATGAGCCCCTAACGAACCCTGTACCGAATGTAGTATTTGTAATTCTGTATTCTGTTTTAAAAAGAGGATTCCTCAAATTGTATAAGGCCCCACAAAACCTAGATTCCCCATCCCAGCAAATTAGGCCTGATCAGTGACCTGAAGAACACAGGGACGGAGTCCTTATGTTTGCATTATAATAAAGTAGTATAAGATTGTTTGCCACCTTATGAATTTATTTCATGCTCAAAACAGAAAATCTTCTTCAGAGATATCATATGTTGTCAACCTTTCTTCTTCCTCTATTAGCTTTTTTACCCATATTTCAATGGGAACATAAAAATTCTAGAAACACAGTCCAGGAACTGATGCTTCAGTTTTGTAGGGACTATGGACAGTAGACAAATGAAGCATTGGGAAGGCTGACCAAGGGCTACTGAAATGCTCAGATAAACAGTATTTAGAAAATACATCCAGAGTTAAGTTGCAAGGTAAGCTCTATTGTCTTAAGTGTTCATCAAAAGAATGTATATACACATTCTCACACATTCATATATCTAAAGATGTGGACATAGAGATTTTCAAAAAGGTATTTTTATTTCGGTTTAAGTTTATTTAATTTGTTTATTCATCTAATAACTACTGATTATTGAATTGATGTTGTCTAGATTTCTGAAATAGAAATTTATATTGTGTGTTTTCGACCAACATGAATAAAATAGAATTAGCGCTCAAATGTATGGAATCCAGGTCACCCACACCAGCACCACACTAAACTGGAATGGCAGCACAGAACTGAGTGACATAGCTGTCATTCATTCAGGTGACAGCAGTAAGTGAGTATGGGATCCAGTTTGTTGAGACTGTTGGGAATAGTGGCACCACAAAATGCCCCTCTCTCTCTGACCTCGACTTGGAAAGTCATGAGCTTTGAGAGTCTTTTCTATGAATCTTCCTTCCAAGCTCTGTGTGGGGCGCGGAGGGGTGGTGGTTGCAGAATGTGTGGTGTTATCAGAGGAACACTCAGGCCACAGGAAGCAACACTCTCAAAGAAGAACACTTCTAAGTAACAAAGTAGCACCTTCAACTTGAAAGTTCAAATTTACCCAAGTAGCACTTTCATCTGGAACAAAAAACCTGAAAGTTATTTTTAGTAATAGTCCTGGTCATAGAAAATGGATCTGCTCTGGTGATTTCAAGCTGCATATTGACTTTGGTGACTCTGCTGTAGGGAGTGGAAAGATTCTCGCCACAGCCTTGCACATATTACTCTGCCCCCAGCCTATGATAAGCAGATGTTTATAACAGGCTTGTCGCTGTCTTTGCAGCAGTATTCCTCCTTAGGCTGTACCACTTACTCACTAAACTTTTTTTTTTTTTTTTAAGTTTTTGGAATTAAAAGTTCTTAATCCAGGTTGAAAATCCAATCAGATGACACAGTCTATATTCCTCAATATAATATATATTTATATGTATAAATATATACTTATATATAATGTATATCAAATAAATATTCTTCAACAGGAAATCCTCTCTTGCTCCATTACTTCTGTTGTCCTTGTAGGTCCTGGAGGTTCATCATATTGTCCTTCATATCACACAGACACGCACACACACGCACGCACACGCGCATGCACATGAGCGCACACACGCGCAAATGCACACACACACACACACACACACACATACACACTCCTGTTAGCCTTTACTAGTTCCAGTCTTGTTTCCACTTATCTATCTTGTAAATCACTGACATACTTGTATAAAAGACACAATTACACAATCAACCTCTTCAAAGTTTCTTTTACCATATAAAATAAAATTTAAGCTAACTCTTAATTTGATCAATAATTCACTTTTCTTCCCTTAACCTTTTATGGCACTCTATGCTCTGGTTAGACTTCTCTCTTCACTGCTTATCCTACTGAATCATGCTTAGATTTGGGATTTTGGGTTATTTTGTTCTCATGTACATGTCTTGTCCTATTTTGCTCCCTCTTGAGATCCAGGATTGCACCTTATTCAAACTGTAGTATTTGGAATAGTACCCTGGATATATATGTACATATACATACATACATACATACATACATACATATATACATACATACATACATAATTGATATATATAGCTATAGATTGTATAATTGCATATCTAGTTAGATATGCATTATAGTATTTCAATTAAAAGGTAAGAGAATTAGAATCACATCAGAAAAGAAAATGGGCTACATCTTACTTTACGGTAAAAGTGGCGACTTCTTTGTTTACTTGGATTCTTATATTTCATGAGTGAAAACAACCCACCAACTACAATGAAATGGCATTTTTTGAAGAAAATGTTAAAAAGCTTGAACACATGATTCAGAAGACAAAATAGATACTTAAGTCATTCCTGCAATGACATATTTTAAATTTAGTGCCTTTCTATTTGTTACATCTGCAGGAAGAATCATAGCAAGGACTTTTTTTCCACCTATGACTTTGTCTCATAATACATTGTATTGGAAACTTTTGTGTGCTTCTTTAAAACAGCAGACTGACTTCAACATTTCCTTAGATGGCATGCCGATCACTTAAAACATCACTTACAAATTATTTGCCAAGCTATTTTTATAAACTGGAGATTCTACTGAGGGAAATTGTTTTATATGTTTGACCGACTTGGGCCTCCAACAACTAGTACTTGTCAATAAATATTAAACAATCATATGAATATGGAGTTGAAAATCTGAATTCTACCTGTGTCAGGGGATTTATTAGCCTCCTCTCATGATTCCTGGGATATGGAGGCTAAAAGGTCTATTGCAAATCCTGTATTATTCATTGAGAAACATCCACTGAGGACCATAACTTGAAAGTTTTTCAACTGTTGAAGACTTCTGTAATAAAGCAGGTTTCTTCAGTGTGCCATCATATCATTAAAGAAAAAAAATGTTGATGAAATGTGAGTGTTGTCTTCAAAGAGATCATTGTCCTTTTGATAGAGGTTCGTATGCAAAATATAGGATTGATGTATCAATTTGGAATTTGGAAGGTGAGGTTTTGCTTTGTTCTTAATGAACAGCTCAAGAACACAAGATTTTAGTAAGGTGAAGGAAAAAAATGAAATGGTGGTAAATGTATACAGATATTGTATATAGATGTTGATCTGCTGTGGTATAGACAGTGAAACTATTTAATGTTACAATGTCATATCCCTTCAATAAAATCAATTAAAAACAATTAACTTAAGAAAAGCCGCATTCAATGGGCTGGATTTTGTCCAGGATAGCTTGGGCTGTTGAAGAAATAATGAACATTTCTCAGCTCTCATTTGCTGTGTTTCAGTGGTCTAACCACAAGTGGTCAGGGATTCAGAAGTAGATGGACTGTCTTCTTGCTTTTATCATCAATGTATGTGACTGTAATGGTCATTTAACCAATAGTGCGCCTGTGTTTAATGATCATGGAATGCGAGAGCACGCTGCTTAGGAGAATGGATTTTGAGTCAGGCTACCTGTTTTGAATCACTGTTTTGCCACCTAATAGTTCAATAAGCACCAAATGTTCAACCTCTCAGAATCTGTTTCCTCACTAGTAAAGTTGGTATAATAGTAATACTTCCCTCTGAAGGTAAATGTAAGGATTGAAGGAGTTAATATTTTTAAAGTCCTAAAATCAAAGTCCACAATATTGGATGTGTTTGTTATTACTTGCTCTGTAATATCAGCACCAAATGTGGTGGCTGGAACATGGTAAGCACTCAATAAATTCTCAATAGCTGATACCTGGTTTATCTAGAAACAATTAAAAGGGTTCAATTGGGGTAGGTTAAATGAGTTTCACTTTATTTCATTGGTGAAATAAATCTGATTCATTTTGTTTGACATGATCTGGGTAAATACCTGTTCAGCTTAGAACTGCTTTAACCTGGGTCTCTTCATTTGTGTCTTCTTTGATTGTGTTACCCCCAAATACCTGACTTTAAGAATTCAGCTTGCTTTTCAGAGGTACTATAAATATGATGCACTTCCAATTCCTGAGTAACTTAAAACATAAAGACACCTGGGTGCCTATGATTTTCTCAAGAATGAAGTTAGGGGCTATCCAGGCTCCATTATGAAGCTGCGTTGTTACTGCTAATGTAAGTGGAACCCTAGGGGGACTTCCAATCTGACTCATCCTAACCCAACTCATGGGATAGGTCAAAACCCACTAGAATGGACAGTGAAGCAAGTCAATTTCTTCTTGATTCATGCTTCTTGGCTCTCTCTAAAAACAGTCTGTCTTCTTTAGTGTCTAATCTGAACCATTGGCTTTCTTTTTTTCTTTCCAAAGTAGAATTTGAGCCATGTTACAAACTCCAATCATCTAGCTACTGTGCTGTTCTGCAAGGGCAGACACTCTTGGTTGAGGCTGGTTGTCTAAGTAACCAAGCATGCTCTCCCATGCACATTACTGAGTAATAGTTTCTGGGAGACTGTGGAAAGTATGCAATATTGGCATAATAGATCAAGACTTTCATCAACATAAAAGGAAAGGAATTACAAGGTACTTGCTGACAGGGAATTGTAGCTTGAGAGGGCACTCAGGGGGCAGATACACTAAAAGCATTTTGGCACAGTGAAGTGTATTTCCTGGACAGATGTGTTCCATTCGTGATGGAAGGGCCTCACACTTCTCACAAGCTCCAACATGCCAGTTACAAGTAAGCAGAAGCCATGTTGTGTCAGATACTGTTATCACAGGAAGTTCAGTGTTGTCACCCCCTTATAATGATACTACTTCAAGAAAGCCAGACCAGAGCTGTCTTCTGAGAAAAAGGCAGTGATCCTATTTTTATTTAGTATTTTCTCCTCTCAACTTGGCAGTCAGAGCAAGATAAAATTAGCGATGTTTGGTTTGGTGTGTATGCTCAGACCCGCCTGGCCATTTTAGCCCACAATTTCATCTTGCCATTTATACTTTCTCCTCATTAATTCCAAGTAGTTAATAGTATTCTTGAGAAGTGCAAGCTTTAACAAGCTTTTTTTAAAAAGAATGGAGATATTGTTTTCTTTTCTCAGAAAGGAAAAATAAAAAGAATCCTTCGTACAGCAATTCTCGGTATGTTAGTAAATTCATAAAATATAATATTTTTGCTGTAGTGTATGAGAAAGTCTGGAAGGTAGAGTTGTTTTTTTCCTCCAATTTTCATACTGTCTACAATTTTCAGCTCTTCCTTCGGTCCGTTGTTTTCCTTAGAACCAAATAACTAGATTCAGAGTTTTCCTTACCCTAGAGAGCCCCTTTTCATCATAAAGTCTAATAAGAAGGCCCCAGACATAACTACAGTGTCCCAGACTGCCCTTTACACCAGACGAAAGGTAAAACGAGCTGATCAAGTAACAAACTACAAATTGATGCAGGCAGTGAGAACAGAAGACTGGTTTTCTGCCCTTGTAACGTCTGCATAGAAGTGGAGAATATGGTTAAAAACATTGGCGGCAGCCAGTTACAGGAATAGCTAGCACTTCCAGGAACAAATGCATTCCTAATGAATTTGTGGACGCCACGCTTTACCGCAACAACAGCAGGCTTTCTCACACATACACTCCGCAGCACCCGCCCGGGCAGGGTTTATTGACCTTTTGCAAATACTGATGGAAGAGCAGGCTGCCAGAGAGTGAGAGGCAAAGAGCCATCCAAAACATCTTGGAAAGGCCTCTGAGAGAATTTTTCAGTGTTTAGAAGACTTACTATTCTTCTCTTTGCCAAAAGTCATTTTTCTGTTAAAGAGTCAGGGGAGTGGGAAAAAATAAGATTTTCTGATGATATAGTCAGGCGATCCTTTCCAAGACTTGCAATACCTGCAGAGATTTTTGTTTCAATTTGAAGGCAGCCCTAGTATCTTGATTATAGTATAAACATACATTCTGACTGACTGAGAAAGCCTTTTTTTTTCACTGCTCATTTACATGGTTTTGTAATCTTTCTGTGTATTAAATAGTAAGTCTAGCATGAAAAAGTATCTTTCCACAGGACACAGCCATTCCAAACACTAAAAAGTTTGGACCTTGGAACTGATTGGAGAGAAAACAGGTTTTGTTTTTTGTTTTACATCTGGTTATAGCCAGAAGACCCAAAGTCATCAAATATTTTGTCACTTCAAAGTCACTGGCAGAATCACCATTGGGTACAAAGGACAACACATCAATATGTTCTCATAAATATAAAATTACATGTTTCATATTGGAGGAAAGAGTCTCTATGAATCAGAATATTTATTTTTTGAGTATTCTACCTTTTTACATGTTGAACAAACTGGTTAAGCTTAAAGATTTCAGGTCTAATTAATTAAACATTGCCATCTTGCTCCCTGTATGCAAGATCTCATCTTCCAAGAAAATACATAGAATACTTTAATTCTCATGGCAAATGCTAACTGAATTCATTCACCTCTTCTTATAGACACTGAAATTAAAGCAACAGATCCCGTCATCTGTGATCATGTGAATAATACAAACTAATGGTGCTATTAATTCCCAGACTGCAGGTAATCTCCCATAACTGTAGCCATCACTGTATTCTTGACCTCACCTGCAACAAAACACAGCATCAAGGGTGCCAACCCACATTCCAATCAAACACCTAATTCTCATGCAACTATGTTATATATATAGACCTGGAGTAAATAAATTATACAAGTGCCCCAAAAGCACATTTTCACTTGTGATGTTACTGTATTTATGTGGCTCTGATTGCTTGTGGTTGGAATTCCAACCATCGAATAAATGGTTCTATCTTCAAAAGACTGGGTTTGACCTGCTGATCTGAAACCCCTTACCAGCAGCAGTTAACAGTGGCCTCCCAGCTGAGATCAGAGGAGTTGAAACAGGCCTTTATGACAGGCCTGGGGAAGAAGTCATCTGTCAGACAATCAACACTTGAAAGCATCCTAGAAGAATAGCTCTGTAAATAACTGTAAATAATCACCACGTGGTCACCTCAAACACCACTAGTTCTGTGTAATTGATGGATGGTAGTATCTCTTCACCCTGGCTACAAACTTATTGATCCATTCCCTACTTGTTGGCATTGAAACCAATGTGAAAGATATACTTGACCTTTGTGTGGTGCATTTCAGGTCGTCTATATAGATATTGACTTAAAATGATGTTTACCTGAACCTTATATAATACAATATTTCTTCACTATATAGCTATAATATTAAAGATGAACAAACAAACCAATTGTAGTTAAGGCTAATGAAAGACTATGAAAGTCAAATGTGAGATTTCTTAATATCTGATCAAATGTCAAGAAAAACAAATCTGAACAGAAAATTGTGCAAATAATGTTTTGAGATGTTGCATTTCAATCATGTGCAGGACTCCAGAGGCAGAGGATACCTTTAAAATTCTCCCTCTTAGAGTTTCGTTAACTCTAAAATCACCTCTTACCTCTTTCTCTTTCCATAACTTTTTGTACCAATAGTTCTTCTTAAATCTGATTATCATTCCAATTGTGAAGCTTTTTTTTTTTTGTATGTAAGCAGAGGGTCCAATTTGTGTTATACTCATATTTGTTTATGTTTCTTCCCTTTGTTTCTTTAGTCTACTGGCAAAATTATTAAATGGCCAAATTTTGGTGTGAATTTTTTTTCTGTAACTTCTGTTTGACTTGAAAAGGTTGGTTGGTATAGATATACATAGCTTTGAATTATAATATAAAATATATGGATTTTATATAAAATCTACCAGGAGGAGATTTTTATAAAGTACTCCTACCTGGGCTCCACATTCAAGGGTTTTGAGTCTTCTGATCTGGCAAGAGGTCTGAACATCGGAATGAAAAAAAAAAAACCTCTTCACATATATTGACCAGGATCTTTGAAAATTTCAAATGAAGACACTTAAGTGAATTACAAAACTATGAGCAATATAACACAACAAAGGCAGTGTGAAGAAAAGACGGTTAGAAATAGGTAACATCTTGTATCTATAGTTTTCCGGCCAGAGTTATAGTCACAGAGGGAAAAAAAAATGCTAAAGATGTGATTCTCAGACAAAGAGTAAGAACAAATATTCTGATCTCTCTCTGCCTGTCCTTTTGTCTCCTCAATACCTCCCATTGGTTGAATCCTAGGAAAAGCAGTGGGAAAGGAAACCCACATCAAATACTGCATGGTGGTTCTCCTTTAGAGACATAGGGAAAGGCAGAGAAGCATCAATAAAGAATGCATAGAAGGCAACAAGTAGAAAATAAAAATGTAACAGGTAACTGTTCTGTACAGCCAAATTTGAGAACTGCTGCTATAGATAGTGAGACAACTAGGAAGCAGATGAGATCACATAATCTGAAATCAACATAGTAGAATGGACTTTGAACTCTGTCTAGTTTAACATCTCCATTTTCACTCTTAAAATTAAGGCTAAAGTGTGATATTATGCATCCAGTGTCACAATGTTAGGACAACTAAGATTTAGGGAAAGAATGCCTCCAAGTTATCAAACACAAGTGGATTGATAAATACTATATTCAAGAAAAATCAATTTGGCCACAATGTACAGAATATCTTTAAAGAGAAAGATATTAAAGGCAAAGATAGAAGTTGAAAAGTATTGATATGAATATAGGGTGAAGACTTTAGAATTCTGAGCTAAAGCAATGGAAGTTGGAATGGAAAGGGGAAACATTATGTGGAGCATGTAAAGAAATATTTATAGAATTTTGCAGTTTACCAAATAGATCGAAAAGGTGAATTAAAAAAAACAGGAGCTAAATATGACTTGGATAACTTTAATTCAGAAAATAGGAGAGAGGTGGTAGTGGTAATAATAGAAAAAGGAAAATGATAGAAGCTGTTTCCATAGGAAAGAAGAGTTCAGTTTCATATTGGCCAAGTTAACAGAATATGTGAGTTGAAGAGCCCAATGTTGATTAGTGATATGAGAAAATGATCATGTGAAAGACTGTTTTCAACATATAGTTTATTGTGAATGTGTCTTCAGTCTTAAAATATTTGTAGTTATTGAAATACTTGGAGCCTTCTTTATCTTGCACATATATTATGCTAATTTATCAAGCAGGTAACATCTTAGAGCCATATTAAAAGAGGTATTTATAAGAGGAAAATGTGGTCCTTATTCTTTTTTATCTCTTTATACTGTACTGAGTGGCTTGAAACATAAATAAGTATCAAGAATATTTTATTCTTGAATTTGATTTCCAAACATATGAAGGTCTTAAAAATCCAAATAATAGCATATTTGCCTATTTCAATTATGATAAATATGCATTATAATTTAAATCCTACCTATATTTTGTTGATACCAACAAAAGATAATTCCATATTAAAATATTAAAAATTTGATTGAAATTAAAAGATATAATTGATGTACTTAGTTCAGGATGCATTTGTACCTTCTAGAGCAAGGAGTTTCCAAATAAAAAATGGTCATTAGAGGCATTCTTAGATTGTTTGAGAAAATGTGCTATCAAGGAAGATATGCTTGTTTACCCAGTCTCTGGATGTATTTATTTTTATATAGTCTCTACATTATATTATTTATTTTTATATTCATCACCTTAACCAATAAGCTTACTCATTTATCATCCCTGATACTCTTTTCAAACCAAATGTAAGTAAATGGCTTCTCAAGACTATGAAATCATTTTATACTATGAAATGGCACTACTACTAACTTCTATGTTTTATCTGCTATGTAATGCAGTGACCCTTTAATAAGGAGGCCTGTTTTTAAAAAGAAGTAACATTTTCTAAAGATGTTTACTAAATATACTACTACTATATATTTCTCTTCTTACTCTAGAAAATGTAGAAAAGTAAATTTAAAAATTCTGACTTTAAAAGAATTTTGAATGTTTTTAAATCACCACCTTTTAAAAAGTCATTCTAAAATGGAATAATGAAATATGAATAAACTGAATGATTCACTGAAAATAAATCTTAAGTTTTACAAGATTATCTTCTTTGTCCTGCCAAGCATATCTATTTGAAATTGATAGATATATTTCCAGTAGGTAAATTTCTTTAATGAGTTACCAACAAGTACTTCTTTCTTCCACTATGAAAATAGTCATATTTGTTCTCAGTATTTTTTTTAATTTCAGTAAAACCTGTGATAAATTACTAGATATATTAACTCATTTTGCCTTTTAAGTAGTGTAATTTACTTTGCATGCTTCAGTCAATTGCATCCAAATACAGTTTCTTTGCTATAGTTAAAATTGACATTAACCTCTCCAGGCACACATCCCCATTCAAGTTTTACAGAAATGCCGGACATAGCAAGGTATAAATTCTTAGGATTCTCAGTTCAGACTCTAATGGAGTCCGTTGTTATTGAAAGACTTATCTTGACATTTGAAAAATACATAGAGTAATGATAACAAACTCGGAAATATTATGAATTAAATAGCAATGGATTTTTAGAGGGAATTCTATTGTGAGTTTGTTGGTAGCTCTAAAGCCTCTTTGAACTAAGGGAAAAATAATCTAAATTACACTAATTCACATTCCACTGTCAACCACATTACTTTGAGACTTTACTCTGAGTTTCACACCTTGTCCTATTCCCATATGAAGCTGACTTCTAAAGAAATGCACAAATTTTGTGGTCTGCCCACTCCCCAGGGGGTAGATCATAAATAAAATCAGGCAGTGGGATTTTTCTATTGCCCACTTCTAAAGGTTTCCACAGACTTTTGGAATGAAATACTTTAAGACACAGTGTTTATTCTTGCTTCATGGTATTTATATTTGCATGTTGCTATAAATATGAATTCAAATGAATTTTTAAATGAACTGATGAATAATACCACCCAGACCTTTACATTTTTTATATCATAGTGCAAAATCCAAATGTAGTTCGTAGGAGGTAAGAAGTGAAAATGAGTGAAGATTTTTTTTTTCAGAATGGGAAGTCCAAATAACCAAGTCACTGATCATTTGTGTCCCAGTTTGTAGAATTTGCTCAAAGAGATAGAAAGCCATGTCACTTCAGTGTTCTTTTGATATGTGTACATTTTGTGATCTACCAATCATAGAGTTATTACTACTAGATCATTAATATTGTAGCAAGGGTCCGGAACCAGTCTCATATTCGAGTAAGACTATTATTTTCATGGCCCATCTTCTACTTATTCTATTTCTAAGTGTTAGACTTGAAATTAGTGAAAGTTTAGGAGTTAGGGGTAGGGAAAAAGTGGGAATAAGAACAATTCATGTGATTCATCATTATTTTTCCAGTCCTGGTCATCATTTTGTTATGACCTATCTTCACATTTCCCATCACTCTGCCTCCAATGTGGCCCAGTTCCTTTGTAAAACATGTTTCTTTATGACATATGTTTAAGAATGTTGTCCAGGTGTGAAGGTCAATGACTTTTACAACTGGAGGTGAAAATCTTGTTGCTATCCTTACAAGAGTCTTGATATAGAGTAGGTGACAAAAATGTATAGCTCCTTAACAAAAGTTAATGTGTATTTCTCTCTCTTTCTCAAGTACTCTGCAAAAGAAATTGGCCAAGATCCAAACTGGTTGGTGGACACTGCTTTCTTTATCATGTGGCTTCTACTTTTGGATTCAAGAGAGATTCCTACTTTTTGCCTTTTGCTAAACAATGGAAATGAAAAAGAGAAAAAGAGGTGACCAGGTCAAATAATTCTTAAAGACAAGACCTGAGAGTTGTACATGTTACCTCTTATATCCCAATGGAAACAAATTAATTATAAGATACAAGGATCTGGAAAGATTACATTATAAAGAACACAGCTAGATAACAATACAGGAAGAGCGTCTATTATGAAAGGAAAGAATAGTAGAATGGATGATAGGCGAAATTAGCAACTCCTACTATAATACATTACTTTTCCTTACCTACTGAGCTAAGCTAAAATACTAGCTATGTTATGGTATATGTGATAATATATCAAATGATATGACTCAATATAAATTATATTATGTCATAATATAGCATCATTATAGGAGGCTGTAGGTAAAAATAATTTAATAAATAATAATAACAAAATAATTTAATAAAACATCAGATGACTTTCTATTTGCTCTTTCATACTTGCACCAAACATGACAACTTTTCTTAACACACAACCATAGTGAACTAAAAAACATTGAAACAGTCAGCATTTACAAAGTATATTAGAATTGCATGTTTAATTCATATTGAATACGCATCCTAAATATGTAGTTTTTTGGATGGAGGAAAATTAAGTCATTTATTGGGATATTTGTTTATCTGGAATTCCCAGAAAATTTGTACATCATATTTTAATACTTTAATGTTCTGTTATATTAACTTTTATATCTTAACAAATCTCTCTACTATGATGGGTCCATATAGAATAGTTTCTCACTGGTTAGTTTTTCTATAAGTAGAAACTCTTAACTGTATTTAAAAATGACAGGCAAATAAAAGGTTCCTCCAAGTAATAATCAATGAATTGTTAGTGAAAAGTATATAGTTAGCTGAAATGGAATAAAAGTTTATGACATTTCATCTTTCCAGCTGTTTATTGATGAAGGCAAGGGGAGTATGACATTAAAGGAGTAAATGGATGGTGGGATAACTTCAAGAAAAAAGTAATTATTTTTAGCAATGAAAGTAAAACTACTTGTATCCAGTCCTCCAAGTGCGAAATCTGGGTTTATCCTTCTTTCATCCTCCTGCTTTCTCTCAATTTTATTCATTAAACCTTGGCACACATTCTACAACACATCTCATATAAATTTTTGCTTTTCCCCAAATGTCACTAGTCTATTTTAAATATGAATTATTGCAAAGAGACCACTAGCTTTTTGCTTCTCATCACAAACCTTTGTATTACATTCTACACTGCTGCCATTGTGCATACCTCTAAATGCACATATTTCATGCCATCTCCCTGCAGTTCTTTGAATAGTCTCCATAATTTTCAGAATAAATAAAGTGTCCTTAGCTCATCAGAGATTCCCTTCATAAACCAGATTTTGCCCTTTAGTCTTACATGCTGCAATTTCTAAATATATCCCCTCCAAGAAAAAAATAATTTTTCCTTTCCTGAATATATCCTATAATTCCACTCTTCTAAGGATTGAATAACATCTTCTCAACCTCATTCACCTTGCCTCATTCATCTTTAAGATCAGTCTTGATTTCATGTCTCTATCATCCCATTTATTGTACTAATCATATAACATCACTTCACTTTATATTATTTTCTCCATATTAAGTCTTTTCTGGTCTTTGTGCTTCTTGATAGCATAGATGTTTCTATCTCCATCTCCCTTACACACAAGACATTTATAAAAGATATTCACTACACTTTAAGGGCTTATTCAAAAATAATTAGTTGATATAATTAGGATATAAAAGTGTAGTGATATTTGTAAGTCTTGCAAGAAATTTTCCTAGACTTAAACATCTATTGCACACTCTCTTCATCAACAATTGGTTTCAAGGATACACTTAAGAGTTTCAAGTCCAAGGAAATTCAGCTATATCTTCACGTTGCAAACTAATCACCATATCTAACTATTTGAGTAGTTCCTTATTTTATATACAAGTAAAAATAAAAGGACAGAAAGATTATATTATTACTCTGCATTTCTATGAAAGATGCTGGAATGTTGAATATGACTGAAAAAAATGTTTTCCTATAAGCAAATTCCTTTAAGCAAGGCAACTGAATGGCTTTGGATCATGTGGCAAGCTCTCAGTGAATCCGTGAAATATTAGTACAAGTGACTGTAAAAACTTCCCTCATACTCTGTGCACATCAGAAATAAAGCTGCACTAATAAACATTATCAAACATAAAAAAGAAATCTTGATCAAAGTTACTTTATAAGTAACATATAACATATTTTATATTAAAAGCTATAAACTGAAGATTTATTTGGAATAGTACTTAATATGTTTTAGCACTACTATCCCAAAAATGTATATACCTTCAGAAATACACTATATTTGTCAAGTTTGAGCTAATTATTCTTCTAATTTTTATTGGTTTACCTTCATTCTATAATTCTGTCTAGAGTAAAATGTATTCTTATGTGGGTGAATCCAGATTATGAGGTCATCTAAATAAAACTATTAAATCAATTGGCTGGAGTGAATTTTCTACTAATTTAATTATTTTCTTTCTTCAATTCTGGTTATTTGGTGGAACAAGTGCTTTGTTTTGTTACTAGAATTTACTTAAATAGTCAGCTGTTTTGATGTTACCTCAATAGGGACAAAGCTCATTTTGCTAGAAGCATTCTACTAAAATTGACAATCAGTTTTATTTTTGTTGTTATTACTGCTCCTTTCCTTAAGAAACAAATATTGAACAAATACTCATTATAGAGAGTCCTTTCCTCCAAAGAGAATGTCTAAGGATTAGAAGAAACACAGGGAGTCAGTAGTTTCTAAATTGTATTACTTCTAATTTCTCTTTTTTTAAAAAGGAAATAGAATTCCTAAAATAACATTGTATACAAAAAAAGAAGAAAAAAAATTTTATTTGGTAGACAAAGGAAACTCATGGGTTGAATTAGTTCTTTCCTCTGAATTCTTTATAAACTTCCTCTCTATACTACTTTCAATTTGAAATAAACATTTACAACAGACATTGAAATGGTTCTTTGATATTACTGAAAAACAACCTCCCACCTCTTTTCCTCTTCCTCTTTCCTTCTACTTCCTCCTTTATTAGGTCTTCTGTTTTTATGTATCTGATTCAAACATGAAATTAATTTAAACACATTTGGTTCTTCATTTACTATTTTCTCAAAATGAAGGTCACATTCTCTAAAGTCACTAACCCAAAGAATTATTGGCTCTTATTTGGAATGACACATGCTATTATTCTTACAAAGATAACACAAATTCAGGCTTTTGGATGTTTGAAGGAGGAAATATCTACTGTAATTTTCATCAGAGGACTTTTGTTCACTCTGCTTTGCATTTTTCAGAAGAACATTTATGTCAGTATCTCACATTCAATCATTAATTTTTCTGTTTGAAATCTTAATGTATGATTAAAGTATTAATTCTTGATATTAGCCCATAATGTCGTAGAGTATTTTGGTTAACTCATTTTGATTTACTACTTCATCAAAATTATTAAATACCTATTTCTCCATTCCTTTCTAAATATTTGCCATTCATAATTGATACATCTAAATGATGTAATACTAACAAAATAGAAGTATTAATTTCAAGACATTTGACTATGAGCAAGATACTGTTGCTTGAAACAGTTTATAAATTATCCAGTTCTATACAAATGGTTGTTATTAGCATTAGTCTGAATATTCAAGTGTTCTGTGGGTGAGTGTTCCTCCTTAAACTTCATTCATGTGTATATCTTCTCATATCATTCTTTCATCAATTATTTGACATTAAATAGCTAAATGAAAATTTAAAAACATGGTTGTAATTCATAATTCCTAGAACTTATGCAATGCATGCACTTTTTAGCAATTCCCAAACATGGCTTTTGTGCGGCTCTCCTCTTTTGCTGACATCTGATTTCCAGCTTTTGTCAAGTTCTTGCCCTATTATGTGTAAGAGTTCACCCTAAGTACCTCCCAAGAGCTATAAACTATTCTATCATATTTTTTGTTGCTGTTCTTCTGTCATCACTCTTCCATGGACTGCACTTTCCAAGAAGACATGATAATAGTTCCTCACTGGTACTCTGTTTGGTTGACTACATACCAGATAATTATGTATAAAATATAAGCAGTACATAGGTAGAGATACATATGTATATACATATGTGTAAACATGTGTATATATATATATATCTAAACAAGTAAAAAAGCATTTATGTGTATATATTTGCTTGCTTATTTTAAAACACATCTGTATCTTGTTTAAATATAGACTATATCATGGAATTTCTATTATGTGCTTGTTTACATATTTATCTTATATTTTTTAATTTCACTTGATAGTTTTTACAACTGTATAGTATTCAAGAACATAGCTATACCATAGTCTATCATTGATATATGGAGTTCTTTTTTGTTACCGTTACTATAGATACTGCTCTTATAAGTATCCTTGTACAAATATTGGTCTACATTTTATTAAGTATAAATAAATTGCCAGACATGACATAACTGGGATATAAAGTATCTTCAGCATAAATTTTGATAGATATTATTAAATTTCTTAAACAAACTGAGAGTTTCTTCTTCTATCCTCCTGCTAAGTAAAATCTCTTTCCTTCTCTTTTTCTCTCTCTCCTCTCTCCATGTACATAGCAATATGTGTCAGTATTGTTCAAACTATATTCTGAACTATCACTAAAAATGAACAACAGCAACTATGTTTTTTTGCCCCACCAAGACTTACATTAATTTTGTTTCTACATATAGAAAGATGTTATTTCTTCTTTTTAAGCTGTTATAGTCTTTAGCTCATCATTATGCAACAGTTTAACTTTAACCATATTTTGGTTTACTTAAAAACAAATATTCACCACTCTGTTCTTCTAACTGCAGAGACTGAAGGTATGTGTTTTGTTTTGACACTACTTCTTAAGGCAATTAGACCACTGAGACAGAGGTGAAGAGAAGGTCAGTGGAATTTTCCTTCATGTATGTCTGTTTATCATTGGAGCAAGCTAAGTTCCTGCTACGTAGAGCACTTGAATAATTCTGAATCTTGTTATGGTTCTGAACTAGGGCTGTTATGAATTGTTCAATCCAAAGGTTACAGTAACAACCAACTTAATGGGCTTGTAGTTTCTTCATCATTCATAATGCTTTTCAAAAGTTACACAATATTTTTTTTCCTATTTCTAAAGATGAACACCCTAATTACAGCTTGTCATTTGACCTTACTCAAAGTTTCAGACTCTAAAAACATCTGGGTCTGTTAAATGGAACCAGCAAACTATGGAACTCATACTTGCAAATTTTTTTTAAGCAGGAAAAGAAAGGATTCTTACTTCCACTGCAAACTCCATTTATGCACTATATTTATATTCCAACTCTGCTCATGTACTCGGGTTTTATACTCATCTTCCTTGTAAAGTGTATTAGCATATACCTTCTGCTTCTCAGTATCAGGCAAAGTACTGTGGGTGACAGGGGACTGGAGAACTGAGGACATTACTCACCACTAGCAGTGAACACATATACATTCATACTCAAGCAGTCATACATAGTCTCAACATATGTCCCTTGCACAAAATTACATTAGTTATTGAGATTCAAGTATTCAATACATCATTTTGAGGATAATTATTAATTCTTCACTTCCATATCTGATACAGAAGGCATTTTACTCTGTCAATCAAATACCATATCAATTAAAACTATGAAAGTTACCAGGTTTCAGTCATTCTTCCATCAAATTTGTGACTTCTACCTTGTCATAAAAAGAATTTGTACAATTATCCAATAACTTTCTTTAAATTGACTTGCATTTTCAACATTTGTTTATAACAAAATATATGCTACAACTACAAATGAAAAACACTAGACTCACTGAAATAAATCAGAGGAAAATAAAAGTAAGTAACAAAAAATATTTAATTGTAGCAAAGTAGTTTTGTCTACCAGAAGTTCTGGACCTCAGATTTATCTTTTTGCTTAAAAGTGAAAAGGATTGAAATATTTTTGAAAAATTAAATTTTGATAAAAAGTACTATTAATTCTTTTCAGATACCTATAACGGTACAAATCACTCTTCAGATTACCAGTGGTAAACATACACTGTTAGGGAAATGCTCAAGTTTTTGTCTGCATAAAACTGCCCCTTAACCTGCAACATAATACAAGTTGCTTCATTTACTGAGATTTAAAAAAATTTACAATTTAAGTGTGACACTTATAAAGCAGATTGATAGAACAGATTTCAAAAGACAGGATTTGATTGAAATAAAATTATTATTTTACTTGCTAACTGGAAGAGTACATCCTTGTATATGTAAAAATACTGAATTTAATTATTTTTCAAATAATCACTCAGTCATAATGCAAATAGGAAAATTTTACCTGTATGCTAGGGGCTGGAATTACTGTAGTTATATATATATATATATATATATATATATATATAATGATCATATTTTCATTTTGTATGATCTTTCTCTCAAGGAAATTCATAAATAATCTATTAATGGAAGACATTCAAATTTGAATTTTTATCATCACTTAGTAATATTGTGGTCCCCACATAGATACTAGAAATAAGAAAACTCTCAGCATTTATTGGTATTTCTAATTTCCTCCTAGACATTTCCCTACTTAATTTTTTTATCCAGATGTCATATTACCCACATTTAAAGGCCTAGAATAAAAAAAAGAAATTCTTGCTCTGCTGAAGATTTAAAGCACAGGTAGGACGTCCTCTCCACCACCCCAGTGTCCTACTGTTAAATAGTTCACAAAGAGCTAACCATGTATTTTTCACTGAGCAAAACATCACTGTATGTTTGGAGTTTGTCACTGATTATCCAACCTTAAAAACTTTGAAAAGTATCTGTTTTTTACCTAACTCAAATTTTCACCAACAAATAGTCAGAAACCACATATAAAAAGAATTACACCAGACAAATAAGTTATGTATAATGTTTTGAGAAAATTCATTGACTCATATTTCAATGGAATGATTATTTCTCTTGTGGGAAATCAATAGAAATTTATATTTGGATCATCATCTTCTACAACCTACTTTACTCACTTCGTATTCATCTGCTTTGTTCATTTTTATAAGAATGAAACCTTTTAGGAAACCTGGATATTCTTGGCAGGTGAAACTATCTATCTAGGTATCTTTATATTAAAATTAAAGAAATTGCAGCCAGCAGACTAATTAGTTTTAAATGATAAGTATCTTAGCTGGTTCTTGGTATAGTCTCTCAAGGAATGCAAGGATGATATATTTCCTAATTCTTTACAGACTTACAGATCAGCCTTTCTTGATCATGTTTTTTGTTCCATTTATATGATTAAAGATTTATTTGATGACATTCGTCAAAACTTTTTTGCCTCTCATAATTGCAATAATGATTGCAAAGTTAGTTTGGTACTGATGTCCTGGAATCATAACTCGACCCTTTTTCTTTTCCTCTGTTGCCTTATCAGTATCTTTTCCTCTCTGGCTTTGGTCTTTCTCTCCCTCTATCTCCCTTATTTCTTTTCTTTAAAATACGCTTGCTGAGTGTCTGTAGTTTATGGATGTTCCTGTATAAGATCTGGGAACAAATAGTGGGAGATGGTGGTTAGGAAAAATGTCCTCGAATTAGAACACCTAGCGTTAAAAAGATGAGCCCTATCACTTAGTAGTTATGTTACACAGAGTAGAGTAATATTCTTACTGTACACCTAACTTTGGACATGAATTTTTTTAAAGAATTGTTGGGTGTAATAAATACATTAAGGAAAATACTTTAACTCTGGGCCTGCCAAATATCTGGTAATGAATGAATGTTGTTTTGCTAGTTATTAATACCCTCAAGAAGTTCAAAGTCAGAGAATTTAGAAAAGGACGCAACTTTATTATGACTAGATAAACTCCACAGTAGGAGAAGGTGGGGACATGCTACCTTATAGAGGACAAGGATGCTTTGCCTGGAGGCAATATCTGAGTGCCTCCTGTCCTTCAAGATTGATCATGGTTTGCCAGACTGGAGTGCAAGTGATGAAAGGATGATGGGATGGAGTAGGCCTGGAGAGGGTACTTGGGCTGATGTGACTCACTCACAGCTCCCTAAGAGTTGACGATCGTGTAGATTGACTGGAGTACACACATATGAAAAGACGTAGTCCTAAGGAGGTGTTTTCAAAGACAGATTAGGTAAGGCCTTACAGGTTTTAATATGGAATTTGAAGAGTGCTTAGATGTAGGTAGGAGATATACATGCCAGATATTTCTCTCTTATAAAGATCACTCTTGCTGCAACTTGGAAAATAAGCTGTAGGTTGGGAGAGGAGCATGATCAGAAGTGGAGAAAAATGAAATGAGAGTAAGGGAGACTGAAAGGGCTGCAATGGGAGGGATTGAACATTGATTGGATCAAGAAAGAATGGTTCTCCATTTTCCTGGCACAGAAAGATCAGATCTGTGCAGCATAAAGATTAAAAAAAATTTTGTATTATTGTTTAAAAATTCAAAATATAGAATAGAGACAAAAATATAAATGTAGTCTCAAAAACTTATTGCTGCTATCCTACGAAATTCTTGTCAGATTTTTCTAAAATTTAAGAAAAAAGTCATTACAGAGAAAGTTGAATCTTCTTTATTCCCACCCTGTATTTTCTAACTCCCCCCTTCAAAGATCATCACAATTATGGATTTGGTTATATCTTTCCATTCATTTTTTTTATATTTGCTACACACACATGCATATGTACACAATTTGTAATATTATATTTTAAATTAAGATTTATGCTGTTAATATTGTACTTTATACTATAGCTTTTTTTTATTCATCATTTTTTGAGATTTATGTATATTTACAAAATAAGTCTAATTTATTGTAAATTCTTTATTGTATTCTGTTATATCAATAAATATTTCTATACTTTACTTTGTCTCTTCAGATATTGAACATTTTTCCTATTTTGCAGGTAACCATCAAAATATTTGACATATCTTGCCACAAATAAGGATCAAAGACTCATTAACATAGCAATTTCCTCTCTTCCATATTGCTGTTGACTGGCTTTTATTTTCTTTTATTTTATATTTATTAAAAAAAAATCCCCTCCCTCTGGGTCTCAGTCTCGCATCCTTGAACTTTAGAAGTCTGTATCCTATCTGCCTGAGTCACATGAACCACATGGGTGCACCCAGAAATATTTCTTTGACACTTTTGTTTGTTTGTTTTTCTTTCCCCCTGCCATGGGTGTCAAACCTGGGTCTTAGACTTTTCATGGCCTTCACCTTATCCACTGAACCACTGAGGTTATGCCTCAAACTAAATTTTTTATTAATAAGAAATCATTTAAGATGTGTGTCTATAGCTGGCATTTTAACTCTTTCTAAGACACATATGTATTTATAAGGTATAGTTAGGATTTACTTTTGTTTACAAATAAGTTGACCAGTTTCTTTCTTGACATTTCTTCTTGTAACTTATTTTTTTTCTTCCAGATGAACTAATTCCTCTACTTGTTTTTATTTAATTCATTATAAGACATAGGTTTTTTCATATTTCTAACATCTCTACAATTAAGATGCACTTTGCAATTGAGGGCATATTGTAGTTTAATTAGCAGCATTTTTTCTTTTTCTGGTGCATCTTATAATTGATGACATCTTAAATTCAGTGTAATATGGTAGCTCATTTACTAAGGGTCTATGAGTAGAATAACTCTTAGACTTTGCATGTCTAAAAGTATCATTATTTTACCTTCACTCATTAATTCTGAACAAGGAAGTTTAATTTGACAATCATTTTCCCCTAGCACTTTGAAAACACTATTCCATTTGTTTCTGGCATCTATCGATGCTGTCAGTTTAATTGTCATTTCTTTATAAGTAATTTATTCTTTCTCATAGCTTTTAAGATTGTTAAGACATATATGAATCTGATTTACCCATAAGCCTTCTTTATTTCTGAATCCTGGAGACTGCCCTGAGAAAGTGACAGATAAAAAATGGAGTATTTCAAGAGTACAGCAATTCTAAAGATTATTATGTTAAAGATATGGCTATGGTAATGGATGGCTAAACTGCTGGGTGATGAAGATATCTGAACTTGAGGTTAATAAAAAAAAGTCAAAGAAACTGGGTATGGGTTGTGATGTCCAAATGAACGCAGAAATTATCCAGATGGTGAAAGGAGTTTTGAGTAACACAAACGCAGAAATAGAGAGGTTAGAATTTTCATAGCATGAAGAGAAAAATTTGAGAAGTTAGTGCAATCAGAAACAAATGGTGGAAGAATTAAAAAGGTGATAGGAGTCTTTGATATGAATCTCTAAATAGCTGTTTTTCTCCTGTAGATGAAGGAGTGATGACCTCAGGCATCAAAGAGAGCACTGAAACAGTTTGACACATTCACTGACCCAAGGATTGTGTGGAAAAGACTTCTTAGTGGAGGCACTTATTATCAATATTTTCCTATACCAGATATAACATTTTGTGATTTAATAACGACAGTTTCAGTTGGGACAGCCTACTTATTATTCCTGGTAATTTCTCTGTCCTTAAATCAACTTTAAAACTGATATAACTTAAAAAAAAGTAATTTCTAGTTAGAAAAGTTGTATTGAAATAAAAAATTCAAATATTTAATTACATTTACCCTCTTGATCATTCTAAAATTTAGATTTCTATTGTTTGGTTAAAGTTAGCCCACTCTAAAGAAATACCACTTTAATGCTTTACTTTGAGATGTTTACCCATGTAGAATATTTTAATTAATTTGCTTATATATATATATATATATATATATATATACTACTTTGGGTACATTTGCATTAATAACAGGGATTGTGCTGTAACAAAAGACAAGGTAAATGAAACTTATAAACACTATTAAACGAGAGAAACTTCTGGGAGGAATTACCTGACAGTGTCCAACAGCCACACATTTGGGTCCAACTCAACATTCATGCTGAAGTCCTGTTCCAACTTAACATCTCTGTCAATGACTGAGCACTGTAAGAAAACTAGACTCCAGCATTTCTTGTCCAAAGTAGCCCCAAATACTGGTCCATTTTTGCTCTCAGGATCCCCATTGGCCTGGTCTTATGAGCAGTATGCATGGCAGTATGAGCATCTATTTAATTAGGTATTTCTTCATCGCCCTCTTCTTGCACAGGAGTTATAGCTACATCATGGTCTGAAAGCCTCCTTACCTTCCAGTTCACTCTCCCCTTTATCTTTCACAGGCATTTCCCTCAACAAATCATTGGCACTTATTCTCTCTCTTTATCTGCTTTTATCAGGCCCAAACAGATACAATTTTTATGGAAAAATTTAGTTCATAATAATAGTCATCTATTTACTGAGGTGTAGGTCAATGCAATTTAATCCATTTCATTTATTATTTTGCATTCAATCAACACCAACTATTTTAAGGATATAGAGCAAATATTAAGAACATATTAGCATGATACAAAGAATGACAAAAAATTAGCATTATCTCATCATTAAAGCCCACCCTGATAGTCAGTGAGAAATTTCTTTTAATTGCTGAAGGAGTTTTAAACAGATGTTCCTTATATTGGAAGGTAAAAGCTCCCAGCATCAGGCTACAGGATAATGAACAGGAAACACGTTCCAGACCTGAGGGCTCAGCATCAAGAATTCTCTGGTCACCACCCTGTTGCCAAACTCTAAGAAAAGACATTAGGAAATCCCATTCACTGTATTTGAAAAATACTAACAATTCCAAAGGTTTTGTGGTCAAGGAACTCCCACTTCCTGTTGACAATTTGAAGAGGCTGCAAGGCTTTGGTAGCATAAAATGAATTCTGCATGTAGTCAAATTACTACCAACATAGTTCTTTGGGGGGGTTACAATTATACTTCAAGATAGATTTTTTAAATATATTAAAGACAGGCAAGAATAGTTTTATTCATAAATGAGAAATATATTTCCTTCATTACATTTTAAAAATGAAGAGTTTTTGTATGTAATAAACAGAGACAAAAAACAAACAAACAACAAAACACTAGAGACAACATAAACATATGAACTCTGTAATAACTCTTAGTTCAAAGCAAAGCATAAACGGATACTGAAGAGAGATGCTATCTCAAAACTCTGTTTTAACATCAGTGATAAAACAGCAGCAAAATCACTAACTGGGAAACAAAAGTTGAACTAGTTCCCACTTGAACTTTTCCTTTCCATGTTATTCATGCCCATGTAGACTCTGTCAATAACCTGCCATGTTCAAGTCAATGTTGCTTAGATATTGATCCCTGTTTCTCACAGAGACTAAATAGAAACTCATGACTGAAGTAACCTTTATTTTTTGTTTATCAAGTTGTAGACTTGGCCCTTTATTGCCCTTATATCTCGTCTGTCTAATCACTTCCACCAAAAATTCTTGCATAGGCTGGTTTAGGGGAGTCTGAAGTGTATAGGCCATTGCATCTTCATGAACCATGTTCATTATCTATAATAACTTTTAACTTGTTCCAAATATTTGCTATGATGTATCTGTTACCAGAGACAATGATTTCCTAAAAGACAGTAATCCATAGCTACTCATTGTTGGGTCCCCAAAGCCTTAATTAGTTTCTGGTTTGCACTTAAAAAAAAAACGTTTGTTGCAGTTAGTCACCAAATGCCAACATTTGAGCCAGATAGTCCAGATTATGAGCTATTGTTGCAGGAAATTTATTTCCAACAAATGCATATATATGTATTATCTATTTAAATAAGTTATATTATAATCACATATTGAAATTTTCTCCCAATGCTAGGCTTACATTTTATTGATTGTAAGAGTGGGGAGCTGCTTGGTGTATCACTCAAGATGCCCCTGTGAGTTCTCACAGCAAGTCAAATGACAAAGCTCTAAAGGTCAATGTGCTCACAATCAGGTAGGTGGTATGATCTTACACCAAATAAATGCACAATTAAAAAATAAAAACTTTGAGAGTTACTTAATAGTTACTTTTAAGCTTTCTTATAAAAGTGGACTCTACATTTTTTTCACCTTGAAATTTCTTGAGGAAAAATATAATTATATTTTAAAATCAATGGCTTCTTACCTTATAGAAGAAATCATCTTTTCTTTCATGTGATCAAGGTCTCTGAAGTCCCAAATGGGGAAACAGGAGCCCTCAGATATCTGGAAAAGTAACTTCCTTTCAAAGTTTCATTTTATGGTATTTTAAATATTTTGAGTTGAGAAAACATGCACCAACTTCTTTTAATGATTACATTATACTTTATAGCTGTCACCATGGGAAAAAAAGGCCCTCTATTTGAATATATTTTTCAAGAAGTCACTGCCTAAGTATGTTTACTTTCTTTTTAGAATAACACCTTTTGCTAAGTTATAATTAATTTCCATAGAAAAGTTTCTATTTTAAATTTTCAAATTTATTGAATATTTTATTTCAATTTCTATACCAAGTTACTGTATATAAATAACATTAGTAATAACCACAATTATTATCATGCTCCATGTGTTTTTTGTGTATTTTAATTAATAAATTATATATGCTTACATATTCATATATTATGATTCTCATGATAACTCTATGAGGTAAATATTTTCCTTGTTTTAGAGTTGAAAAATTGAGACTCGGAAGTGAAAGCGACTTGAACATCTCACAGCTAGCAATGACTAAACTGAGATTTGAACCTGGAATTTTACAGATTCAAAGCAAATTCCCTCAATCATTTACCTAATAACCTGTGGTGCCATGTAAAACATGTGAAATATGGGCAAGAGTTTGAATTCGGATAAGTAAGAATTGAACATTGAAGAGATGGGGGAGGGGGAGGGAGCTAGCAGGGTAGAGAGGATTAACTGGTGAAGGAAAAAATATATACAGAGGTAGATTTACTATAATGTATACCTTAAACCTGTGTAATGTAATAATGCAATCTTCCTTCAACAAAATCAATTTTCAAAAAACAAATGGAACATTAAGTGTATATGTATTCTAAAGTACCTTTCATTATTCAAAGACCAAAGATGAATTTGAAAAACAAAACCAACTTGATACAATTTACTACTATTACGGGATGAAATGCAAATTATCATCGATAAAATGAAACTACTTATTTCATTTTCTGTTTAAGTTTTGTCAACTGTGCTTGATAGTTTTGTTGAAGCCATGTGACAGCTCTAGCTGATCTGAACTGAAGCATGAAAACCTCTCATGACAAATTAAAAAAAAACAAGACAGGGCAAAACACAGACTGCAACTTTTTTAAAGAGTTCATCCAAAGGACTGGTCAAAAAGCAAAGAATTAACCTAGAAATAGATAAAGGATAATTTCATTTAAGAAAAAAATCTAATCACTAATGCAAGTTACAGATGAAAACAAAATGTATTAATCTCATGGTAGTAAGAGTAAATGAGTTAAATATTGAAACTATGGGATTGCTATAATAAAGGATTTTTTAATTTTTTATTGAACATTATATAGACTTAAAGTGCACATTGTCATAAATCAAAATCTGTATATAGCACATTAAATATTTCTAAATTTTACACTAACAATAGCTTATTTTGTGTGTAACAATATATTTTGAATAGTATTATTTTTTGCAATGTTGGATTTGATTTCAGCTTCAATTCACTCTGGAAGTATCTTTTTGTGCCAAAAAGGGAATGGTTATCAAATATTCTTCATTTCTACAATTTAGGTAAAATCCAGAGATAACCTATAACACATATAAAGGAAAATATGATTTATCACCAAAGTAGCAGTAGGTATAATGCAGTGTATTTTATAGGGAAGAAAAATTGCCTCTGAAATATATTTGATAAAAATCATATGCTGAAAATAACCTTAAACAGTTGCAAAACCCTCATAGTGAACATGTTATGTAGATGAATGTGAGTTCTGAGACAAAACAATTCCCAGTCACCACTGTCCTGGGACAGGAGCCAAGGAGACTCACGGAAGAGATTGAGCATAGCCCACATTCCCTGTGTATCTTTTTAAATTTCCCATTTTATAAGGATAAACAAAACACCTTACCAATTAAAACGAAAGAGGGGTAACTAGACTCAGTGTGTTTTCTCCACTTGAAACTTATGTCAAGAGTTTCATGTCCAGAGAGACCTGGTGGTGTCTCCTTTATAACTGAAGGGATCTCTCAAAAATTGCAATCAAATCTTAAAGAAATACATAAGGTATTATTAATTCACATCTCTTTCTTATATGTCAAAACTTTGTTTCTTAGTCTTAGTTTGTTTTAGAGACTTCATACAAATGGGAAGAAATCAAGCTGAATATGTCTTCATAGCAAAAGACAGTATTTAAGGAGAGAGGAGAGGCAAGCATGAAACTGAAATTTTCATAACAAAGAAAAAGATAAAAGAAAATAGTTACCCTTTGTTTAGTCTCCCTTACAGAACAAATACTCATAATTAAACTGTAACTGGAATCAAAATGTAGTTTGGGATAAACAACCTAAATGGCCTCCAAGATAAATTACAGTACTCATTTCTCTATTGTTGGTTTATTCTCTCCAGTTTCACCAGGAAACAGGACTGCGGGGATTCTGTACTTGTATGTCACCACTAAGCATGTTCTTATGCCAGCAAGCTTTGCAACTTGTTTGAGTCTGGCCACTTGCTCACCATCTGGAACTACTTCATATTCTCATTACCAAAAAAAGAAAGAAAGAAAAGGGAAAAAGAAAAGAAAAGGGATGAGTAGCACTGTAGTGTTTGCTGTGTGCCTACCTATTCTAGACATCCATCCCACCTGGAGACCCGCTACCAGCACAATTTATCTGAAAATGGGTTTGATTCAGAATTACTTCTACTAAGATATAAGTTCTGGAGACGATCATCGCTCTAGATTTCCAGGAGACAGTAGTTTTATTTTTTGAACATTTAATTTTTAGGTATTTGTGAGTATAAATTATATTGCTAAATTTGTTGTGATCTTTATGAATTACATTCGATTTGTGACGAAATTTTACTGAGGGAATTTTTTTCTAAAAAAGAAAGAGCTTCCATGGTTTGTGTTTTGGCTCATGCTTTGTTATGAGGCCTGGAAAGTAAGGTGGGGTTGGGTGGAGAAAAGGCATTTAATATGCTGGCAGAAAGACTGATCTCCATTCTTCCCAGGACACCCCATCACCAAAATGATTGTTCATATAGTCACAGAAATACTTGTCATTTCTTAGGAAGTGAAGAAACTGATAAAACACTCTTAGGTTAGTCTCATCTGTTTAAAATTTGTGGAAAAACATTTCTGTACATGAGTTTATGAAAGTCAAAGGTTTTAGTACCTACTCAACATTTTGATATTTGATCACTATTAGATAATTTAATATAGAAAAAAATCTTACAGGTGATGTGGTGTTTGGAGCCTAAAGAAACCTCTAAATATTATATTTGAAAATTATTGACTTTAACTCTTTTGTCAAATTTTATGATTGATTTTATGACAGAAAAGAGAAAACTTTTTCCTTGTTGATCTCTTTAGAGCAGGGGTGAGTATTTAAGGCACACGTGCCCAGCTAGACCTAAGGACTTCTTTTCATTGTTATGCAGACTAGTAGTCTTCTCTTGAGAGAATAATCACCAGCTGCTTTTTGCAGCATGTGAGAATGTGTGGGTGGCATAACCACTTCCCCACTTACCTTCTGCCTAGTCTCAATATCACTCTACCCCACCTGGCTCTCCAGAGCACAGGTGTTATCAACAAGGCCCACCACTTGTTTAAGGGATGGCCAACCCCAGATGGGCTCACGGTCCAGTACTTAGTCCATTTTCAGGATATGGGTGGGTATTTATTGTAAAGAAAAAAAAATGAAACCATTATTTGTTAAGCAGCTTTTATCTACAATGCAGTTTTTACAATCTTCAGAGAGATCAAAAAATTTCCCAGAATGACAAACTCATTGGTTTAGATGATTTGAACCCGTTGACTTCTGATTCCAAAGTCTATCATAGTATCAATACATATAGTTCCATGTTTTCCTAAAAGATAATTATTATTCTTTAGATGAGATTACTTAAACTATTTTCCTCAAAGAATGCTGTTCCACAGGCTATTAATTTGTCAAGAAGAAAGTATTTTGTGATCACTGTTCGAAGATCTATGAGTAAAAATCACCCTCTCTCTTCTTAGAGACATTGGATGTTGATATTCATTGTGAATCTTCCAGAGATACCAAGATGCCTGTTCTTCTACAACCTATATCCTCACATATTGCATCAGTTCATATCTTCTTGAAGCAGTACGCTGCACCATAGCATAGGAAAAATGCTTTGAAATATTTGGGAAGTCCAGCCTACTTATCAAGGGAAGAGAAGAGCTTCATATTCTTGAATAGTAACTATAATGATATTAAATAATCATTGAGGAGATAAAAATTAAAGAAATATTTATCTGTGTGATATAAAACTTATTAGCTGGTTTTGAGCTGACCTCTTGAATGTGATCTTTATATTATTTTCTTTAAAAAATTTTAATTAGCGAATGTTCTCATGGTAGCAAAACTCATCACAATCCAAAACAAAGACTGCATGTTTAAGGACTAAAGAATACTTTGTGTGAATAATGCTCTACTCGCTAAAAACTGTTAATTTAATACTACAAGAGAATTTTCAGTATCTACAATGGGCCAACATAACAGCTACAGAGAATTTAGCATTGCCTTCAAAGGCTTCATTGCTTAAAAGGAGGAGCAGACTTAACAATAAGTATTAGCAAGCTCTTTTTTTTGGAGATGTTATCAGACTACGCTCTCAAACTAGACCATATCACTAGCCTATATCTTACAGTTAATTAAATGGAAAAAGTGTTTTTCTAGTCTGCTGATGATTGAATAGAATTCAAAATTTGTCATATTTTTTTTTATTTATGGGAAAAAGTGTTCCCCGCATTCATTGTTATTGATAACTGTTTTTGTATAAATTTTGGTCATCTAGCATTGGTTTTTTTATATGTAGTTATTGAATGTTATCAATACCTTGGGATCTGGATATAGGTGGAGCCACTCTGTTGTATTTAGTAGCTGACTCTAGTCCCTGACAATCTATCTTTCTTTGTCTCTTTCTTTCTTTGTTTCTTCCTTTCTTTTTTTTTTTTTGTTTCTTTTCTTTCTCCCTCCTTTTTTTTTAGCATTTATTTATTTTATATAATTTTTCATCTTGATTGTTCTCCTCACCATCTCCTGACTTCAGAATACAAGGTCCGATTTCTGGTTTTGTATATCCTATTCTTCCTCTGGTTGCACAGGATCTTTTGAACCACTGCGGTCTTATTTGATGTTGTCTCTATTTCTTCTGCTATATCCTTTCTTATTTGTTCACTGTATGATCTATTTATGGTTGGGTAATCTGTCTAGAAAAAAACCTATATGCAAGTAATTAAAAAAAAAAACCTTGAGGAAATTTTTTTTTAAATCTATCTAGAAGATCAAAAACCATCCAGAGATCTCTAAGCAGTTCTGATGAATGACTAAGGAGAATTCTGCAAGAAGACACTAAAAATGGAGGTTGGAAAAAGGGAGGATATTATAGATGAATGAATCCCTTATGCAAAGACTCACAATGAAAGAGATGAACAGCAAACATTTTTATATGACTGGAGCATTTGATTATTAAAGAGATATGCAACTTGACATGCCAAAAATGTATGTAAACTTATGGACATTAAATATAAAGACTGTTTCTATAGGAGTAACAAATTAGACATAAATCTTAGTAATTTTCTCTGGCAGTGATTTAGAAGGTGCAAATTGGAACTAGGTATATTCTTATTTGAGATATGATATGAACCTGATTTGGTAGTTGAACCAAAACTACACTAAATAAAATGGTGAACACTATAAAAAAGATTTTTTTCCAGTTTTGTTCACAACTGTATCTTGAGGAACTGAAGAAGGTCAGACACATAAATTGAATGAGTATAAATAATAGAATACTCAGTATTTAACTGTGATCCATCCATTCATGAATCCATTTATCCTTTAGCAAACACTGAACACTTGCACTATCCTAATCATATCCCAGGTCTTGAAAAAATATATAAAGTGGGAATATAGGAGGTACAAGGACAACAAATGAAAAACATGGGTATTTAACTGTAGGTAATGAAAAGATCACTGAAATAGACTTTAAAATAGTAGAGAGGAAAAGAAACTAACATTTATCACTGAGAGCTAAGGTAAAAAATATTTCATGAAAGATAAGCTTATTGTCAGTAGCATTTGGTGTGCATGGATCAGGTAATAATATTAACTGGTCATAGTTCATTGGATTATTTTTTTGAAATATAACTTAAAAACAATCAAAAGCACTCGTCCTAATTGTATAGTTCAGTGAGATTTGAAAAAATACAATTCTGTAACCCATACCCTTAATCAATAGATGGAAGAATACTTTTATCTTCCTCTAAAGAACCTTCATGTCTTTTTCCAGTCAATTCCTCCCACCCAGTGTTGACCTCTATTCATATTTTTTTTCTTTATAGATTTCTTGACCATTTTTTGTCTCCTGTCCTACCACCAGCATTTAATACTGTATCATAAATCAGAATTCCAGTGATTTTCTAGATGTGATTCAATTTAGTTCTTATTAATTGATCTTATAAAGTGTCCAATCTGCTGTCAAGACTATACATTTGAAATACTTATTTTAATTCTATTATTTTTCTGTTTCAAAATTTCTATTGTTTTTCTCTTTTCATAATTTTTCCCACTATGGAGATTTTTCTATTTTTTCACGCTTTACTTTTTTCTTTAAATTCTTAAATATATTTATAGTAATCATTAAAATCACTGTTTGTGAATGCCAACATTTGTGTTACATGGTTTGCTTCTGTTCACTCTAATTCTCCTGGTTATGAGTCACATATAAAGTATTTAAAAAATATATTTTATTGAGGTAGCATACATTTGATACCGCATCATACCTATACCATGAAATTCCATATGCTGACAAGTATACGGGTTACAGAGTTATACCATTTTTTAATAACACTATTTATATTTTAGGTATTCAGGTTCACTGTCAAATATATGATATCATATCACACCTATAAACTTATTTCTAATAAATTTTCACCATTATTCATTAGACCCTCAGTCCCCTTTGCTCTTATCCCCCACCCCTTTCCCTCTGTTAACCTTAGATTTATTGTCAAAGTCTAAGGACTAGGTTTAGTTTTGTTTTGTCTTTTTGTTTGTTTTATTTCTTTATATTTCACATATGAGTAAAATCATACTAGTATTTGTCTTTCTCCTTCTGACTTATTTCACCTAGCATAATGCCCTTTAGTTTCATCCATGTATTGCAAATGATACGATTTCAGCTTTTTAAAAAAATTCCTAAGTATGCGTGTTATATACTACTTATTCTTAATCTACCCATCTGTCGATGAGAACTTAGGTTGTCTTCATTTCTTCTCAATTATAAAGAGTACTTCAATGAACATAATGGTGCTTATATCTTTTCAAATTACTGTTTTCATATTCTTTGGGTAGATACTTAGAAGTGGAATTGCTGTATTACATGGTAATTTGTTTTATTAAAGTGGATCTAAATCAGTTCATTCTCTAGTGTTAGACATAGTTTATTCTAAGGATAGGATCTTTGTATAGTCTCAACTGAATGAGTTTTTCAGAGAGATGGTCCTACTCTGGTAGAAATTGTAAAGTCTTCCAATACTGAGAATCTTCTATAATCTCCATTAATCTTACAGTTTCTCAATGACTGTGGTTTTCCACATCTCATAGAGTTTTATTCTTCTTTGTACATAGATTATTTGAACAATAATGGAAGGAACTTCCTATAAAGATGTGTGAGATTCCTTTGCTATGCTATTCCTTACCTTCTGGTAAACTAGTCTGAAATTCTCACCTAGTCAACAACCTTGAACCCAAGCTCTCTTTCTTTTGACAGAAGAAATGAATGTTTGGACTCTAGCGTATTGTGCTATAAAGCTAACTCTGTGCATTTGCCTTTCCCAAGGATCAACCTTCCTGTACCGCCTGCTGTACAAAAATCTAAAATCAGTTGATTTTTACTTTTTGCACAGAATCATAATTATTTACTATGGAATAATTATTCTTGTACCCCATACTATCATAATAACCAGGAGGTGAATCTAGCATAGCCTAGTCCACTGGATTCTGCAATTGGATTGCTTTTGGAGACTAGATTATTTTCAGCATCACACCTTATAACATAATTACATTTCCCCTTACACCAGTCCTATAAGGGCTGACCTTATGGAGATTTTTTTGTACCTAATTACTAGCATTGTTTTTACAAAATGATATGGTTCTTTACATTTTCACACATAGTACCATCTCTCCCTGCAAGTCTCAACCTTTGGTTAATCAATGAAGTGTTAGGATCACCTAGAGCAAAGGTAGAAAAGCAGCAAATGGATAAATGTGTTGATAGATGTATTCAGTTAATGCTGAAACTAAAATTAGATAATTTTCATGACCACCAAATCATTGATTCCATTGCTTTTCATTTGAAAATAGCAAGAGAGATTTCATATGGACAATCTGTATTCACCAGTTGTATTGGAGTCACACACACATAGCTTAAGTTATGCATAACAGTGCACTCTGCCAAATGACTGCACAGCTGGAGAGTTCACTGGGGGTAGCAGCTGGGTAAGGATCCTTAAAAGATGGGTGGATATTGAAGGAGTTCTGTCTTGCTTCTGTACCCAGAAGACTCACTATTAGCATCCTGCAAACACAAAGAAGAGATTAGACATTATTGTTCATTTTCCCCTTATGGGGAAGCCATGTATGTTTATGCCCTCAAGAGTGCACATTTTAAAGAAAAAGCCACTTTTACTGTGGAATTAACCAAATTGACTATCTTCCCAGTTTGAATTCACTGGATAACTGCTAATCCCCACTTTACATTATGCTCTAAAGACTCAGCCAAAGGATTCTGAAGGCCTGCATTTCCAGGTTTTCTCATCTATGATACAAACACCAGTTAAAGACATAATATCATTTTATGCTTCTCTCAAAGGGCATGTAGCAAAGCTGGCTAGCATTGCTGCAACATTTTAATTACTGGTGCTTACCACAATTTGCAATAATTACAGTTCATTTAGTAAGCTGGTTCTTAATTGCAGACACTGCTAAAGTAACAATTGAATAAAAAATAAAGTGCACTTTCATACATACATATATAAATATATATATACATATATATATCGATTGAGAAAGATGTAGGCTTATAAAGAAATAAAAGAAACTAGCATAATCTACCAGATCAATTTCTAAAGCATAGATTTTAAAAACAGTTTTCTAAACCAAATGCCTAAAATTGAGTTTAATCATCAGGACAAGTTGCTTTACTGTCATTTATGGTATTCTCTTTCTTTGGCATAATTCCTAATTCTATGCTTCTTTATATTAAAGAAAGCTCAACGAGTGAATTGTAGTACTAATATAGGTAAATGATCAACTAACTTCTATTCATTATCAGGTGGCAAATCTCAAAGAGAGATAATTTATATAAAAAAAATTTTCCTCCAAAAAAACTATCTGGAAAACTCAATGAAGACTTTGTTCTTGTAATTTCATACTTTACTGAAATCCAGTCAACAGGGTATTTTACTGTACATAATTCAGATGATAGATTTTATTCTATATAAATGTAGGTGATATGAGGAATCAGAATGGTAGTAAAAGAAATGATAATGCTCAGAAAAGTTAAATTGAAGAGAAAAAAATAGTTAACAATTTGATCTACATTTTGTGCATTAATTTGTAAATTTTTTTAATTATACTTTTCTGGATGTCCTGGAGCTATTTTTCTAAGTTTCCTGTGCTTCAGTGTTTTTGAAGGCAAATAAAAGGCAGTAATGGATTCTCTTCTTCCCTGGAGGAATAAAAAATGTATTTTAATGGAAATATGCTTGAAAGTACTTTGAAAGTGATGGAATGCCCCAGAATGCTTTTCTTCCTCACTGCATTGCTGCTCAGTAAGGCTGGTTCCATTGGGTATCCATGACTGTTTGGTCCCAAAACTGAAAAGCCAGGAAGACCTACAGGAAGAGAGGCCATGGAGAATCATTACATCAGGTTATTCAGTAAACCTAAGGATTAATTTCTAAATAGTGTTCTGTTATAAAACATATCTTCACATCCAAAGTGAATTGTAGAAAGAAAGCAATCAAATACTGAAGGAATTAGAAGTCAATCTCCCCTCCACTGTCACATCTGAAAACTGAAAGAACTTAACTATGGACTAAATTCAGTAGTGTTCCCAGTGGCAAATGTTCTCAATTCACATCTAGTTAAGGTTAAAAGTTTCCATAAATAAACTTTCACAATTTAAAAAAATTCTAAACATTCAAGGAGAGAAATTTTGGTTGATTTAACCGATGAGATAGTAAAAGAAGCATTTTCATCTAGTGGGCAAACGTACACATTTATTTGTTGTCATAGACTTGAATGTGGTAGCTATCTTTCAGAAAATTGTTTCCTTCTCTAACAGGTATTATAATTACATTATGAGTCTTTAACATGGTAGTCCTTCATTTCATAACATGGTAGCTATTCTTGAGGTTTTAAATCAACAAAATAACTGTAAAAAATTTTCCTACTGAAAAGTTATTTTCCGAGTAGGTGATTTTGGTTAAAGCGCATAGTAATGTGAATAGCGATGCATCTTTTAAAATATATCTTTATTCTAATCTGAATAACATTGTAATGTCTTTAAAGGAAGATGGCTGGCAAGAATGAAGGCAAACAGACAGGCAGGAAAAGAGAGGAGGAAGCAGCATTTTATTTAGTTGTTCATCATAGCTGTTCCCTCTGGCCCCAGGTCACTAATCCGGGTCCTTGGGAATTATGTGGACTGTGTTTGGCAGATTTAACAGTTAAGCTACCAGGTTGTGTCAACATTGTAATCTTTATGAGAAATAAAATGGCACACTGGCCCTCAGAAAAAGACGAGTGTCTTGATTCCTTTTGAATGTTGTAACATCTCACGGAGTTGTATGAGTGAGGGAAATTGATTCAGTGATTAACTGTGAAGCAATGAATCTTACTATTCCTTTAATTTTGTGTGATCATGGGTATGCTATTTAATTTATAACAATGCTTTAGAGTTGGTTATTTTTCTTTTTATTGGCAAGGATTTAATAAATTTTTATGTACTATTAAATACTTAAAGCAGAGTGCTGTTGATAGGAATTATGTAATAAGGATTATTACAGTCATCATCATCACTGCTATTGCTATTATTATGTAGAAGACAAAAAACAATACTGGGAATTAAGAGACCTGAGCTGTATTCTAGCACCTTTGCTCACTTCTTATGCATACCATTCAACTTCCTTGAGTCTTAGATTCACAGTTTTTGAAATTAAGGAGCTGAGTGATAAAATTATTAAGGTTCCTTCTAGTTCTATCTAAGTCTTTGATGATATATGCAAGCTTGAGTTTTATGCAATGAAGGCTTTAAGCAAAATTATAATATATGTAGTGCGATTCTAGAATCTCCATCTTCTATTTATTTTATATGATTTCCTACTCTCAAAAAGTGACTATGCCAAAGTCCCTCTGGTACTTTGTACCATTAGGAGACATTTTGTTGAAGTTATCTAACATATTTTGAAAGAATTTTGGGTATGTATCAAAGATTTGCTTTGCTAACAAGAAAGTTTCCCTGTAATGACAAGTAAGCAAAAAAGTGCCAGTGTTAAATCTTATATGTAACATTTTCAACATGCTATGCTGTGGTAATAAATGAGTATCTAATATCAACAGCTTAGAACAAGAATGATATATTTTATGTTAACATGCTAGCTACCGCTATCTATAGTCAGCTGACATTTTGAATTTGATGCATCTCTGCTTTACATATTTTCTCATTCTAGTACTAGGATGAGGGAACTTCTCTTCTACAAATGATTGCATTCAACAGTCATTGATAAGAGCAAGAGAATTGGGAAACATATGCAAACAAATGACTGTTAAAATTTCTGATCAAAGTGGCTTATGCTACAATGCCATTAACTAAATCAATTCATTAGTGCAAGTCCAAAGGGATAGTGATGAAAATGATAAAAGAGCAATTCCTTGGGAGTAATAATAGTCTATCAGAATTTTCAAAAGAACTCTTGTCTTCCTTAAATTGTTAAAGATGCAAATCCCTCTATCTTTAATCAATTCAAATATTCCTTCTCCACAAATCTTTTCATGATATCTTTCTTCAGTTGTTTATTGATCAATTAATTTGTATTCCAATATCTTATTATACATATAACTTTGATGATATATATCATAGTGTTTATAGTTAGGTGCATTGGTATACTGGTCACTGCTTAACAAACACAACTCTAGAAGTAAGGTACAGATCGGTTACATGTGCCAATTTCCATGGCGTAAATCTTCTACAATGGTTGATTTCAGGTGACCAACATGGTAATCACAAAGTGTGAAGTTGGGCAGAGATGTGCAGTAACAAGTTTTGTAAGATTCTAGTATATAGAAGTAATAGATAAAAATAAACTCATCTGAGATAGATAGATGATAGAAAGGTCTTAGTAAAATTTAAAGTAATAAAGTGAAGAGTTTTAAAAAATATCCTACCTGTGTTTTAATGTAATTTATTTAATTATTAATTTGTATGGTTTTAAAAAATGATGTCAAAATTCCTGGAATTTATCAGTTGGTTTTCATGAGCAGATACAAGATGTCTCTAGCATACCACTGAAATTTTGATGTCAATGTTTGTCTTCCTTCCAAAGATTGGGTGTCCTTCAAAGAAAGGGGCTCATTTGTTAATTATCTTTTTATCACAGTATCTAAAATTGTGCCTGTAAATGAATGTCCATTGAATATTTTAGTGAAAAAAATGTGAATAAACATATATTACAGAGAATAATGTGGATGGACAGAAACAAAATCACTAGATGGGTATCCTTTGTAACTCTGAAAATTATGGAAACCTGAGTTTCCATATATACCTTCTTTGATTAAGATGAAATAAATTTTTAAAAAATAGAAAAAAAAATCACATTGCCAGATAAAAACTCCAGAAATCCCCCATAGATGCCTTTACTGCTTGGAAATGTTATGCTCCTTTTTTTGTAAAATATTGAGCTTTATTAGATGATTCCTTTAGTGACAATTAGAGTACATTTGTTGAATAATACAGGTGCTAAGTCCTCTAATTTTATGCTTATGACAACTCCATGAGCAAATTATAATTCTCATTTTATAGATAAATACACCAAGAGTTAGATGTGCTGAATAGCTTGCCCAAGCCTCCAAAACCAGAATGAGTTAGAGCCAGAATTTTATTCTGCATCATCTGACTCTAGTCTTTTCATTCTTTAGCAGCAGAGTTAGGGAAAGTTTTATCTTCTCATTTTACAGTGAGTGACATTTGGTGCTTTAATGAGCTCCTTAGTTACAGACATGCATATTTTATTTCTAAAACAAGCAGAGACTTTTGTTTTACCATAATCTGATACACTTTTGTTAGGCACAGCCTCATTTTAATGATGTCCCATTTATTCAATAACCTTGCTATTTAATATTACTATGGTTATCCAATTTATTGTGTGTTTTCCATTCATTGATTTCCTGAAAAAATGAATCCTTTTCATTGAACAAACCAAAATCTAATCCTACTCTTAAACTTGTTGATAAGAAGGAAAATCTTTTGTTGATTCCAATAAGAACACTTCTTAAGGTTTTTGTTTATCTACAACGTGATTTTTGCAGGCTAGATTAATAAAGTTCACTCACATATTGAATTTGCTGGTATTTCTCACAAAAATAGTAGACAAATAAATTAATAATATTTTTGATAGTTCAGGAGATAATCTTTAGTGATGTCGTAAAAGAGTGACAGAGTTACCCACTCCCTGAGAAGAAAGCAGCTGAGTTGTATAATTTAACACCAAAATAGAGATATAGATCAGGGAGGTAACATACCGATAGTTTTCAACAATTTGATGAAAAAATAGGCGTAACACAGATTTCTGCAGAAATAGCTTATCAATCTGTCAAAATAATAATTTTTCCTAAATATTATAAGCATCACTGCCTGCTGAGTTCAGAACACAAGGCTAAAATTAGATAAGATGATGAATACAGTAGGATCTTCCAAGTAAAACAATTGCCTTACTATCCATGGAGAATCTACTGTACCTCAGCGTCGATCTTGCCATACAATATGTTTTGCCCCGACACCAGATGAAATAGTATTATACCTTATAGTGTCTAGTTAATTGTCTTTCTTGAAGCAGCTGTTTTAGAAATGTTTCTTAAATTGAATGAGTTTGAACTGTGTGTGATTTATGTTTTTATGAATATATTTATATTAAAGGTTCTTATACTAAGGATCTTATATTAAAACAAAGAAAAAATGACCACAGCCTAAATAGAATATGGCATACGTCATTATTATTTATAACATAGTTATAACTTTTGTTTTAGAACTTAACCATTGCTTTTGATGCTGGAAAACACAGTACACACTTATTATATTTCTGTCACTGAATGCAGCTATAAATCCTAGAGAGAATACACTAAGTAATGATCCTAGAACTATGAAGAGTGAATAGAGATCTAATGGAGAAGACCAGAATTTTTAAACTGGTAGTGAGTTTACCTTTTTTTTTCCCTCCAGCAAATCCAGGCCTGAAATCAACTCATTCTGAAACTTGGAAATGGGTATCCACATAGATAGAGAAAAGTCTAAAAGAAACCTTCTAATTTAGTCTCAAGGGGTTGACAAAGTACAACATATTAACAATAGTGTTTCCATGGGGGAGTCTACGACTCTAGAACTCTGAAAGATGATACCTTCCTCTCTTTTTATAGGCTCTATGGGGCCATATAATTGGACAAACTCCTCTTTTCTTCTCTGTCCTACTGCTCTTTGGCACTGAATGAAGATGACTTGTTGTCAAGTACCCTACAGAGAAAGAATGAAATCCTACTTTTTTAGACAAAAAGTACTGAAATTCAATTGGGAGAGAGAGATTTGGAAAGAGGTCCTAAAATTGTTTATGAACTCTTAGGCTCACACCGTACACATGAACTTGACCCTAGACATTACACTAAGAATGTTGAGAGCTGAAACAGGACCTAGATTACCGCGAATCTCAGACTGGCCATTGGGTGTAGCAAACACAGGACATAAAAATAGCATTTCAAAGACTGAAAATGAAACTGACACTCAAACCACAACCCTCAAAAGGCTAGTCAGAAAGTGTGGCCTAAGGCCAAGTGAGTTGATTGCTTGCTGAACAAAATATCAACATTTTCTAAGGATTTAACCTTGGTTATTGAGACTATTGCAATGTAATACTTAAAATATACAAATATTTTTCATGAAGAAGCAAAAATCCTCAACAAGTATTAGTGAAGTGAATGAGGCATGAGGATTTACTGAGAGAACGCAAGCTTCCTACAACACTCAAAAATCAATGTTGGAGGGTCCTGATGGAGTAGTGGTTTGGTCTACTGCCTCTGACTGAATGCAGTCCACACATATCCGATGGGTCATGGATTGGAGTTTGAACAACTAGAAAAAATAAACAGAGTGTTTCTACCTCCTCTTTCTTTCTGCCTGCTTAACTTATCACCATCATTCCTGGTTGCACCTTTCCTTTAAAAAGCACAATGTAATCCACCATTGCAACAATCTAAAGAAAACCATATGATTATATTAATTGATAAAAAAAGCACATTTTCCAAAATTCAAAATCTATTCATATAAAGAATAAAAATTCTTAGCAAAACAGTAATAAAAGGAAGATTCCTCAATCTCATGAGGGACATTGATGAAAGTTCTGTAGCTAATATCATATTTGTTTGTAAAAGATTGAAGGCTTTCTCCCTAATTTTGGAAGCAAGTTAAGGATGTTTATGTTTAATACTCCTATTGAACATTATATTAGAAATTTTACCCAAGGTAATAATGACATAAACATTAATAAAAGATACACAGAATGGAGAAGAAATAAAACTTCCTATTCATAGAGGTATGATTCTCTAAGAAATCTATGAGAGATCCTCTAGAAATATGTAAGTGAATATTAAGGTTAAAAAATATAAAATCAACACACAAAAATCAAGTGTATTTCTATGTACTACCAACCAACATTATTCTTTTTTTAAATACCACTTATAATAGTTACTTCCAAAAATTAAATACTTAAGTATATATCTAACAGAACCTATGCAAGTTTTTTTTAAATAAAATCTATATAATTATAACAATGAAGACAGTGTGCCAATTATGAGGAATGGACACATTAAACAAAAGGACAAAATAGTCCAGAAAAGAGAAACATGAAAATATGGTTAATTGATTTCTCTTCTTTTTTGTTCGTGGAGATAATATTTACACATAGTAATATTCACCTATATTAAATGTACAGTTGCGTGGTCTTTAGTGTATTCACAAGGTTGTATAAGAATCACCAAAATCTAATTTTAGGACATTTTCACCACCTCATAAATAACACCTATACATATTTGCAGTCACTCTCAATTCTCTCTACCCCCAGTTCTAACAGCCACTACTCTAATTTTCTGTCACCATAGATGCAAATATTCTGGACATTTCATATACCTGGAATGATACAAAATGTGGTCTTGAGTTTGAGGGAGGTAGATGAAGCTATAAGAGCACACCCTAAGGATAATTGTGATAGTTAACATCTGTATTTTGATATGTCAATGTCATTATCCTGGCTCGAACTTCATATGGTAGTTCTTCAAGGTGTTATCCTTAGAGGCAATTGGGTAAAAGATACATGATATATTATTCTATTATCTCCAGTTTATTTGTTACAACTACATGCATCTAATTATCTCAAAAAAGAAAGATAGAAAGACAAACAGAAACAAAGAAATGTAACTACATGTCCTAAAAGGTTGAACTGATTTCTTAGTCCTGTTATTGATGATTTTAACTGGATAATTCTTTGTTGTGCAAGTTGTCCTGTGCCTTATATGATGCTGAATAGCATCCTGGACCTCTACCCTTTAGATTCCAGTCATATTTTCCTTGGTTGTGACAACCCAAAACAAGTACATAGGGCAAAGCGTGCCCTGAAGGGTAAAAATGCCCCAGCTTGAAAATCATTGTGTTATGGTTGCTGTTGATCTTTTACCTTAGTGCTGAATTGTGAATTTTTTTCCTTAATATATTTTCCTCGTACCACATTTATAGAAGCATTAACATCTTTTACAACAAAGAACAATAGGCATAACAGTCCTTTTGAGCAAATCTTTGCATTCCTCTCTGCATGATTGTGTATTAGTTAATTTTGCTTCCATGTTCTCTTAGAGATTTTCTTCTATAATGAAGTGTTGACACCATAAATTGTTTGCAACCTAAGTTTTAAATCCACAATTTTTATTATTCATATAAGAAAGCGTTCTAATTCTACAAAAAGAATGATGATGTGGTATCAATCTATAGAGAAAGTTATGATAAAAGAAAAAATGTGTGCATGATATATTATTTGTCAAGGTTGTTTGACTCAATTTAATAATCTGACAGAGATTCTCACTAAGTATATGTAGTAAGCAATAAACATAAAATTTCAAGAAATAAAATTACATTCGAAGGGTATCACAAAATGTAATAAAGTAAGTATAACAAAGGTAGGTGACTGACAGAATATGAATTGGTATGAAGAGGTATGTCTTTGTTGCCATATTCCTTTCTTCATATCTCTCTTATAATATTTTTATAGTATTTAAATGTATATTTATAATCAAAGTTGACAAACTGTACCCCACTGTTAAATCTGATCTAGGACTTGTTTTTATAAATAATATTTTGAAACAGTCATGCTCATTTATTTACATTTCGACTATTTGTGATTGTGCACTACAAAGACAATGTTGAGTATTTGCAACAGATTGTCTGGAGAGGAAATCCTAAAATATTTGATCTGTGACTCTACAGAAAAAATTCGGTAATGGTGACTAGAATATTAGACTTCAAATTCCTCTGGGAAGGACACTGGCAAGCATTAATTTGTCTATTTTTCATATTTGACTCAATACGGAAGTGCTATTAGTATTTGTTAAATGAAAGAAGAAAATGCAAAAGGAAGAAAGGTGTCAAGGAAGAGAAAGAAAACTGCTAAGTGTAAAGGATTCAGAAAGAAAGAAGACTCATCCAAGAAAATTAATGAATTGACTGTCTAGAGCAAAGAGTACATCTATAATGTAATAGAACATGAAGAAAAACGAAATGGGGTAAGCTATCATGATTAGTCGTAAGGCTCTAACAGAAAGTTTAGTAGTCCTAAGCAACAATCTAGTTTCCAGCAAGACTTGATTCAAAACCCAGTTCATGGAAGAGACGCTTGCTATGACTTAGAAGAAAAATCATGGTGTATGTGTGTTGAACTGAAGCAAAGAGATTTGTTTTGTTGTCTCTACTGATGTAGAGACGCTTGCTATGACTTAGAAGAAAAATCATGGTGTATGTGTGTTGAACTGAAGCAAAGAGATTTGTTTTGTTGTCTCTACTGATGTACCTGCCAGAAATAAAGATATACTACTTATTGTTGTTTATAGTATGGGTTAAGAAAATTGTATTAATCTGAAGATAGTTCTAAGTCAAATATTAAAAATCCCTATATCCTTAATGTTTATGATTTTATTATCTCCAAGGCTCTGGATTCCATTTAATATCTTTTGGTTTTCCTAGTCTACTTTTGAAAATCTGTGTAATGCCTCATTTAATATCCCTTCTCTATGTTATTCTAACTAGAACCATTAACTTGATTAGAGTTCACCAATTCCCAGTTCCATTTAGAGTCCTGTGTTTGGCAGTCTGGTGACTAATCTGAGCCTAAAGTCCTTTACCTCTCTGAGAATTAACTCTATTGCATCCTTCTTCCTGAAAGATGAGTTCAATGTCATATATTGTAATTGTATTTTAATATAGTAATTAAAATAAATTTTGTTCTTGGAATTCCTCTTCACCATTCAAAAATAGAATTTTGCAAGGAATAGTTGCTGCTTGAAATAAATCACCTTTATTGGTCTTTCTGGTTTCAGAAAAAATGAAGTTTCAATTTGTGAGATCTTGGAGTTACTGAATTTCAAGAGCCCAATCCCCATAGATATGAGACACAACAGTCATGCTCAAAGTAAAATTAAAGAGAACGAGTAAGTTGATGAAAAGTTATCTTTAGTAACTCTATCTATGTGAATGGCAACTTGAAATCTGTAGACAGGCTAGGGTTGGGGGAATGCTGAAAGATTTGAATGAAAACTGAACAAAGAATGAATTACTAGAGCCAGGTCTTAAACTTAAGTTTTGGGGTCAGTCTAAAATCTTTTGCATTGTTCTAGCTTTGAGGACACAATTAGAATACCTTGAAGATAGTTGCATATTCATAAAATCTGTTTAATTTCCATGGGATGGTAATGCATAGTTATAGAAAAAAAAGAGAGAATTATGGATACAAAATTATTAATATTAGATATAATAGTATATATTATGTTGCCCAAATAATACAAAACTGATGTAGAATGTTTAAAATGTTTCAATGAATAAAAATAATTCATGTATTTGACTTTTACCTTCAATAATTAATATTTCATAAAATCAATATAAGGCATATGGAAGTATTTTATTATAAACTTGATGTGGCTTATATAAATAATTGATTCAAGAGAATATATAACTGATGAAAGTATAAAGTTAACAGAACAACTATGGAAGAATACTTTTGTAAAAACATGGAGGGACTTCTCAAATAAAATTTTAGCACCAAATGCTTTAAAACAAAAATAAGCTATATTGACTATATCCATGAAAATAAAGTTTTGTTTAACAAAAACACCATGAAAAAATTAATGAACATATTGTAGAGAGGTCCAAAATAATTGCACATTTGCAACAATTCAGAAATTACTCCCTGTAAGATTACACAGGTATTCTAAGAGTTGCCACACACAAGAGATTTCAGAGGAAAAATTGTCTCAGAACATTGTCAAAAGATAAAACCTAGCATGGTAAAAATATATAAAAGATGTTCATCTCATTAGTAATCAGAAAAATGGCACACACACGCACATATATATATATATATATATATATATATATATATATGTGTGTCAAAAATAAAGGTTAGATAGTACTGATGGGGTAAAAGAATCGAAGGCCCTGGTGTGTTGGCTGGTCCAGCCATTGCAAAATGCAATCTGGTAGTACTGAGTCAAATTTAAAAAAATGTGAATTTGATTTTATCCACTAGATGTGCTTTTGGAAATTTATCCAAGCAAATGTCCACAGGGACATTTAGGAATATGCTGATTACAACATTTTGGAGAGGTGGTGTCCACCACTGGAAATTGGATATAAGCAAATGTGATAGACATACACTTTAGCATGTTATACATCTGCTAAAAGTAACTGAACAAACAAGTTGCAAAGTAGATGTGTCTTAAAGATACACTACTGATTTAAAACACTGCAAAAGGTAAAACACAACTCTATATAAATTCAAAATAGAGGCATAGAAATCATAATGGGCTTTTTTAAAGATCACATACGAATAAACAGATCTATATAGGGCAATGATATCAAAAGAAAAAAAACTAATTTGTGGTAATTAAATGAATACATGATAAAAATGATGTGGAAACATTTATATCACTAAGGTTTAAGGTTGAACAATATGGCTTTTCCAGTTCTTTTGAGTCAATATCCTCCACAGCAGGTATCTCCTAAAAGAAAAAAATCCAAACTTGCATGGAATCAAGAAGCCTTGAGATAAGGCAATATTCTGGCATGATTTTAATATGGAGAAACTGAAGAAAAAATTTAAATAATCCACCTAAGGCTGAGGGGTGAACCAGTGACTCAGGATGATCTAGGTCACACCAGTTACTCCCAGTTCAGAGATCTTCCCAGGAAATTACATTTACTATCAGATCTGCTAATTAAAATCAAACGGTAAACTTTAAACTCAGTTTCCTTTTCCTAGGAATTCCTAGGTGTACAAAGAATAACAAAGCACAGAAAATGTGATTTTAGCATGATAAATGCTTGGAAGGTTTAGGCAAAAGTGATTAAACAGTATTGATAATTAGCAGACCTCGGTTCTGGCAATTTTGGTTTACTTTGTTCGTTTTCAGAAAAATCTTTTCTCGATTTTTTTTTTTCTTTTTGATGCTCTCTGTGTTTTACTGGAGGATGTGGCATCAAAAATTAGAAAATAGTTAAACTATAGAATGGTACATTTTAGGACCTGCCCAAGGTTTCTGGAAAATGAAATAATGCCAGTACCCCCCTAACCCCGACCAAGGAGAGGCTCCCGTCAGGAGTTCGCCATGGCAATCTGGCAGTGAACTACACAATGGAACATTTATGCATTGACATGAGGGCATGATATATTTAGATATCTATTAAAAAGAGTTAGTTTTTCTTTTTGAGTATCCAGTATGAATTCTCAGTCCCCTTTATTTTCACGGTGTTTAGTCTGCTTTCCCTAGCACTCTTTAAAGGGCTAAAATTTTGTGAAATAATGATTACAAAAGTAGTTGAATGTATAGCTCCTTCATTCATTAATTTGGAAAGTATATGAAAATAACCTACTGTGGGCAAAGCAAGTATTAATCAGATGAAATGTTACTTCTCACGTAGTGAATGTATTCCACAGAACTGCACTGGTTAGAAAGAATGGCCTTAAAAGTTTAGACCAGTTTTTCGGAGTTCAAGAATCCCTATGTGATGATGAATTCCACTCAAAAAGACTCTGGAGATGTCAAACTTTTTAAAAAAACAAGATATGTGATTAAGTTATTTCCACTAGGGTAATCTCTTTCCTTTAAGACCAGTGATTAGTACCTTTAATTATCTTTACAATATCAATTTTACCTTTTGTTTTGGATTCCCTCTAGATCCCGTTTCCAACAAAAGTGTATATGGAGGGTTCCTCTATTCAACAAACACAGCTTTGACACCAGCAAGATGTTTAAGAATTCAATTCAATCCTGATGCTGTCCACCAAGGGATGGCATCAGATTCCACAGGTTAGGGGTACAATCTCCTGCATCTGCTCTCCACTTCAGAAGTCAGTTACAAGCCCAAGTTGTTACTGGGTTTTTAACCAAGTGCTACAAAGCAGAAGTTCCTGTGACCCTCTCCTCGTATTTCATTAATTTGCTAGAGTGACATACAGACTTTAGCAAGCCCATTTACTCATTAAATCACTGATTAATTCCAAAGAAGATTATTTAGGTACAGCCGATTGGAAGATCCTCATAATGCAACATGTGGGGAACTTTCATGCCCTCTCAGGTGCAGTATTTTCCTTAAATCTCTATATGTTCACAACTCTGGAAACATTCTGAGCCTCTCCTTCTGGATTTTTAATGAAGGCTTCTTTACATAGGCATGGCTGATATATCACTGATCAATAGTAATTGAATTCAACTATCCATCCCCTTTCCTCACCTTTGGCGCTTTGCGGGTGGCACTGGAAGTTCTAAACTCTTGTCACGTAGTTGGTTCCACTGGCAACCAACTGTGATCCTTGAAAGTCTCCCAAAGTCACCTCATTCACTTAACAAAAGTTACACTCTTAACACTAAATAATTCCCAAGAGCTCTATAAGCTCAGTCAGGAATTGTGGAAGATGGCCAAAAATATGTAAGAAATATATATTTTGGTCATGTGAAAAAGCAAAGTATTTGTTTCTTATAAATCACAATATGAGACCTTGTAGGAGTCTTTTGTTTTTCATTTAGGAGATATTAGAGTGGCAAGATAAAAATCTTAAAACCCTCACCAAATATAGCAGGTAAATCATGTCCTGTGCTTGGGGAATTTCAATTTCTGGGTAATTTCTTTTTCTTTATAGAGGTGTTATTATAAGACTATGCAAGCTTCAGGTGTACAGCATCACACCTTGACATCTGCATGTCCCACATCATATTTGCCACCAAAGATCCAGTTTCCACTCACCACCATCCAGTGGAACACCCCCATACCAATCCCACAACTCTACACCAACTTACCTTATGGCAACCACTAGTCTGTTGTCAGAATCGAAGTGGTTTGGTTATGTTCTTTTCTCTGCTTTTGTTCTTTTTCTTTATCTTCCACATATGAGTGAAATGTTCCAGTATTTGTCTTCTCCTTCTGATTTTTATTTCACTTAACAGAATTTCCTCAAGGTCTGCCCATATTGTCAGAAACATCATTTTAGGCTTTTTGTTTTGTTTTTATAGATAAGTGAACTTCTGTTGTGTATATCTATATGTGTATATCTATAGCTATATATATCTGTATAGATACAGATATATATAGCTATAGATATATATGCAATATCTTCTTTATTCGTTCATCCATCAGTGGACAGTTCATTGTCTTAGCTTGGCTCATAAATAGTGCTGCAATAAGTACAGAGATTTATATATCATTTTGAATTAGTGTTCATATTCTTTGGTTAAATATTGAAAGATACAATTGTTGTATCATTTGGTATTTCTCTTATTAATTATTTGACCAACCTCCATTCTGTTTTCTGTAGTGACTACACCAATTTACATTCCCCCCAATAATATGATGAAGCTTTTTTTTCTTGATATCCTCACCAACAATTAATGTCTCTTATTTTTTGATAATAGCCATTCCAAAAGGCGTTAGGTATATTTTACAGCTGTTTTGACTTATGTTTCCCTAGTGATAAGCAATGCAGAACATATTTCATGTGTCTATAGCTGTATATATGTCTTCTTTGGGGAAATGCCTACTTAAATCTCCCACTCATTCTTAAAATGGGGTTATTTATTTTATTATTGTGTAGCTGTATGAGTGCTTATATATTTTAGTCATTGCTTCTCAGTCTTCTAAGATCAAGTGAATTTGTTACTAACTCATTGTCTGATATGTAATTTGTAAATATCTTCTACCTTGCAGTAGGTTGCCTTTTAATTTTTATTTGGTTTTTGTACCATGCAGAAACTTTTTAGTTCGACTTAGTTCCACTTATTATTTCTGCTTTGATTTCCTTTGTCTTTGGAAACATCCACAAGACAGCACTATGGTCAGTGTTGAAGAGTTTATCACCTGTTTTCCTCTGTTTTTTATGGTTATAGGTCTTACATTGGAATACATGATAAATTTAATTTTTATGTATAATGTAAGAAAGCTATGCTTATAACTCATATCTTCTTGATGGATTGACTACTTAGTCATTATAAAGTGTCTATCTTTGTCTTTAAGTGTAGTTCTTGATTTAAAGTCTATTTTGTCTAATCCAATTATAGCTGGGTCAGCTTTCCTTTTAGATCCATTTGTATCAAAAATATTTCCCATACCTTCACTTTCAAGATTGAAATGTGTGTCCTTATACCTGAAGTGAATCTCTTGTAGGAAGAATAGATTTTTATAAAATCCATTCAGTCACTCCACTCAAAGCTTTTTATGAAAGAATATATTCCATTTATATCTAACGTGATTATTGATGATTTATGTAGTTGTTGCTCTTTATTAGTTGCTTTCTGGTTTTTGTTTTTCACAGTTCCTTCTTCCTTACATTCATCTTCTTTTCCTTTCTTTCCTGAGAATTTTTGACTTTCTTTCATGGTATATTTCGATTTCTTATTGTTGTTGTGATTGCATATTTACTATAAGTTTTTGCACTGTGATTATTACAAGGTTCAGATATAATATCCAATGGTATAACATTCCATTTGGGGTTGCTAACTCCTTAACTTTGCTCACATTGTAAAACTTTGTTTTTTGACTTCCTCTCCCTTTTCTTATTTTTGATATCTCATTTTCCATCTTTATGTGTAAACCTTTATTAATCATTGCATTTTGGCTAATTTTTTGCTTTTACCATTAAATCTTCATTCTTACCTTATAAATAATTGATCTGCTACTTTTACTATAGGAAGAAAACACAAGATTTATTTTTCTTTCTTGTGTTTTATTGGTATTAGCGCCATCTTCTTTCAGTTTAGTGAGGTCCTGTAGCACTTCTTGAAAACAAGTTTAATGGTAAGGAATTCCTTCAGCTTTTTTAGTTTTTTGGGAAACTCCATTTCTCCTTCAAATCTGAATGTTAACCTTAACTAGTAATGAATTTTTGACCTGTGGGATTTTAAAAAAAATTTTAATTCCAGCACATTTGAGTATGTTGTGCTACTGTCTTCTGATCGCTAAAAATTTTGTTGAAAAATCCGCTAATAGTCTCATGGGAGTTCTCTGGTATATGACTAACTGTTTTTATCTTGTTACTTTTAACTCCTTTTTTATCTTTAAATTTTATCATTTTAATTATCATGTTCCCTGGTGTGAATTTCTTTGGGATTCTCTTTTTTGGAAGCTTCTGGACTTCCTGCGCCACAATGTCTGTCCCCCCCAGCTCCCCATAGGGCCATTTTGGCAATTATTTTTTTAAATGATTTTTCTGGTCTGTTCTCTCTTCTCCTTCAGGGTCTCCTACGCGACGAATATTATTCCTCTAATGTTGTCCCACTGACTAAGGTGTTCCTCAGTTTGTAAAGTTTAACTTTTGCTTTTGAATTTTTTGTATTGTCTGGATATGTTCTATGGCTTTATCTTTCAGTTCATTTATCTGCTTCCCTACTTCATTCAGTCTGCTGTTGGATATCTCTACTGAATTTTTTCTATCATTGTAGTCCTCAGTTTTGTAACTTCTGTTCGGTCTTTCTTAAGGTTTGTAATTTATCCACTCGAATTAGTTCAGGGATTATCTTTCTATTACTTGAAATCTTTAATCAAGTAGTTTGCTTATGTCTATTTTTAAGGTCTTTTCCTTGGTTTTTCTCTTGCTCTTTTCTTTGAGAGATATTCCTCTGTCTCCCAATTTTGTCTGATTCTCCATGTTTGCTTCTATATACTAGTCAACTTGTCTACCTCTCCTGGCCTTATAGGAATGGCATGGTGTAGAAGTTGTTCCATGGAATCCAAGTGCATGAAATCCACCTCTCCCTAAGATAGGTCACTGACTGCATTACTGTGAGGGCTGCTCCCACTGAACTACAGTGTTGTTGTGACACGGTGTGAGGACTGTTTGTCTGGCCTGGCTCTAGAGAAGTGGCACATCTAAATATAGTGTGATGGGTGAGCAGTAGACTATGGGACTATGCCAATTGTGATACAATGCCTCTGTGAGGTGAGTGGGTGGAGCCGCTGGTCTGTCTTGATGACATGAATGTGATTTATATGCTATGGGGATGACTCAAGTGGTTCTGGGTGCTTTCCAGTGACACGTGGTTATGTCTCCATGTTAGGTGTTTCTCTCAGCGGGGCTTTTTCACAGTCTCTAGTGGATACAAGGTAAGTTCTAAGATGGTGCCCAGGGACACTGGAATTAGCAAGGCGGCAGGATATTCCCAATAAGGTGATTTTCACTGTTTTCAATCTGTAGATGATAGCCAAAGCTTCCTACATCTCAGGCAGGTGCTGAAGAATGGTAAATGGATTTTCTTCACTTGTGATTTTTTGGATCCTTTTCAGACCAATGTTATTGCACTAGGTTGTAGAGAAAGAAAGTCTGTCCCTGGGTTCTTGAAGCACAGATGGCCTGTTCCCTTTAATTTTTAGATTAGCCTTAGTATTTTTCTCACCAGTCCAAAATGCTGGAATTCTAGGAGCCCATTTCTGTTGTGCAGAATCAAAAAGTGAGGATGACCAATGCAAGGTGCCACTCTTCTTCACCGCCCAGGAAAAAGTCCTACATTCTTGAAATTCCAAGCAACTGCCAATTTCCATACCTGGGTGGGGCATTTTTTCAGAAAAAGATATCTTTGTCTTTCTTATCTGTTTCAGTGTTGTTATTTTGTCTTCTGTTGTGGAATTTCAGTTTGTCTCCTTCCTTATAAATTACTCCATATATAGTTGCAGACTTGTTTTGTCTATGGGAAATGGTGAGTTCCAGTTCCTCCTACACTGACATTTTGAAGCTTTCCCTCTGTCATTTCTAGTGAAAAAACACTGGCTCAGTTTTTCTCATCCTGTTCTCTCCTCTTATGCTCTCATCTTGAATCCTGATTCTTCTCATGACATCATTTACTTACACCAGACTATGCAGGTAAGAGTGCTCAGTGGATTCTTCTGTGTATTGTCAAGTTATATTCTGTACTTACATTCAGGAAGCAATAACAGAGTTGAAAAAAAAAGCTATGATAATGTTTAAAACACTCTCTGCAAACTCATTCAGCCTTGAATTTATGTACTCACCATTGTACTTTCTACAGACACTTAAAATTAATCATTCACTACATATATACACACTAGAAAATAGTAAGTAAGAGCCAGAGAAAGCTATATGCAGTTCTAAGTGATGAGTTTCAAATAATGGCCAATCAAGGACAAAAGTGTTTTCCAGAGGTTCTGGAAAAGTTTTTGAGTTCTACTATTCAAGGAACGACCTTCAATAGCATTTGCTAAGAAAGGCCAGATAGCTTTTGTGTCAAGCACACATTCTCACTCTCTGGAGAGGCATCTGTTGACAGCAGAGAACCTGGCTGCCAGGTGATGATCAGCTGTGTTCACTACCTGAAAAAAAAAAGCCTGCACCGTTTGCATCCTGCTAGGTAGAGACATTTAGAATAGTCAGGCCATAATGCTTTTGGCTCTAGAAAAATACTCAACTGTATTCCCTATCTTAGGTTAGGTCATCACAGAAGGACACCTGAGCCAATGATTCAAGTGAAGTGATTTATTAAAGCAGTGCTCCCAGGAGAAACTGTTAGTGGAGCACAGAATGGAGGAGGAAAAGAATCAAGAAAAGGGGCACCATCAGGTTAAATTCCAGGCTCAGCCAGATTTCAGGAAAGTCTGTGGTGCATAAATTGTAAGTCAGTTTGTCATGTCTCAAGGCAAAAGAACTGGGCTTTGCAGCTCCTTACCAGACAGTCTATGAGTCACCCAGGGAGACAGACTCCCAAACATTTACAGATAGCTCCCCACAAGAGCCAACTGGCTTCAATATCCCCAGAACAATCCTCTCAGTCCTCTGTGTGATGCTGCAAAGTGGTACAGAAAGTGGAGCACCCATCATGGTGAATATGGATCCAGGGATTTGGCCAGGGTACCAACTAGGAGATGTTGTACATCTTACTCCTGAATTTTCTGGGCACGTGCTTATCTATCTCCTGCAATTCTCTCTTTTAACTGCCTGATTCTCCTCCTTCCTGTTCCTCTGAGAGTCACCCTATTGTTTATGTGGACTTTTAGGTAGAAATGGGGAAAGATTTCACGAATAGTGGTGGAAGTAACCATGACAAGCATAAATAGAGAGATAGCTGTTGTGGGTGTTTTCTAAAGATCCATCAAGACTGTGCTTTGGAAGGCATTGCGATGTAACTGGTAAAGGAGCAGGGATTTCAGAGTCAGGAGGCCTGTCAGAGTACGCACTCATGATTTCTAACCCTGGGGTTACTCCTGGTGACTAAGTTTCATGCAAAATATTGTGCAGATGTAAGATTACTAATGAGGCCATCTTAAAATGAAGAGATTATCTGTTGGGTCAAAGTTATCCAGATGATTCTTCCCAGAGTCTCCAGGTAAGACCCTAACCCTGGTGGCCTAATGCATAAGGTCATCAGAAGTAGAATACATACACCCCAAGGACACACGTTTGAGATCCAGGGCTTGGGGAAACAACTAAGATGAAAGAGTAAATAAAATACACACATGCTTCTTCCTCCTTCCTCTTCCTGCCTGCCTGCCTACTAACCTTCATTCCTGCTTATAACTTTCTTTAACAAAAGAAAGAACCTGGCATGGCCAGCACACTGATTTCAGCCCAGTAAGACCCTATGTGAAAATCAGAGGTCAGCTTATCAGAAGAAATGACCTATAGAATTGTGGAATTGTAAATGGGTGTTGTTTTAAACTGATAAATTTTGTGGTAATTTGCAGTGAGGCAATAGAATATTTGTACACCATATTCAGTTCTATGATTGTTACTGCGGAGGTGCTGTGACTGTGTATCAGTTTCCTAAGGAGGCTGCAACAAAGCTAAGACTTTGTAATACAGCCTGGTAACCTAAAGCAACAAACAATTAATTTCGCAGATATTTAGAGACCCAAAGTCTGAAATCAGTATCAGCAGGACAAACCTAAGATAGTAGTAGGACTGTGCTCCCTCCACAGACCCTAGGGGAATTAGTGCCTTACCTTACACATTCTGGTATCTGCTGGAATTTCTTGAATTGTGGCTACGTCATTCTAATCTATTTCCATTTTCACTCTACTGTGTGTGTCGGGGGCAGGGTGGGGAGAGCCTCTCTGCCTCTTTTTATAAGGATGTATATCACTGCATGTAGGTCTCATTTGGATAATACAGAAAAATTTCCTCATCCTGAATCCTCAGCCTCGTCATACCACATTTGCAAAGATTCTTTCCATTCTTTTTCTTGTTTTCACGTAAGGTAAGTTTCACAGATTCTAAGATTTTATTTTTTTTCATGGGGGATGCATTTTTCAGCCTCTCACATTGTAAGCAGTCATTCAACATTCTCTGTATTTTATTTTCCTTATTTAAAAATAGAAATAAATATGAAAATTTCAAGATATTAGTGTAGTGAGCAGTGCAGTAATGTGTATGAAACATTTACCAAAGTACCCAGAAAAGGATTGGCATCCAATGGTTGGTAATTATTATTGTTATCAGAAAAACTGTGATGAATGGAGCCAATAATGTTGAAACGACACAGGTATTTAAAAATGCAAGTTTAAAAATATGGTGTTTCTAGCAAAGGTATGAGCTCATCTTTCTTTAATCCATTCATTGCTAGAAATTGTCCATTTATCAGCTGTGTCTGCTTTAGAGAATTGTCAAATAACTGCCATATTACTACCATTATAATTCAATTGGATTCCACTTTAACTCTGCAAATGTTCACTCATTCTGCTATGTGCAAGGAACTCTGCTGTTCACCAGGACATGCATATCTAAGCAGGATGCAATCTGTGATTTAGTCAGCCTCGAAATCCAGCAAGGGAATGAGAGTTTTCCACTTGCTTGATAGAACACATATTACATCCCAAGTGCATTGAATATTAACTCAATTGATTCCTATTGACAAGGTTTGCATCTCAACTTGAAAATGACACCATCATTAACAAAAAAACAAGTTGCCAGCATTAAATGAAATGATTAGATTCATGTCATTTATGAAATGACAACACATCATAGTAGTTATAAAATGTTGTGGGTGAATTTTCTCTAACTTTACAAATGCATATTGTTCTAAGGAAAATCCATGTAAGAAATATTTGAAGACAATCATAATTATTGTCTTCATTTATCAACTGTCTAAATCAAGCTTGCAAGCCACTGCATCTCACAACAAGGTTGCCTAGGATTTGCTGGAACTCAAAAGAAAGACTGGCCCCTGAACCCCAACCGAGTCTTTGGAAATGTTTTGTGAAAATTAAGTCACCTTCAACATAACTGATCTGAAATCATTGCTTTGCCCTTTTTTTTTTTTTTAACTTTAAATATATTTGTCATAAAACAAGTGGTGTTGCTGTCTATGTTTACGGTAGTGTTTTAAGTCAACAGAATTTCTTATAAAATAAAAAGACAGTGACTCACTAATCTGTTTAAAGCAGACAAAACATTAAAGCAATAGAAATTGTTCCAAGGCTTTGTTTTCCCTTTTTTCTTCTTCTTTACTTTCCCTCTTTCCTTCACTTTTTCTTCTTTCTTTTGTCTTTGTCCATTTAGATCTATTCCTGCAATTAAATTAACCTCAGTGGTTTTATAATACCTGAAGATTAATTGTCTTTGTTAACCCTAAAATATTAAAAAAAAAAACAAACTCAACAACAATATGGTAGACCCTCTTTCATCATTGGTTCATGTTCCCTAGACATAGAGACAAAAATGTAGCATAAAGGAGTTGGGGACATGTAATAAAATTGAAATTGATGCTGAGATTTTTGTGACTGTAAAAGTCTTTATCTATTATAAGGGAGGCCAACTGCCAGCATAAGCAATTGGCGAAATAGCACACAAGCTGGTAAGATGTTGGATATAAATATTTGAACTATGATTGTTTGAATATGGTGGAGTGAAATACTTTAATTTCTCTTCCCCATGCTAGTTCACCACTTCATAAAACAGCCAGGAGCAGCAGCATATACAAAGATCAAAATGTTCTTAGTATATGTATATATTCTGTCAACTTCCTATTATATGTATGAAACTATATTGTTAAGCAAACTATTAGATTGATACAGTAGACTTTCAATGCCACATATAGTCTCTTGTTGGATTTGTGGCTTTCATAACACAAGCAGCCCTTAGGATACAGAAAGAGAAATTTTAGAAAGAACAAATGTGGAGAAAGTTAATTATTCTTTCTCTTTTGAAAAAAATGAAAGAAAAAGACAGAACCACTTTTTTATTGTTTGTTTTTGTGTTACTATTCCCAGTTTAGACAGAAATCCAGGATACCAGATGAACATCTAAGATCTAACAAAGAAGTAGCAATTAGGTGGCCTTAAAGCATGTCTGTACATACTGCTATTTTAAAAAGTGTCCCAAACATTTTTCTTACCACTCCAACCAGTTTATGTTTAATGATGATAAAAGGAAGAACTGTTCTGGCCTATGAACAAACTTAGGACCATAAACGAATTGATGCTCATGAAGAGCAACTTCATAATATGGGGCTAAACTCCTTTACCCCACCCTCTCTCTCCAGCCCTATAGGTAAGGGGGACAGTTAAGGGGAGGAATGAGTGATCAGAAATACCAAAATTCATTTTAAAAAACCAGGGTGTCTAAATTTTCCCAGAGGGGTAAAAATTCTTTCCATTTGTTCACTTTTTTTTTTCTCATTTATTTCAATAAAGAATATGGTTTGATGTGCTAGTTAAACACTGTGGTTCACCCTGGTGTCTCAGGCACTAAGCCTGAAGTTGGAATATAGAATATGTAAAAGCCCAAGGACCTGGGCTCACGATCCAGGACAGGGGAAACAACCAAAACAAATATATAAATGAAAATGCTTATTTTATTTTCTTCCTTCCTTCTTTCCTCCCTCCCCTCCCCAAATCTGCCTTCCCTTCCCCCTCCTTCCTGACTGCTCTCCTTCCTTTCCTTTCTTTCAATGCTTCTTCCTCCTCTCCCTTCCTCACTTCCAAAAAATTGCATGTTTGGTAGTCAATCTCATAATAAAATATGATTCTTTAAGTAAGCCATAATTGTATCACTCTCCCAGAACTGAGTACAATGAAAGTAGGTGTAGAATACATCTGAAACATGTAGCAGACCCCTTCTCATTAACTCTGACTGGAAATTTAAAATGCTTCTGTAAGCTAGAGAGAGCTTATGAGCTTTACAAGTCTGTATCTCGCAGGGGCAAACTTTGAAAACTTTCAGGTTGGAGGAAATCACCCCTATGTATTTCAGAAAATGTTATTACTTCCATTCTAACCTAAGGAGAAAACAGTACCTGGGGTTTTAACAAATTCACCTCTGTGATGTGTTATAAAAGAAGAGAAAAGAAAGGCATGGGACTGAACCAAAACTGTTGCGCAATTCTGTCAAAAGGAAAACAGATTTAATGCGTTGGTACTTCTCTTTGCCCTCTCTAAAGCGGTGATATCTAAAATCATGTTCAATATTCATGAAATTTCCCAGGTCAGTTTCCAAAGAAAAAAGGAAAATATTCCAACTATAGCTTTAGATGTGGGTACCTGCTGCAGCAGTGAGTTTTAGAGAGCGACAGGTTACATAATGAATTTGCAGTTATGTTTGCACCTGGCCCTGGACGGTTTCCATGCCATGAAAAGAGAGTATCAGCTCACTTGCGCTGGTGAACAACAGGTTACTGCCGCCCTTGCACACTTGAGAAGCTGTTCTCATCATTAGGGACACTGATTCAGCTGTTCCAGCTGTAAATGTTATTGTTTGTCCTCTCCTATTTGCTCACCATTTAAAATGCTTTCCTTGAATATGCGGAGTACTTGGGCTTTGCTTTTATTTAGAAACTGTTTTTCTTCCACACATGAGGGATTGTTGAGTATCCAATTATAGCTGAATTAGGAGTGATTGGATCCAATTCTAATTGATCTCAATGTAAATCGATAGAGTTTCCGATCAAGCAAAGAGCTGTCTGAAGTTCAATGCTGAATGACTAGTTAAGTCTCTACCTTTTTACTTCTGCCTAAATCAATAAGGAGCATTATGTTTCATTTCTGAGTGGATCTTTTTGTGTTTGGAAACGAGGCATCTACAACAGTTTGTTAACATTAGGATTGTGTGTGTTATTTTGCAAACCAGGCCACATAGAGGTACCTGAAAGGCAAAAAAAGAAAAAAGAAAAAGAAATATAAACAGAATAGTTTTACATCTATAGAACACTTCTTTTTTAAAGGAAGGTGAACAAAACTGGGAGTTATTTGACATGAGGTGCTCAGACTGCCAGTTTATGGCAGGCAAAGTTGGTTTTGTGGTGCTATTATTTTTTAAATATAGAATGTCGTGATTACAGAGCATCATTGCAAGGAGGGTGAGGCTTCAGGAGAAGATAACCAGACAAACCATTTCTTAAGAGAGTGGCTGATTGGCTGTTTTGCTAAAGATAAATCTTTCCTCTTCCAAATATTCTGGAAAAAAAAAGTGTACTAATAGCGAGAAGTGTAGTGATTTGCACATTATCCAAGCCATTGAGTTATTCCTGCCTGTCCTCATTCTGGTTCTTGATTTGCAGGCCAGCTATGCTTTGCAGCTGGAGCAAATTATATCAGCAGAAGTGCTGATGTGACCACAAGTTGACAAAAGGACATGATTTCTAGTAGCAAAAAAGCAACTAGATTTTATGAAATTGTATCTAATAATGTTGTTTAACTCATGGATCCTGCATCTGACGCCTGCTTTTTATCCAGTCCTTTCAGCGGCCCTTTGTTAACAGTCACTCAGAAGAGGAAATAAAATGTAGCCATTGAAATAAAAATTGCTCTACTCTTTTTAATAGCTCAGCTGCAGGCTCTATTGTTTTATTTAATGGATTGTATAACTGAAGTCTCTCCTCCTGATGATTCCCATTTGGCTTCTGAGTCCCCAAAACTCTTTCAGAATCTTGGGGGTTCCAGAAAGGAGAGGGTCTGGTGATTTTCTTGTTCAGAAAACAAATGAATAGTAAAAGAGACACCATGTTTAAAGTACCATTCCTGCTATGGGCTTTACAGTATGATGTGTAAAAAGAAAGCTTTCTCATCAAAAGAAAGCAAGATTGGACTGCTCCTAGTTCAGGACACAGCAGAAGTTTGCTTGGCTTAAATACATAGAGGCAAGCAGAATGGAAGACAGGAACAAGGGAATAAAAAGAAAATAAAAGGACTAGAATAAATAGTCTTCTTGTCCAAATCACTGTATGGTCTTCTGATTGATAGATGTGTTCTCTGCCCGGGAATCCCTGCGTATCTATGTCTTCCTGCCTGACTACCCATGGCCAGCATAAAAACAGAACTTGTGAATCATTGACATATTGTGATCCCAAAAAGTGTCACAAGAATATATTTTGAATTATTTAATTTTTTTGATTTTTCAGAGCAGCAAAAATGGGCCAGGTTTCTGCTAGAAACAGAAATTATCTATTATAGATAATCTTGAAGGATAGCATTTGCTTCTACTTTTCTAAGTTAAATTTCATTTGGTGTATATTTAAAAGATGAAAGTTAAAAAAAAGCACTCCGACCCTAGAAAGTAGGTGTAATATACCAAGAAAAAGGAGCAACCCCCCTGCTCCCATACTTATACATATTTTAAATGAATTTCAGATTATTTACCTGACTAAAATGAACTGTTATGACATGCTTCTTGGAGAATCCTGCAAAAAACCTTTTATCATTCATTTTTGTCCTGTCTTGATTTGTTTTGTCAAAGCCAGTTCACTGTTTTAGGAAGAGGGAGAGAAAGATTTGTTAATTCATGAAGTGCTAAGAAACCTTTCAATTGAAGAAGATACACAATGTACAAAGCAGTTAAAACAAATCATATAGTATAACCTGTTAAGGATGTAATTGAGATACATGTAATCATTAACCTTGAAACAGACTGGGAATCCGTTAATGAATCAAATCAATACCCTCTCCACTGATCCATAATAATTTGAAAGAAATGAAAAATTTAACAGTTACTGTATGTGAGGTTATCGTGGGCTACAATTAGCTAGCCTCCAGGAGATTATGTTACCTAGTTACCAGAAAGTAAGCATAATTTCCATGGATCTTCTGGAGAGATTGTCATAAAGACAGGTGCCAGATGTAGAAATGGGTCAGGAGAAGATGTTTGCTATGACCAAAACTGGGGTCATCTTTCTGTCCTTTCATTCCATACATCCTTCTTATGACATTTCAGAATCCCAGTTAATATGGATGTATTGCTTTGCAAAGATATACAATTAAATTTTGTCAGTTAAAAAGTTATTCTCCCTTTTAATATCTTAGAAAATGTCTAGATCTCACATGAGATGGCACAGAGGTTAAGGCAACAATTCTGCATTTGGGAACAGAAATACACATGAATTTTCTGTTGAAGAGAAGATACGATAAAAATATTTACTATTTGTGTAGATTCTTTATCTTAACATTCCCAGCATGGTCATTATTGCCAGTGCAATTTTATAAAAGGATAATGGAAAGAAATTAATGCCTTATATCTCTACTGGACCCTGACATTTTCACATCCCCATTTTGCAAGTAGTGTACAATACCTTGCAAAATAGTGTGAAGAGAGCAAAATGATCCCTGAATCCATGGCGTTTATGCAGATTGCTTTTATGTAAATCTTACTTAGAAGAAAGACTCTCAGTATGTGAAGTTCCATAGGCAGCTCTCAATTTGGGGGAAGATATAAAAAGAGATATTGCCATTCTCTAGGGAATCAGTAAATAAAACGGAGAACAGAATTTTAAAAAAATGCATGTAAAATATATGCGTATGGAAATGTTAAGAGCCTTATTTTATAATGCCAAGGAGGGCACAAGATAAAAACTGTTGTCATTTGTTTCCAGAGAAAGCAGTCGGTGAGACCCAGGCACAGTAGGGTAGTTAGTTATCTACCACGTGTAAAGCTGAGAGCAGATGGCGCCGTTGATACAGAGCGCAGGAATGTGCGTGTTTATGCGGGTGCGTTTCTGTGCGTGTGCGTGTGGAAACCAGCAAGGAGTTTGACACTGATGTACTCCATCAAGTCCAGTTATAAAGAACAAGTAGCTAGAACAACATTCTGTGCATCTGGCAGCCTAACTAGCTCTGTCAATCTGTGGATACTGCTGACATTGTACTATAAGCTTCGATTCCATCTGTGTTGTTTATTTTGAGCTGGATTTACTGCACACTATGTGAATTGATGATGGCTAGAAGGTCCAAAAGATTCTGAGTCTGTTTAAAGTTCCAAGGTGTCAAATTACACAGGCTTGTGTCACGAGCATTATGAAAGGGTAAGTGAAGAGGCAAACTGATTTCAGTATTTGTTAGACGTCCAAGAAAAATTGCTGAAAATATAGATGAAGAGGGTTTATGAAAACATCTAAAGAGTACATATGAACGCCTAAAATCAAATGTTTCCTTTTCAAGTTGTATTGTGTCATTTAAAAAAATTCAAAATATGTACAAACAAATAGACAAGTCAAATCAGCTCTCCACTCTGAGGTTGTGACATGCATATTACTCAAAACTTGCTGATCAGTACCATATTAGGTTGCCAGAATAAAGAAATGGACCTGATGGGTGAGAGTTATGTCTGCCTTCTTTTGAAATGACTAGGACCAAGGAACAATATGTTTCTATACATTCATTCAAGTTATCCTGTGACATTCTTTTCTTGCTTCAGTTTCATTCTGTAGCATAATAAGTTTATAAATCTTTCTACTATACCGTTGTGAACAACAGTTTGCTCTCTCCATCAAGAAATCATTAGTTGAGAATACATATTTAGTACAAAAAATTATATACGTTTATATGAGAAAACAACACTCTGATGTATATCAAGCCTCTTGTCGATTTTAATTTTCAACTTAATATACAGCTGAATGCTATATTTGTATAAAATCAGACCATGGAGAAAAGGGATCTAATGATTCAGGTGTTATATAAACATCTACTTATCAAATGTCATTGAATTCATGCTGATGTTTTTATCTTCTTAGGTGGTGAATGGCCCGTATTAGAATTTTCCTGCACCACAAGTTATGTAGACTAGGCTATATGCAGTTTGATTTGCAGTTACTGAATTTTAAAAACATTTTTTGTTTATTATATACAAATTTCAGTTTTTGATTTTAAGCTCCATTCAGTTTGTGGTTAGTTATGGTTGAATTATGCCACTGAATATAGACTAGACATACTTGTACTTAATTTTTTCCCTCTTTAAAGAAGAAAAATTTTAATTATCCTGATTCATTTTTCTCAGAGATAGGACATCAGATAGATTCAATGAAAGCAGTTTATTTGCTTGGTAATGTTTAATATCCATTGTTCAAAAGTTTTCATTCATATTTCTAATATACGTTAGGTGTTGTTAAGTACGCTACACTAAGTCAATAAACTACATGATTCCTGTTTTAAGAAACTTAGTACCTAGTTGATGAGTTAAGACAGTCTTATAAAAAATGTGAAATAGTAATACATATGATAAATATTAATTGAAATGCAAGAATGACAGAAAGTAGACTGATATTAAATTGGACACACTCACTATAGATTTCTGTCTTCCAGATACTAGACTGGAGGTCTTATCTTCATTAGATATCTCATCTAACTCCTCAGCAACACTGTGGGATGTCATGTCCTAAAATCCAGCATAAAACAGAGGCTGAGAAAGTAGATACATAAACTGTCTGGATTACATAGCCCCTTGAACAATGCCACTGAACAAGGCATTATTACAATTCACCCTCATGAACATATATTGAACATTTGTTCTGCACCAGATATAGTGCTTAGTGCTGGAATGAATAAAATAAAAGCCAGTTTTAAGAAGTGTGCAGGCTATTAAAGAATAAAATATAAGAAGTTTAATGTGAACATAATGCATTAAGTGCTGAAAGAGATGTATGCATGGGGAATGATGGGCACTTAGCTCAGAAAGCTGATAGAGCTACAGGGAATGGAAAGGTGAGAGGCTTTCCCAAACAGGCACAGGCAATGAGCAAATGTATACCAAAATGAACAACAGAGATAATAAGAGATGCAGCTTTTGTAGCACACCTGGGGACTTATGTGGGCCAACGAGGAAAACACTGAACAACATGCATTTAAAAGATGAGTAGTCTCAGTCAACTGAGGTAATGAGAAAGATTTGATTGAAGTTAGTTTTAAGTTGATTTATTATGTTTGGGTAGATTTTGAATAGACAGATAAATTGGGTACTATAAGGTAAGTTAAAAGGGATCAATAACTACTTGGAGATAGAGTTGGAAAATCAATATGGTAGATTAAGGGATGTACAAACCAATATGGTAGATCTGTTCACTTTCCACTTTGGTCATCAGTTTTCATGTACAAACTTGAAACTTGATAATCACCTAGGACTAACCCATCTCTAAAATTTTAAATTAATCTCTGATAATAATGTCTTAGCCTTATGAGTTGTATTCAGTCACTCCTATTTGCCAAACTGATCAAAAACTTTAATCCCCTTTCTTCAAAATTGTGTCTCTATGAATTTGTCTAATTTCTGTTAGACTTACCCTTCTTAATCTATTGTATCAGTTTCACGTTTTGAGCCAAATTCCTTGTCAAATTTTGTTTCCATATCATACCTTTCTTGAAAAATCTCAAAATTGGATCAATTCTTCCTTAATTTCCTAGCTTTCTTTCCTATTATTCAAAGAAATATTTTCTTTACTCTGTCCTTTACCATAGTTCCCTTTTAATACTTCATTTATTACTTATTCACAAATTAAACAAAAACTTCATCTAAACAATAAAAGCAATGTTTATCAGGATACTCTATTTCTAATGTTTCCACCACAAGTGTAGAATTGTTATTTCTGTGTGAGGTCAATTCTTCTATTTGAGCTCTGAATTCTTTACCCTCTCCCTAATAGGACTTCAAGGATATCATTCCTTGAAAATCCTGTCTTTCTTTACTTTTTCTCAACCTTCTATGTTTTTAACTAGATCTTTCTAAAAATATTATTTCAGTATACCCATGCATTTTCAATTTTAAAAACAAGCCACTTGTCTTCAAGTCACTGTTTAGCCACTATCTGATGCCTCCCTTTCAACTTCTTGAAACACTGACCTTGGGTTACTGATTTATACTTCTCTCACTTTTATGCATCCCTCAATTCATCGCAAACTGGAAAACACTCTAAAAATGTCCTGAAATTGCTCTTGTTAAGATCATCCATGAATGCTTTGTTTTTAAATCCAATCTTACTTTATTTGACTTGGAGGACTTGATAGTTAATTCCTCCTGTTTGAACCTATTTCATTAGTTTAATAATACACATTTTGTCATTTTCTTTGCAGACTCTTCTTCCACTGCTATTTGTCTGAATAGTAGCTTCTTCAGGGCTACCTCTTCAACTTCTTATCTTCTTATCTTCCCCCGCATTCTTCCAGACAGGTATCGTTTATAGCTTGAATTGCAATCTATATGCTTATAAATTCATTTACTATATCAATGAGAAAAATCTAATCCAAGATAAAAAATCTTCAACTAGTGCTTTTTTTTTTATTAACTTCAGTGAATCTTTTATATTTAAAATCTACAAAACTTCTCTCCTTGGATGTCTCACAGCCATCTGAAATGTTACATATCCAAAACCAAAGGCATTATCTCCTTCCCTCTGTCTTCCAGTCAACTTCCCCAATGTTTCTCAAATATATAAACTTTGCTTTTATTTTTTATAAAGCATTTTCTTCATTTAGACTAAAGTCAATTATGAAACCCAATTATTGAAGACATCTGTTATTAAGAAAAATTATAATTCAGAAGGATGTATGGAAAATTAAATTAAATGAAGCTGGCAATATAATTATAGTAACACCGTTGAATGAACCATAGTTAATATACTGAATTTAAAAAGCCTAATTGATAAGAAACAAATATTTTAAGTCAGTTAAGAAGAGAAAAATGTTTATATTCCTGCATCCAAACACTGTGAACTACACCATAACTTTTGACCAATTAATATTTTAATAAATTAATAGCTTTATTCAATACTACAGAAAAACAAGAAGTTACAAGATTCTTACCCTATTATTCACATGTGATTAGGACTCTTCTCTAACTTTCCCCATTTTCTGAATGGCTTTGGATATAAGGATGTCAAACTGGTTCCTACTTTTGTGTGATGTCATTGCAGATTTACATAGAACATAAAAATTAAAGAAATATTGGGCATTAAAATAACTAACTATGTTGGCTTTGTATACAAACAAGGCCCAATCCTACAGCTTTACTTTGAAAAACTGATCACTTTTCATAGTGGAAAAAATGTTTACTGACTCAACCTAGCCTATCGTCATAAATAGAAAACTAGTGTTTTAGACATCCTGCTAATGTAGAAAATTGACTCTTCTTTAGCCAAAACAAACTTTATCTTTTTTTTCCTCAAAAATATAATTCCCTCTGCACCATGAATATGTACTAACACAATGATAGAAACTGGTGGATCTTTCTCTGGATTTCAAACAGGAATGAAGTTGTACAATGGCCCTATTCTTCCTTTATTGTGAAATATGCAATTAAAAAGAAAAGTATGGAAAATATAACTGTAGTTTGATGAATTATAATAAATTAATATTTAAGTAACCACTACCAGGTTACAAAATTGAATTTTGCCAATAGACCTACCCAATTATAATACCATTTTCCCACTTAAAGAAATCATTGTCTGGACTCAATAGTAATACTTCCCTTGCTTTTCTTTATAGTTTTAGCACTTGAGAAATGTGTCATTAAATAATACTCAGTTTTGCTTGTTGTGAACTATGTATATATATATATATGGAGTAATATGTATTTCTTTGACTTCTTTCACTCAGTATTAGACTTTATATATTTCACTATGTTGCTAGTATATGTATAGGCCATTTACTTTAATTTTTTAATAATCTAGAGAAGGAATATTGCTTAGTTTATTTTTCTGCTTCATTTTTGGTGAAATTTTTATTGTGTGCACTTTGTGGCTCTTATGAATAAAGATGCCATAGAATTTCTGTATATATATATTCTAGCATATCTTAACATGTCTTTTTTTTAGGGTACATAATTAGAAGTGAATTGCTATGTCCAAATATAAATATATATCCTTAACTCTACTAGAATAAAGAGCAATAAAATGAAAAAAATGCTAATTGATTGTAGTAGTTTAACTGATTTAAGAAAATAATTTCTTAAATTTTGAAGAATTTCCATCAACTACTGCATATTTCACAAGGAAGCAAGCATATTGAGAAAAATTTTAAAATACAATTTAAACAAATTATTGATACTTAAAAGATACTTAACATTTGTACTTTTTTCTGATGAAAATATGTTATTTCCTCATTAAAGTGTCAAGAATGCATCAACCACATTTAAATTATTAAGCAAACAATAGTGCAAGCAGAACTGTGGAAATTCAAACATAGAAAATAAAGCTCAGATTTTCAATTTATGGAATTCACATTTCTGTTTTATTAAAATGGGAATTATGCTTGATATATGATTAAACAGCAATTGTAAGGGCTTATCAAATAACTTGTTCTAACAATGTAACTTTTATATTTATAAAATTTTGGGTATGGGAAGAGGTTTACACTGAAAACAGTAAATCAAATCAGTATTCTCTTTGACCTGGAAACTGAAGGTTGATTCTCCTAAAATGAAAAAGTAGTATCCTCAGACTCTGATTTACAAAGAAATAAATTCCCTTTCAGAATTTTCTGAACTGATACATATGAGATTTTTTAGAAAGTACATGTCATGGTACTAAAGATACCACTGAGAAAATGGTAGACTTAGTCTCTGTTATCACACAACTTAGAGTTGATGCAGAAGAAATAGCTATTATGACACGGTAGAAAGGCACATTAAAAATGGCACTTGATCAAGTAAGACCTAAAGAATGAAAAAGGTATCATGGAGAAAGGATAAGATTTGTTCTTTGAAGAGAAATAAAATCCCAGGAATGAAAAAAGTAGTAACTATAGGAGGATTAGAAATTAAATACGTCTTGAAGTCAGTTAGACATAGAATGAAATCTCAAGTTGACTAATTAAAAACTGTGTGACTTTGGATAAGTCACTTGCCCTTTCTATGTCTCCCTGTAAAATGCAGATAATAATACTTTGATAAGACATGTGCAAAGATCAGCTAAGATAATGTTTATAAATCCCGCATGAAAGGTTCCTCCACAGTGGCAGGTAGCAACATTTATAGAAAACAGTTATTTTTGGAGTTGGGTTGGTGCTCACGTGCAGCAGGAATATATGGAGAGACATGCAGTTTAAGACACCAGAAGCATTTGGACATTTACTAAATACCCCAGTCTTTATAGTGGAGCAATGGAGAATGACACCAACAGATCTGTGATTCAGAAAGAATGCTTAGACTGAAGTAGGAATGTTGGGAAAAGTAAATAATCAGGAAAAGAAGTAGAAGTAAGAACTGAAAGAGGACAGTGGCAGTTGAGAGGATGGGAACTGAGTATTTTGCAAGATATTTTAACGTAGGACATCCATTTCTGGACGTATGGGAGATAAAAGAATTAAAATTCTGCCTATAGACTTAAATGTGTCTGTCTGTCTGTATCTGTCTCTCTATCTGCCTATTATCTATCATATATCTCTATATAGATTTACAAATTTTATTTTTCTTAAATAAATAGGTTAGTTTTTAAGTAAGAAAGGGGAAAGCAAATACTTGAGCATGGACCTGAATGCAGGGAAGTTAGCCCTGTGTATAATCACATTGTATTAGACGTTAGTAAGTGGCACATGTGGGGGAGGAGACAGAAAGTCTTGGCCCACCCCTTCACCAATCTCCATATGAATCATAAAGAGCTAACTCAAGAAAACGATGATCTAGAAAAAACTGATGTGCATTAATAGAAAGTAATTTTTAGGCAAAATGTCCTATTGCTAGAAATAAAGAAGGTAGCAATAAAATGATACATATTTCAATCCATCAGGAAATGCAATGGTTTAAAACTTGTAAACACCTAATAATAAAGCTTCAAAATAGATGAAGTGAAAAGTTGACATCAAAATGCGATATTTCAACACAATTCTCTTAAGAATTACTAGATCTAGATGAAAAATCAGTAACAGCATAAAGGATTTTAACAATATGATTAAACCGACTTTGTTTAACAAATAAAATTTTATTTTACATGTGTAAAGCACATGTAAGGAATTACATACCCAACTATTTTCAAGCACATATTGAACATGTTTCATGAAGAGTCTTGAAAAATTCCAAAGAACTGATACACACACATCAAATTTGTTTAATATTAAAATATATAACGCACGATTTTCTAAAACATACATGTTTAAAAAGCAACAAAATAAAAACCTGTTGCGTGTTATGAATCCTATATTACATGAACAACTAATGGGTCCAAGTATATTTCTCAATGAAAATAAGAAAATATTCAGACCTGAGCAATAATAAGGAATATTTCAAATCTTGTGGGATTCAACAGAAGAAATTCTCAAAAGGAAATGTGCATCCATTAGTGTCTACCTCAGATTTTTAAAAAAGTTTGAAATTATTTCATTATTCAACTTTAGAAGTTAGCAAAAAGCATAAAAATCCCCAAAAATACTTTTAAAAAAGTAGAAATAAGGAAATCATAAAATTAAGATCCAAATAATCAGGTTGAAAATAAAACCACTATATTATCAAAGCCAAAAGTTGAGCTTTGGGGAATCAGAGGAAATGTCAAAATACTGGTTATTATGGCCTCAATTTACATGTTCTGCAACTCTCTTTAAAATAAGAAATATAAATAACTGTCTAAGGATTGGAAAGGAAAAATTAAATGGGGATAACTAGCAGATGACATGGTTATCTATAAGAAAAAAATCAAAGGACTAATTATGAGAACTAATGAGTTTAGCAAATTGCTATATATAAAGTATACCATGCTTAAGAGTATGGAGATTCAGTAGTGCAAAGCTTTCAGTTCTCTGTAAATATATTCATACCTTCAACACAAATGGAATAACAAATTCAACAGGATCTTTTTATGGTAATTAAAAAAAGTATATGTGAAAGAGGAAAATATGGCCAGGACATTCCTGAAGTAAAGTGAGGTAGACAGACTTACTCTGTTGATAATCCAGGCCTATGATACAGCTGTAGCATTTAAGATTGTGATTTTAGCATAAGAGAGAAATATATCCACAAAAATGAGTCAAGGATAGATACACTATTATATAGAAACATGACTAAAGTTGGAGAAATTGACTTGCTATACAACACTGGTAACTGGAAAACCAGATTCCAATTGTCAAAGAAAAATCATACCAGGTAAAATAATCAATCCCAGATGGGCTGAAATGTAAATTGTTAAAGAAATACTTCACATTTTTATAGCAAATTGTAGGGTATCTTTATGAGTTTGAAGGAGTGAAAGAATTTAAGACATGAATCACTTAAACTAAAAATATTAATTGATATTGAGATTAAAAACTTCTGTTAATAGAAAATTCTGTTGATTGCAAATGCAAAGAATGCCAATTGAGAAAATAAAATTTGCATTCCTATAACTGAAAATAATGTTGATTCACATAAAGATCTTCAATATAAAATTCACTAAGAAATGGCAGTCTAATAGAGAAATGAACAAAAATATAGATTTCATAGACTAGAAAATAAATGTTTGACAATAAAAATATATTCAATTACAAAAATGTCAGAAAAAAAATTAAAGTTAAACAAAATATTGTTTTACATCTGCCATTTTGACTATAATAAATATCCTGAAAGATCAAGTACAACTCAAAATACAGAGCAATGGGTCCTAAACACTCAAGCAGGGTTTAAAGTTGTATCTACATGTTGGACAATAACTAACATTAACCAATAAATTTGGAAATATGCATGTTTAAATTCAGCTTCTAGATAATAGACTTTAAATATGACTCTTGTTCAGATCATGTGAAGTGAAGATATATAGAATACTTCCATAGAAGGTTTGTAATAGTAATAAGAAAATAAACATAAATGACCACTGTAAGATAAATACATAAAAATTTCTTGCATACTTATTGTTTCTACTCAACAAATTTCAAATAAACTACCCCTACACACAAAATACAGGTAAACTTCAAGGCAGAGTGTTGAGTGAAAAAGATAAGACTATTGAAGACAACATACATTAAATGCTGTTTTTATAGAGTTCAGACTCGGACAAAGCTAAACATATTGTTGGGGACGACATAAAAAAAAGAACAAGACAATGTCTAACACAAAATTAAAATACTAATGAACTCTGAGGGAATTAGGAGGTACAGAGCTTCTCTATAGATAAGTATAAAGTGAAATTCAACAGAAAGTCATAGTGATTTTATTTCTTAGTTTGAGTGAGGGGTTCATGGTGTTCATTTTATTGTTATGCTTTATATAATGTTATATGTGCTATAAATATGCAATGCTAACAATTAAAGTTTTAAATATTATGAAGTTTAATTGTAATATTTTCTATTTGTACATGGTGAGGTAGAGGAAAGAACAAAGAATGAGACCCAGTTGGTGAATTGAGCCACTGAGGGAAACGGCGTTTCCATTTAATAAGAGGAAGAGGAGGATCCCTGAGGGTGGGTGTGAACAAATGAGGGCACATTGTGGTGTGAATTAACTCTTCAGATTCAGAGACCTCAAGTATATCTTCATAAAATGTTGGGGAGTGAATTGTGATGGAGAACTGAATATAGAATGAGAACTCCAGGTTTAAGGTGTACTGTTCCAGGAATCACTGGCATATGCATTGTCTCTGAGGCTATTAAAAAGGATGAAGCTACCTGAGGGTCAGAGTGGAAACTGAATATAGATTAAAAGAGGACACTGCTATATGCCTATACAGATGTTACAACTTGGAAGTCTAGAGAGCTCTCATCTCAGGAAGAAAAAGTTTAATAAATGAAATGGAAACTTCTGTGCAGTAAATTATGCAAGAACTTCTTTGAGTCCCAAAATATATAGGTGCAGAGAGATGTACCACAGTATAGTTCCTAGATTTTTTTGATTTCAGACTTGCTACAAGAAAACCTCAAATAAAGCCCTCACTCCTTACCTGCTGGTAAATGGCAAGATCTCGATAAAACTTTTAAGACCAGAGTCTAGAAAATTTCAAAATGTTCCACTCTTCCTCTCGTGCTTGTTTTAAAGAAGCAAAGATCCACACTGTGAACCACCTAGAGAGGTGCAGGTGGCAAGAAGTGTAGACATCGTGCAGGACCTGAGGGCCTTAGTCATGTAGCCCCAAGGAAATGCCATTGTGTCCAAACCTGAATGGACTTCGAGATGAATTACTCCTAACAGACTTTCTTGTTGAGAACTCAGTCGTGTTGACATCTCATTTGAAGCCAAAAGAGAGCCAGAGAAGAAGAGCAAGCTAAGCTGATCCCCAATGCTTATGTGAAACTAGAAGACGATAATTAGGTGCTGCTTAAGGTGAGAAGTCTGTGGTAATTTGTTAAGCATCAATAAAAAAATTATATAAATAAAAAGTGTTGGAAAGGATGTGGAGAAAAGGGAACCTTTGTGCTCTATTGGTGGGAATGTAAATTGGAAAACAGTATGGAGTTTACTCAAAAAATTGAAAATATAACTATCGTATGATCTAACCTCTGGGTATTTATCTGATGAAAATGAAAACACTAATTTGAAAATAGTATATGTGCCTCCCATGTTAATGACAGCATTATTCACAGTAGCCAAGATATGAAAATAAGTATTCACTAATGAATGTCTGTAAGTACACACATGCATACACACATGAGCATTATTTGTCATAAAAAGGAAATCTTTCCATTTATAACAACATAAATGAAACTTAATGGCATTGTTTAGGTGCAATAAGTCAGACAGAGAAAGATAAACCATATATAACATCACTTATATGTGGAATCTTACTGAAAAACAACTTGTAGATACAGAAAAACGGATGTTTGCCAGAAACAGGGTGTGACTGCAGGCAAAATAGGTGATGACCATCAAAAAGTACAAATTTTCATTTACAAAATAAATAAGATGTGGGGATATATTGTACAACATGATAATTATTGTAAATTATAATATATTGAATGCTTGAAAGTTGCTAGGAGTATAGATCTTAAAAGTTCTCATCACAAGAATAAAATTGTACCTATGTGTGGTGATGGATATTAACTAAACCTGCAGTGATCACTATGCAATATATACAAAAATGAATAATTGCATTATAAACCTGAAACTTATATAATGTAATATACCAATTGTATCTTAATAAAAATATTATATGTTTTATGAAAAACCATGTGGCTAATGGGTAGAAAAGATAAATATATGACAGCTCTATTTCTCTAGGGAGATTTCTTCTGAAAGATTAGTGATTAGGAAGAATCATAACTCCACCAAAGAATATGTATATGAAGCATCCATTCAGATTAAGTGATTGAGTCAAACATCAGTTTCTGGACAAAGGAAGAGTGCTAGAATTTGCTTGCAGTTTGTACTACTTTTTCTCCGAGTTTTCCTTTTGATATTTTTCTGCTTCTTCCACTAACTTATGTCTCTTTATTCTACAATATGAAATTATAATTCGTAAGAGTCAATGCCAATGGCAGTACACTTATGGGTGAAGCCAAATTTACAATGATCAACATTTCTCTCCAGTCTAAAATGCTATAAAGTTCACATACAGCCAGTTAGATACACAGAATTATTTTATTTTTATTCTGTACCTGTGACATCATTATGTATTTACCACTTTTTCAAACTGACCTAAATTTACAACTAAAAATAAAACTCTAAAAAGATTGAGAGAGTAAATAGAAAAACAAAAATATTTGATAATATTAGGAATTCCGTTCTGTATAATTGCATTACTAACAATAAGGAATTATTTATATCTGTCACAGAAGAATATAAACCTGAATCTCACAAATTCTTAGTGAAAAGAAATTTTCTGAATGATATAAATGAGTCTCTTAAATACTTTCCTTTTTCATGTGTCTTTCACTGATGGTACAAAGAACTCCCTCAAGGTCAGTCTTCTTTTTGAAGTCTCCTTAGTAACTGTGATCTTAGCCACATCTTTGATTTAGAACATCAAAGTGTCATAATTTATATCAAACTCTCATGAACGCAAGATCAGGACATTGGTGCCATATTTGATGCAATATCAAAGGTTCTTACTTGTTTGTTCTTGTGTGTTCTTATTGTTCCTGGCTCTTTTTCTATTTTACTTCTTCGCTCATCAGGGATAAAACTTGTCAATCTTAAAATACTGACAAATACACCAGGACAGCTGGAGAAGAAGCTGATGTTACTAAGTGGAAATTTCAAGGGCTGATCTTTACAAGGCAGAAGCAACTCATTGGTTATAATAATTATATGATAATAATGCAAAAATTAGAAGTGCCTGATGTGACCTTAGAAGAAAATTTATTCAGAGAAGTGAAGTTAGTTGAATGATGGAAACAAAAGAGAATGAACAATCAGAGAAATAAATGTAGAAGATTATTTTAACAAATGAAATTTTTAGCTGTCTTAAGAGTATAACAGGTGGGAGAGCCATCAGACTTTGAAGGGAGCAGAATTCCTTTGAACTACTTATAGTTGGTGACCTCAAAGAATGATAAAGTTGGGAGTCAGCCTCAGCGTTAACACAGCTGCTTGTTAACATTATTAATGATATGAAAATGGATCTGCTAATTGGTAAAATAGTAACAATTAAACCAATAGTTAAAAGTAGAAATGTCCGCAAGTCATAAAGCCTATCCATCAATTGTACAAGAGAGGTAACTTCCTTATGTAATTCTGTCTCTAACTCTAGTTCATTTTGATTTAAACCCAGACTAGCCTGCATCTCTAGTTTATGGCTTGAATCTACATTGGGCTTCATCTCCCTAAAGTTTCTGCTCCAGATGTACAAAGGAATCACTGTGGGAAGATGAGAAAAAAGGTAGTATGGGGCTTTCAGTGATCCAAGACCTAAAAATATTCTGTCTCCCCAGTTTTCTATTCTTTATAATTATACTATATGAATGTTGCATTCTAAAGGAAAAAGGAGAAGCACAATCTGCTATTTCAATGGTGAAACAACTAAATTTATCATGTAGCTCTCATGGGTCTTAATATAAAAAAATACTAGCTTCTTCAGGGATGAGGACTATTCTGGAGACTGGTGCATCTCAAACCTTAGTATGCGTAACAATCACCTGGAGAACTTGTTAGAACAAAGACCTGACCCTCTTGCTCAGAGAATCTCTTAGCAGGGATTTTCAGTGGTATTTTTTCCTTATCCACCCCATACCTGTCAAACCCTATGCAAGACTTGACTAGAGATAATTAGGTCTCTGAGAAATTCTGTATCTCACTTTTTCCAGCATAACTCAGTAGGTGCTAAAAAGGTAATATCCCTATGGGTCAGAGCTTTGGCCTTAACATTTATATTTAAATAAATGACTTCCATAAGGTTTTTTAGCTTCATATTCCTTTAAATGCTTTCCTTGCAGAAATGTCTAAACTGATGTCCTTTCACATTTCTGAGGGAACAGAAATGATCAAGACACTGGCACTGGGCACCTACAAATTCCTTCAGTAAATGATACTGCTTAATCCTCACAATAGCTCTTATGAAATATGTGGCTATTTTCGTTCTCATTTTATATATGATGTACATAAGATGCAGTAGATGGAGTCACTTTGTAACATTGCTTGTTCAAAGCAAATGAACTGAGATTTTATTCTTTTTTCTCAATATTATTCTACATAATTTCCCCCAACATTTGAAATGCTTGGAATCATAAATTATCAAGGATCATATGGTTATACTTAGAATAGTGTTGTCTTAAAAGGCAAGAGTCACCCAATTTATATCAATTGATATGTTTATACATAACCTTCCTAAATTCCTAAACTCAGAGCCTAGAGAAAACCATACTGCCTTTCTTATTCTTATTCACTTGTTATTCGTTGACAAAGTAAAGATTAAAGTACAAATAAAAATTTCTCTGTTCCATTCAAATATGGGTTAATATTTGTTTGTTTTTAGTTCCTTATTCATATCATGTTCCTTAATATACTTATAACATTCTTTATGAATAAAAAATGAGAAAGCTTTCTAAGACATTGTTTCAGGTGTCATCATCAAATTTATTCTACTTAGAAAAAATAAATTTTGAAATTCTTCATAACAATCTGTCATCTTTAGACAATTATAAAAAAAGATCTGCATGTTTCTTATTCTCCTGAAAAGATCAATAATCTCTAGCACCATCGCAAATGAACAAGGCCTTCCAAGAAGACTTAGACTGACTGGCATTTTTTATATTCTCATCTGTCTCCAGTTACTTCATATTTTCATTATGCCACAAAATTTTATTATGCTTTTACTGTGTTCAGTATAAATACATTGGTGAATAAAACCAATGAGATGTTATCTCACTTTTATGAAATCTGAAGTCATGTGATCATCACTGGATTCTTCTAAGATTCCATATTAATTTAATGATAAAAAAGCTAAGACAATCTTAGGGAATTTTTTCATTCAAATAGAAATGTTAATAAGGTCAATGCAATGATCCATAGCAATGTTGTCCTATTAGCCTCACATATATATATATATATATATATATATAAATGTGTGTATATGTATATATATGTTGATTCTACATTTAGTAACAAAACCACTTCATGGCTTTTATCTTTAATCTAGGATAAAGTTTCAAGCCCACATAATCCAATAACATTAACAAGAGGAATGAGCTGCTTGATATTTTATATAGTATAACACTTCTACTTTTAACTTATTAATTAGAATAAATCTTTTGAAACTGGGTTAAATATGATAATATTAGTTATTTTTAGGTATCTTTAAATATACACACTGTTTATAAGAAAAATTTTTTAATCATCTACTTCAAAGTCAGCTACCTTCCGACCAAATTCCTTTGGTTACTTTGTTTTCTTCAAATATGACTCTCTTTATACATCTCTCTTTTTCTTCTTCAGATAAAAAAAATAAAACCATCATTTTGGTGATCAATTATCAGTTTTAATTCTCTTTAGTGATGATTTTATAAAATGCATTTGACAAAGTAGTCAAGACTATACACTGGTAAACTAGATAATCACATGAAAATAAAACTGGACCACTGTCTTACCCTACACACATTTTCTACTCAGATTAAAGACTTAAGTTTATGACCTGAATTCATAAAACTCTTAGAATAAAACATAAGCAAGAGGTTTTTTGATATCAGTCTCGGTGATGGTATTTTGTACTTGCCACTGAAAGCAAAGGCATCAAAAGCAAAAATAAGCAAATAAAACTATATAAAACTAAAAAGCTTCTGCACAGTAAAGGAAATGATCAATAAAATGAAATGTCAACCTACTGAATGCAAGTAAATATTTTCAGATCCTTTATCTGATTATGTTAATAACAAAATAACTCACAAATCAGTGGCAAAATATTATTCTGATTTAAAAATGACAGAGGATCTGAGTAGACATTTTGCTTGTGCTAAAAAAGACATAAATGCTGAACAGGTACATGAACAGGTGCTCAACTTCACTAATCATCAGGAAATGCCAATCAAAACCACAATGAGATATTACCTCACACCTTTTGGAATGGTTATTACCACAGGACAGAAAATAAGTATTAGGGAAAATGTAGAGTGATGTTGGAAGAAATGTAAATTTGTGCAACCACTATGGAAAACCATATGGATGTCACTAACAATTAAAAATAGAACTACCACATAATCCAGTCATTTCACCTCGAGTATTTATACAAAGAAAATGAAATCACTATTTTAGCCTAGTACCTGCATCTTGATGTTCATTGCAATAATATTTAAAATAGTGAAGGTATGGACGCAACATAGGTAGGTGTCTGTATGTTGATAAATGGATAATGAAAAGGTCACACAGAGAGGAATATTATTTAGTCATAAAAAGAAGGAAACCTGTCAGTTGCAATAATTGAGACAAAACTCAAAGGCTATTATGCTAAATAAAATAAGTCAGAAAAGAGAAAGACAAATACTGTATGATCTCACTTAAGTGTAGAATTTTTTAGAAATACCTCCATAGATACAGAGAACAGATAGGTAGTCTCCAGAGACAGAGAATAGAGATGTGGGAGAAAGGATTGAAGGGTTCAAAAGGTAAAAACTTTTCTTTATAAGGTAAAAATCCCAAGCATGTAATATACAACAGGGTTACCGTTAACAGTAGTGTTGTGTATGTTTGAAAGTTGCTAAGAGAGTAGATTAAAAGTTCTTATCACAAGAGAAAAATATGACTATGTATGATAATAAATGTGTGATGGATGTTAATTAAACTTGTCATAGTAATAATTTTGATATGTATGCTATTATGTATAGATATATATAGTCATTAAGTTTTACATCTAAAACTGAGAAGTGCAACATGTCAATTATATGTGAATTGTGAATAATTTAAAGTTGCTTGCAATAACTGCTTAAACAATGAATGGACTAGAGCAAGTACAGCTAAGGTAAAAGCAGGAAATTCTACAAGAGCATTAAATATTATAAATATTGAAAATGAGGTTTGATTAAATATGTTCATTGAAATACTTATTAGGATTATAAAGTTTAAACAAGAACTGCAAGTACACAAGTAAAGATAACTTCTGGTTCTCTTAGACAAGATGAGACTCACTCATTTCCGTAAATCAGCTTGTACCATGAAAAGAAAATGAAACTGAAATTGAATATCTTTATAACTATATCATTACCCTGATTCTCCATAAAGTTATCCTGTTTATCATCATCTGAATTAAAACAAGGGTCTTTGCCTATCCTGGAAGAAATGTAATTGTCCTTATTACTTACTACCTTCAGGGTGAGGACACATTTTACACTGCATCTAATATTTCCATAAAGGACAGCAAATTTCTACTCTACTTCTACAGAAAGAAAACGCATGAGAAGAATATGTTTAATTTTGCTCTTTCCTCTCCTTCTCCCTTCTCCATTGCAAGTGGCTCTTGAAGGATGGGTTTGGGAGGAAAAAGTTGAATGTACCTGACTCAGAATCTGTGATATTCTTCAGAGACAAGTTATCAATTTCATCTAAGTCTGTTCTACACACTATGATTAAGTTCATGAGACCAGCCTATATTCATCTGTTCTTATCCATTAAAATTTATAAATTAATTTAGTTAACTCACTGGGTCACAGAAAAAAACTCATTCTCTCCATATGTTTGTCAGTAATAAAGGTATTGTTTTTAGCTCTACTTGTCATTTCTCAGTTAATTGCAGACCAAGAAAGGAAAAATATGAGTGCCATTTATTGAACTATTAAAACTCACTTTACATAAACACTCAGTTTTTTTGGCTTTAGAAAAGACTATAAAATTCTGAATAGTTTTCAGGCATCTTCAAGCATAAAATTTAATAAATGATCTGGACATAGGAAAAGAAGGATAGAAGTGTGTATAAAAATGTGAGTTTAGTGTAAATGTAAAGAATATATAGGAAACATAAGTGCAAATATGGAGAATAAGAAATGATAGTTTAAAATATAATTTTGAATACTAAGTTATTCAATTTATTAGGAATTGGCATGTTATGCTTATATAAAATTAATAGAATTTGTTAAACTCAATTATAGGAGAAACACAACCAAGTTATAAGCTGATTATCCAACCATGATTCTTTTATTTCAGTCTTTGGTTCTAGTTTTGTAGGTGATTCACTTTAATCATCATACTCTTGAAAATGTTTCTTCTACCACCACTTAAAAAGTTCAGCTTTTGCATGTATATATTTATTGTGTGTGTGTATACATATCACACAGACATATATATATCAGCTAGAATTTACAGTTCAATTATCTTAAAGTTATTTGTTGCTAAAAAGGTCTTTTCCTAGAAAAGGAGGAAAAATTATATTATTCAATAGGGATTCGTTGGCTTTAAGTTTAACTGCACTCTCCACTAGAAGCAGAACTTTGAGCAAAGTAATCATACCCCTGTAACATTTCCTTCCTCATCTTTCAAAAATTAGTGTTCCTCTTAGACCTTAAGAAAAAAGTTTTATTATTTCCTTACATGGCATTTATTCACATAATTTTATGTACATACACATTTATATGCAATATTTTTATTGCACATTCACATATACATACACACAAATGCAAGCAGGGGTATATTGCTCTTCTTTCTCTGGTATGTAAATATTTAAATTCACCAACAGCTACCAAGAAATAAATCCATTAGTTGCCAATTGTTTGGACACAACAATTTCTTTTTCAAATGATGTCTTATGTAAAGTTAGTCTTTTGTCTAATTCTGCTTGTTCAAATATATTTAAAGTTTCACTTTTATTGTCATTTTATTTTTTAATTAATTTTATTGAGGAGCATTTTTGATAATATATAGGTTTAAGGTACGCATCAGAGTAAATTCATATCTGTATATAATGCATTAATTTTACCACTGCTTCAGTTTTTCCTTCACTATACAATTAATACCCTTGACACCAATTACCTGCCCACCCTCCATTTTTAAGCATAAAACTAATTAAATCAAATAAAAATAGACAGCAAATGAACTAAATCAAACAGCAATAAAGTTTTAGTCAATAAAAATAAACCAATGATTGCAGGAAGTTTCAAACATGTTAAAATTAAAACATTTTCTGGGTTTCTCATATGTCACTAGATATCCATAGCCTCGTCAACTACACATACACTTGAATATAGATAATAGATGATGATGTGATGATCATAGACAGATACAGATGAGAGATACTGCTTTATTTTTGTTTATCTTCTGCCTCCTGGATATCTCAAATATTTGTAAAATTAAATGTCCAAAATCAGCACACCCAAAGTAAATTTGGTATCTTTCCCCACACACGTTTACCCTCTTAAGTTCTCATCTCAAAAAGTGCACCCCCACCTGAACCAGAGACATTGTTTTCCTCCTATTTACCCTCTTCTCTGTGCATCATCGCCTCCCTACTAGCTTATTGGTCATCACACTTCAGTCTCCCTGATCATGTTCTGTTTCTTCACAGACCATCAGTTCTCACTAGATTGTGCATTGTAGTTTCTTGATTTATTTCCAGTTTGTTCTTCTAATAGCCCCATACCAATTTACCCTCCAAGCTACTAACAATATTATCTTTCTAACATGTAGATCTGATCATGTGAACTTTTGGAGTTATGAGGATCACATTACTGATTTCCTGGTGACACAGAAAGATGAGATAATACAGTGAGTTAAGGACATGAAGACTCTCATCTTCCTACCTAGTGCTCTTTAATTATATCACAGTGTGACATTCGAAAACAAAAGAAGATAAGGATGTTCAGTATTGAACGCATTCCTTCAGTGCATATTTTCATTTAAGGATGAAAACTGGAAGTTTTTTTTTTTTTTTGTTAGTGGAAGGAAATAGTCAAGGCCCCCCTGAGTCAGCAATTGTGCAATATTGTCCTATTTCAAGCTCTGATTTGTACAACTTAATAAAATGCAATAGTTTGCAAATCTTCACTCCACTAATAACCTGCCAATTTAGTTAACTTCACATAACTTCATCATTTCAACATAGTTTCTAGTGCAAGGAGGCATATAATATCTTGTGCCTAATATCCTGATACCATGGAGCTCAGCAAGAAGATGGTAATATGCTGAGGGAGAGTCCTCCAACAACTACTCTCCCTGCATCAGCAACAGAACCAAACAAGAGGAAGCAAGTTTACATGATCACACCAATATCACAGACCTGGTCAAGCTTTTGTGGTTTCAAAAAGCTACAAATTCTACAAACAGCAAAGACTACATATCCATTTCCTATTTTTCTATGAACTTCTAGTTTATTCTCCAGCTCCAATATTTATCAGTCTTTGACTCCAGTCATCAGCAAAGGTGAAAGTCAAATATTTTCCTCTTTACCCATTACATGACATGGCTATCAAGCTCACACCTAATTCCTCATGCACACATCAAACTCAACTGCTCTTTTACTCACGCTTTACCCTATCTTGAAAATTCATTTATTATATCATCAAGCACTCTTCCATTTTTCTGTTTTTATAAGAACTCGACTTTAGCTTTGATTACATCATTGTTGTCATGAATTTTCACTGAGAACAACTTGTAGGGAAAGAAGAGAAGTCAGGGACCCTTCTTCTTATTATTGGCATGATACCAAACTATTTCCAGGAGCTGCTTGTGTTCATCACTTGCTTACACACCCAGAGCCAATAACTAATCATGAATTGCTTGACACATTACCATAGATACATGAGACACTTTCTTAACTATCTTAAGATGTAAATTTTTAAATGTATGTTTTATTTTTCTCAAATAAAGTGAATTTACAGTATAAATCGGACTGTTTTTACAAAAAGAAATATGTGACCCACCCCTCTTTTTGGCAGCCCAATGTCTTACTTCAACTCTATTATCTCATTTTTGACGTTCATCTGTAACCTCTAACCCTGCTGTTCACTCGGCTGCATATATTTGCTTTCATTTTGGAGTGAGAGCCAGATTTAGGTAGTGGGTCATATAAGAGTGGGTTTAGTCATATGTCAGGAATGCAATAGAGGTCAGGTAATTGACTCAAGTGATAGGGTAGAGCTCAAAGTGTGGGTTGAGATAGTGTTCAAAGATGGGATGTTTATCAGAGTTAGATCAAAGTTTAAGGATATGCTTGAGGACAAAGATGGAATTGACATCAGGGAGAGGCTGAGGATCAGTGATGAGATACACAACTGAAAAAAAATACTAAGCTTATTACTTACTAATGCTAAAATTGTAAAAGCTTATTATTTGTTCTTTTTTTTTCTTTTGATCACAAAATACCCATAGTCCTTAAAAGGTCTGCTTAATTCTTTCTACTTTAATACTTATCCACTATCTTCTACCATGAAGCATTTCTATGCCCCTAGCCTTGAGCAAAATTAAGCATTTTCTGCAACTTAAATTTTAAGTTCCAGAACATTGATGGAGAAAGTTGTGAATCTAATGATGACTATCTCTACTATATATTTATACATACTAATTCATTTAGAAGAAACTACAGTTTACAAAATCTCTAATTTGACATTGTATGAATTCTCCTTGTTACTGCCATTCTATTATTTCTCCAATGTTTTCTAATAATCCCAGTTCGAATGTTATGTTTCACCTTCCCTTTGTTCCACAATCAAAATCACTTCTTCATGGAGCTCCTAGTTAGAATCTGTGAGCTCCTTTGATTTTCTCTCTCTGCCAGAAATTCTTTTTAATTCTTCCAAATCTCGTTCTTTGCTCAAATATACTCTGACTTTTCACGATGTGCACCTTTACAATGCTGCAATTAATTTCAACATCACTTTGTTGACCTTCACCTTTAGTAACACTTCCATTAATTTCTTTTTCGATGAATCAGCATGAAGGTAAATAAGTAAATAAGTTAAAAAGTTGTGTGTGTTTATGTGAATGTATTAGTGAATGACTTCCCTGTCCCTTGAACACAATTTCTTTGGGGAATCAAAGGTATTTTATACATATCACAAAAGTTGGTCCTATTCCCAGGTAGCTGATGTTCATTCATTGGAACTACTTCCAGCTCCAGTGTTGTGATTGTTGTCTGTGGCCATTCAGGTTGCGTTGTAGTAATTTACAGGTTCTGCCCTTTACTTCTTGGTCACATACCTAAGCTTGACACTGAGGTCAAGCACTAGACTGAAAGCTGTGAGGGCTGACTTGGCAGACATCATCTCCACTCTGGAAGTTTAAAGGTTGGGTTATGGATTTCTCTGAGGTCTATGAAATAAGCAGGATAAACGATATTCAGTTTCTGGGTTGAAACCATTTGCAATTTCCAAGGGAGTTGAAGCTGAAACTAACTGATAATTTTTAAAAAAGTATGATCTAAATAAATGTAGTTATAGTGACTATAATTTACTCTAAAGGATGCTGAAGTAATCAGATTATTAATTATTTTCCTTAGGAACACACACAAGTATTACAAGAAGAAAGATTCAAAAATTAAAAAAAACAATTTAAAGAATGTTTTATATTTATTTAGAATCCATTATACATTCTAAATATTATCAAAAAAAGTATTGTATTTTATATGTATTAAATTTTAACACTCATAAATTGCTGAAGTTATTTATGATAATGATTTTAGTCTAACACTGGAAATAAAACAAGATTATTTTTCTGTCTTTTGCAAAGAGCAAAGGGTTTCCAAATCAAGTTTGTCTTCAAGCAGCAGCAAAGGCTTGCTGACAAGATATTTTGGAACAACTTGCTATTAGGAAGGAAGTATGAGTGGGAGGATGAGAAATAACTCATGCCCATATGACACATACAAGTTGTGAATGTGTTAGAAGTCCATGATGTAGAACATAAAAGGGTGCAACAATTTATCTCAGTGACATAAAAGACCTTATTCTAATCTTTTGTTTTTACAGTCCTATTCTGAATTAGACTCTCTCTCTCTCTCTCTCTCTCTCTCTCTCTCTCTCTCTCTCTCTCTCTCTCTCTCTCTCTCTCTTTTGTTCCCATTTACCTCAGTCAGGTCATTACATTTTATAACACCATGAGAAAATGTAGAACCTGTAAAAATACCTTGAACTAACTGCATGAACTTCCATGTTAAAACTTTTACTTTTATTACTTTAGGTACACGATAAAATCATTTTTCATGAGAAATAATAATGAATGCTGCCCTCTTTCTTGTCTAGTAATAATTAATGCTTTTATAGTTACTTTATCTAAAGCTGTCACAATGGTTTTATATTCAAACTTGTTTACATCCCATGGAAATTGGCAGTAAAAAAAAAACACTGTCAAGTTGTCCTAGAACACAAGTTAACAAAGTGATTCTTTGCAATAATACAGCACATAAAAATTACAAATCTATACAATAATTTGTTTAATAAACAATTGTTGAGCTATAAAAAATTTAAAACTTTTACAGGGGCGTGAGGAATTCTAAAGCCTCTGTAATCCCAGTTCTATTGCACTTATATCTCATATATATATATGTATATATAGATGTGCTTTCCTATGTTCTCTAGCAAATGGACACTAATAATACTCTGAATTTCCTTATAAATATTTTTTCAGTCAGTCTGACAGTCATGCATTTATTTATATAAATCATTTAAGGAGCTTGTAAGACTTTTGGACAATATCTTTTATATATTTTTTTTATTTTCCGAAATAAATAATTTATTTCCTTAACCTTTGCAACATGATTTGAAATCTCACACCCATATACAAAGAGTTTATATGGAATATCCAATGAATAGTACAGAGAGTTAAGAGTTTTTGTAGTGAAAGAGTAGGTGAACTCAGCTTCCATCTTGAGGGCACATAGTATTTTAATTACAGATTCATTGACACCTTTTGATTCATAACATTAAGATGCTTTACTCCTCTAATTTTTAAAATTTTAATGACATATTAGCCAATGGGAAAAAAGATATTCACAATTTCTGTTTATATAGATTATAAATTAGTACTTATTTGTTTTAACTATATAATGCATATCATTTAAGTTATATGTTTATACCAGTACAATTTCAGTGGAAATCCAATAGGATTTCTCAGTTCTTCTCCACATTGTTCTTGGAGGTATGGCTGGCACCTGGGCTGGAATTCCTTACACTGCTGAGAATTTGCCTGTTAACTCTTTCTACTCAGCCTCTCCAGGTAAGTTGTTTGGATGACCTCATAGCAGATAGTTTTATGGGTGTATGTAGTATCAAGAAAGCTTTAATGGACATTCCCATTCAAAAGGAGGGATGATGAGGTGTAAGCAGTAGTCACAAGTCTATAACACTTCTGACATCCAGTCAGCAATAATACTAACTTCTTAATACGGGCCCAGTTATGCTTCCTGGGAATTGTTTCAGCCTTCCTTTTCCATAGGAAATAGCCTATGTTCCTAGCTGTTCAACTTTCTAAGCCTTTTCTCCACTCATAGAAAGTTGGGGAGACTATGAAATTTTTATTTAGAACTGACCCTCTTCCACTTCATAAAATTTGTCAGTGCTCCTACCAATCTTGTCCTAAAATGTAGTTTTTTCAGGAATACTATTGATACTTTCTCCATTAAACAAATGTACACCTACAGATATCTTTGAAACAGATATTCTTTATCCTGAGCTGAGAGTTAGGGTGATGTGGTACAACACTCCTAACATGCATAAAACCCTCTAGTTGAGAAAGTCTAAGAGCCAAGATTACAAGTGTTCTTTTTTTCCCTTCTTTTTCTTTCTCTTCTTTCTTTTGTTCTTTCTTATTTTGTTTGTGGGGGAGGTCTGTGAGCAATGTCATTTTAACAATCTATTTCTCAACAAAGGATGAAAGCTGTATTCTTGAAGCCATTTCGAAACAGATATTTTACTAAAGTGTCCCTGGATTTGATCATTGATTTAAGACATTTGTTATTCTGTAAAACTTATTCTACTTGGTTTTCTAAAGTCTCTCTAAATTCTGATAAAAGTCTAAACATTTCCTTCGTAAGTTTATTGCACACTTATTTTACCAAACAGAGCTTGGAGAAGCCACTTAGCTCTTTCGACATTTTCCTTAACCATACCAAAGAGTTTTTTATGTACCCTGTTGGGTCCAGCTAATATTTCTGTCAGTAACCTGAGGCCCCTGTTCTCCAGCTTCCGATAACTATTTCTATATTGTCATTTAAGTGTTCATTAACAGATTCCTCAATTTCCTTGCAGCTTCTTTCCACCACCTTTCAAAGTGAATTCCATGTGTTTTAGCTTTCTGTGGCAGACCAAACCAGTTCTGGTTTCAATAACTCTATCAGTAAAGGTTTAATAAGAGTTGTAGAAGCACCATGTGTGCAAGGAAATAATGTATTAGAAACTAGAACTTACACAGAAAAACTAGGAATATAAAAGTTCCCAAATTAAAGGGTTGTAATACTAAACAAAAATAACTAATCAGTCCTGACACAGGTATAGAGTTGGTTATGGTATGAAAATCTGGAAGCTATGTTCATCCTGTTGCAGAATTGGTATAAAAAAGGGAGGCCAGATGTGGAAATTTATGAAAAATTACTGGCTCTTCATGGCTATTTACTCTATGAGTTCACAGCAAAACATCTGGTAGTCAGCCTGAGGGTGTTGTTGGCCAGTAGTTTTGTCAGTCATGAAGAAGAGCTAGACACAGATCAGGGAAGAGAGTAAAAGCTGGAAACCACCTGCAGCTTTCTTGTCTCCTTGATTATGATCGATGATGGTCATTAAGGTACAATAATTATGCTTTGCTTCCATCTTCCACAACAAACACAGCCATCCCTTTGGTCAGTTAGAACCTAGAACCACACAGGGAAGGGGTTTCTGGAAAACATAATTCCCAGCTTTACTAAGTTGACAATAGAACAGTTTCTAACTATATTCATTGAAGAGAATATGAAATCTCTAAAAACGTGTAAAGATGCCCAGGACTAAGAAGTAAATGCTATTAACATTTAAGAGTCTAATCTTTTTTCTAACATATTTACATCTTATTATAGAGAATTTAGCATTTACAATATGATTATGAAGAACAGCATAGGCATTAACAGTCCAGGTTTTGTGTTGTTTAGCTAGATTTGAATACAGATTTGCCACTAAGAACTTCATGACCTTTGGGCAAGACAGTGAGTATCCCTTTACTCTTTATTGTATAAAATGAGAGTTAAAATGACAGCTTCCTGTGGTAGGAAGATTAAGGCCTTCCAATGATGCCCATGTCCTAAGCCCCATGACCTGTGAATATAAGTTTTGTGATAAGGAAAAATTAATATTAAGATGGAATTGAGGTTGCTAATCAGCTGACTGTGAGATAGGAAGTTTATCTTGAAGTCTCCAGGTGGACCCAAGGTAACCACAAGGTTTCTTCTAAGTAGTAGAGGCAGGAAAGAAAGACTCAGAGATATTGAGGTATGAGAAGGTCTCTGATCTTCTTGACATTGAAGATAGAGAAATGGTGTCACAAGCTGAGGAATGAATGCTAGAAAAAAATCTAGAAATTGGGAGAATACTGATTATCCCTAAAGACTCCAGAGAAACATAACCTGCCAACACCTCGAGTTTAGCCCAGTGAGATCACTTTGGATTTTTTACCTCCAGAGCTATAAAGAAAAGAAAATGCTATTTTAACCATTAACGCTATATGGAAGTTACAGTAAGAATAGGAAATTAATATATTACATCATGAAATTTTTGGGAGGGTTGAATGAGATGATGCATGCAATCTTGGGTTATTTTTAACACATAATAACTGCTCCATAAATGTGATAGTTTTCTATAAATATTATAATACTCTATGTGTATCAGTGTATCCATCTGTCTATCTATCCATCTATCTAAATATTTCCCTTGTTACTGAATAGCCAAATTTCATTTAATTTCTTATTGTTAGAAAATGTTTCAGTAAGCAAACTCCATGAGAAGTTTGTCTGTATTGATGTGTATTGTAAACTCAGTGGCTAATACAATGTCAGACACAAAGTAAGGGAGGTCCATAAAAATTCATTAAATACACAAATAAGTGATCAACATATTTGTGCTTCTGTGTTTTTTCACAATTGTCTTTTGCCTTTAGGATAGATTCCTAGAAATGGAATTATTGGATCAAAATGAACTCAACATTTTCATGCTCTTTATACCTGCTGCCAAATGGATTTTCAGAAAGATTACACCAATTTACACTCCCACAGCATTGTATGAATGTTACTTTGTCATTCCACTCATCCTGCATTGATAGCTCTACATGAAAGACCTATAACTTTTTTTGCTAATTTTATTATTCCTTTAATTGCATTTTTTGATTACTTGCAATTTTTAAAAACTCATTGATGGTTATTTTATTGGACATTTTTTATTTCTTGTGTAAATTGATGATTGTTTTTAAATTTCAGGTTATTTTAAAAATAAGGAGCATAAGAAAGGTATAGAAAGAATAAGCTCCCATAAACCCACCAGCACTTTTTGAAAAATGTTAGTATTTTTACAATATCAGTTTCACCTATCTGATTGATTTTTGAAACTGAATGTTATAGCTGTTTGAAATGTCTTCAATTTCCCTTTCTCCTTCCCTCTCTCTTAAGGATTTCTCTGTTCTAGTGCATATTTTTGTACCATTTGTGTCTACATATAACACATCTGCACACACAGTGCATATTTTTCTCTAAACTATCTCTCCATTTGCTTTTCCAGAGTGTTAATATTTTTCATATCAATCAATGAGTTCTTTGTTATAAGATTCTAACTTAATGTTTGTCATATTTGTTGTATACATTTTCTCAGCTAATCATTTTAATTGTATTTGTTTTTAAACTGAATTCAACTGATTTCATTTATTTGAAAATAAGCTACTTCAATTGATTTTTATTGCATAACACTAGTACTAAAGTCACATGATCTACATTCATATTTTTTAATAGCAAAGCACTGTGGTATTATTAATGCTTTCTGATTTATAATTTTGAATCCTTTCTTAGAATGAACTGCTATATATAAAATGACAGCAGCTATTAAAATCTGTGCTATCATCTGATTATCTTAAGGAGAAATTTACAAAAATTAAACTATCCAAAGGTCTTACGTGTTAACTAATTGCCACTTTTTACAATATCAACTTATAGTAGAGGCTAAAATTACAGTGGTTTCACTAAGGAAAATTCATTAAAAGAAAAAAATCCAGGACGAGTCCCCAAATTTCAGGTAACATTGGGAGAACACATTTTCCAGCTCTGTAAAAGTAAAGGTATAACACATATGTTTTTTAGTAATAGTTTTCCCCGATCTTAATAGACAGGTGTTAAATTCATTCAATGTTGTTTAAGGGTGAGATATTTTCATGAAAATTGAAAAAGGAATTTAATCAAACAGATAAAATGTATCACAAAATGGCTTTTTAGTATACACAGCAGTAAATTATAAAAACGAAATGTATGTAGGCAGTGATTTAAAAATAAATTTTATTTAAAAAATTCAGGCAAAATTATTACATTGCCAGTATTCCACTAAATGTGTACCTTTAATAAATGGGGCAAGATCTAGAAATCATCTTCTTTTGAGTTTTCCTTCGAAGTAATCTATCTCAAAAGAAGGCAGAAAAAGAACCATCATTTTGTTGTGGGCATTTGTAAAGAAAGTCATAATTCCCCTTGCTCCCATAGAAGTACAGAAACATGGTCACTTGTTGGGCGAAGAGAGTAAGTCATAATTTAAAAATCTCTGATTGGAAAGTTTGTTCAATGGGAAGTATCTATGTTTACATTTTTCAGAAATCAGCAGACAGAACTACAAAAGATATTTTTCCACGTTTGAAAATAGTAATTACCAAATATAAAAGTATTCAAAAATTTTGAACACTTGCACACAAAGGAAAAACATTTAAAATCTGTTGCATTGAATGTTCTTTCTTTGACCAGAGAGAGAATAAAAACAAAATAAAAATTAAAGAATTAACAGCTAAAAGTTAGGTTGAGCTAATAGTACCACTTGGAAATATTTCATTTAAATATATGTGAACTTTTAATACATTTTAATAAAGCAAATATTCAGGCACAGGTAAGTCTCTACTTTTTAGGTAAATGATAAATATAAGAAATTAAAATGTTTTTGGTGAATTTTCTATAAGAAAATTCAACCAGTTCACCTAGCCACTCTGATTTTAAGTTGCTGTCCTTCAATTTTCTCTCAACCAACTCTGCTCAAAAACTTTCAAAAAGCACATATTGGGAATAAACTTGGTTTTTACTGCTTTCCTCCAAACCAATGCATTCATTTCAAATACTTGGACAAATAAAACTGACAAATGACTTTCTATCTTGCAGATACCCAAGAGTTATGAAAATATTAATAATTTACCTTTCAGTCCTCTATTCATGTAAATATGAAAGGCCATAAATTTCAAAAGAGGCACTATTTGAGGAGATAGTTTCAGGAATAAAAACCTTAGAAACTAGACTACTTATAAGCTTTATGTTTCTTTCATCTGTTGTAAATATGTATTGGTGCTGAGATAGCCTGACTTGAATTTGAAAACTTCCTACTATTATTCAGAAAGTTTTCCACTGATCCATTATGATTTTTTTTCCCTGTCAGGATTAAAGTATATGGCAGGCTATCTTTAGTAACCTGACCTAATGGTCTCTTCATCCACTTCTTCCCAAAAGCCCACCCTAATGGAAGGAACTGTTCCCAAGTACCCTGGGAAGAAATCTCCTTGGGAAATTCTTCAGAATGCTATTTAGGGAACACATGGTGACTGAAATAGTTTATGAGGAGATGCATTGACTTCTGTTGAACGAGGGACTGTCTGGGCCTCCCTTGCTAGATTCTTCTATGGATTCTTTGCTCTCTGGTCCTTAGCCCAGTGAAACTTTATTCTATTAGATTTATCCAATTTTTTAATAGGAAGAAATGTCACATTAAATACTCATTTACATTAAGAACTACAGAAAAAGAGGCAAAAGGGAAAAACAGAAGAGAAGAGATAAGGGATGTGATTGGAATTTGAGCAAGGTCATAAGTTATAGGAAGGGTAGAGGCCTGAGTGTCACCAACCAGACACTGAAATGGTCACTGGAGAAGGTCTCTTTGACACAGTTACCTAGTAACACTGGAGTCACAGAAAGATAAAGACACATTTTGGGTAAGAGCTAGTCTGTCTGGCAGAGTTTGCAAGATAAGGAATTCTGAATTTTTGATTACACTGGCAACTATATCTTACTTATTTCTAAATCGTTTTTTTGTCTCTGATTCATTAGCAAATAAACTACCCTAAAACAATATAGTTTTAATGATTTTGACTATCTTTCCAACAATGAGATATTTTTGCTGTCTTCTGCCTCTTTTTTTCAGTTTCACATGTGTAGCCAGTCACTGGTGCTGCTAAAGCCATGATCTTAAAAAAAAAAAAAAAAGCTGACACTTTTAAAAGAAATTTTTAAATATTCTAAAGCTTTCCACAGATATCCAGTTGTCCAGGTCTTGCAATTAACCATGAAAATAGCATGTAGAAATTATAAAGTACATAGATTAATGTAGAACATTTACTACCTATGCTATGATAACCTCAATTTCAGAACTGATGATAGGAAATATCTTGTTGATTTAGACTGATAATATATAGTTCAGGAATTTCCATTCAAAAGACAAAGATCCTCCAAGTCAAATATTATCTACATAAAGAAAAGGGAAGGCTCAAATGCTAAGCTAAGCTCTTGACTGATTGCCACAATAATGCAACGTGTGGCTTTGCGGCTAGAGAGCTAAATTGGCATACTGTACTGTCTTGATGGAATTAAAAGATGACTAGTGTGGGGGGAATACAAGAATAATCTTATAAAAAAAGGTAGAAGGTAATCTCATTATGAGTTTCCAAACTTCTCTACTGAATGTTTGTTCCAAACTTTACTTAAATAGCACGTTACAGCGGTACCTCATTTACATGGTATGTCAAAGTGTTATAATTTCCACATATCTAGACTCCCAGGTCCAAAGCAGCATTGCATAATGAGGGAAAAGATACAATATTTCTCGGAGTGAACTTCAGTTTAAATAATAGTTATGCTATGAAACTTCCAAGTACAATAATGAATCTATGATATATTGTTTATTATATACTCAATCTTTTTACCCTCTCTCGATTGTCACTTCTAGTAAACATAGAAAGGGGGGATTCATTATACTGTAGAGTATAGTTTTTAAATTCTGTTCCTTTGCTTTCTTTTTTTGCATTTGCGTTCCATCAAAAAATTCATCTAAGCACAGAAATGGTTGCTTTTCATTGGAGAGTTTATCTGCCAATATGCTATTACTATAGGAAATGTATGTCACGTTGGATTACCACTTGGAACTATCAAGCCAGAGCAATGTGAGCTTTAAACTTGTTTAAAGAAACCTAATTAGTATCAACTGAAAAAGAAGACCCCTAAAGATACTTCTTTCTTACTTTCCCTGTTAAAAAAGTGATTTGTGAATGAATTGCTAATCTATAATCATTTTTGTACTCAAAATCATTTTTGATACTTTCAGAATATCTTTTTTGCAATAGAAAAATTCCTTCAAATAAACTTTGAAAATTAGAGGGATGAAAATTGAATGAATAGAAATTATTATTCCTGGTGAAAAGCATCTGTGAGTATTAGTGAATAAAAATATTATAAAACTGTAAGCCTTTTGTAACTGTAGTCAGTACAGTTCTCTAGAGAATCTTGGTGATGTTTTGTTTATTCATCAATAATAATTTTTTGAGTAACCATGATGTTCCAGGTACTGTGTTAACGGAAAAAATGCAAAAACTCACAGGGCTCTGCAAAGACTATGAATTAGACTCTCATTGCCCCTATCCAATTTATGACCTACTCTGCAGGGTTAAATAAATACTAGTATTACTGTCCAACAAAATTCAGTAGAAGACCATCTATATCCATATATCCATCTATATATAGATAGAAATACATAAATATTTGCACATGTACACGCACGTTCATACATGTGTATATACTTTTAAACACCTATTTGAGTAAAAATACCAGATAAATAATACACAAGCAGATGCTTCTTTTGTAATTTGACATACCTAGAAGTTATTTGAATCATGTTGAGGCTCAATTTCTTCATTTTTGAATGGGAATGACACTACTTCCCTCAAAGGATTGCTACAAATATTAAAAAAGGTAGCAGATGCAAAGCATTTGTCTCAATGTCTGCCAAAAAGAGATTAACTAGTAAGAGATATAGCTACTATAATTATTAAAATTTTGCTTTATTTTGGGAGACTTCTTGGAAAAGGTAGCATGTTAGAAGACATCGAGATAAAGACTATGAAGAAATGCCATTAGAAAAAGCAAGTAATATGAAAATATTTAATATGATAGCATACTGCAAATAGAGGAGAAAAATCATTCAAGAATAGGCATGATCACCAATAAATCGTAGAGCAACTTGTACTATTTCATCTGATATAAAAGAAACTTATCAGAGCAGAAAGAGGATTTTTAAAAAGGATGTAGTGTTTACATTTAAATAAAAATGTCAGCTGAGATTTACTTAGAATATGCAAGAGGATAAAATATAATTAATAAGAAAACATTTATTAAGAAAAGTACTGAAGATGAGCAAACAATAAGAATTAAGGCATTATCGTTATTTCAAATTTAAGCTTTATTTCTATGCTTAAAAATTTTGACTACAACTTGGTTTTTAAGCAATCATAGAAGCACTTTAGTTTCTCTGTATTTCTCTCTCTCTCTCTCTCTTTTTCCTTAAACCTCACGTTTATCTTTTGTCTTTTGAAATGTTTATTTCCATAACACATATCTTATCCTTTGGGGCTTATTTCTTTAAGATAATAAAAGGATGAGAATTGGGAGTCTGTGGCATAGAATTTCGCTGATACAATATCTTAAAGACATGAGTTTAGGCATGGTCACTCTGGAAAATTTCTATCATGGTATTTCATGGAACAAGATTTGAAGGATTATAAATCCTGTAAGCATGACATCTGAGGGTGGTATTTTGAGAACAGCAGATTTTGTAAAACACACATACATATTTGTAACTACTCTGTCATTGGTATGAGTATTTATACATATATAATACTTGAAAACAGGAAGTTATAGAAAAACATGATAGATTAGAGATATAGAAATTAAAATTCATTTAATACAATCCCCAGTTACTGTCTCCTGAGTGTTTGGATAATTGGTCATCACCTCTTCTTTCTTATAGATCATTTGCCTCCTACTTATTGAATCAGAGTTACATAATGACTTCATTGAGTTTTATGAGAGCAAATCTAGAATTTCATCTTTGAATTATACCCCCTTCATTGTTCTCCATGTTGAATTACTGCTTTTTCTAACAATTATTTTTCAAATGATAGACCTACAAATAATTCTGTCCCGTTGCTTCGGACATATTAGATTTCTGTAACAGCTCAAATTTTGTTTGTACTTCTTGAATGATGGGACTTGACATGCTTTTGGGGGAGAGGAGGGAGGTAGGATTATTCCTCCCTTCTCTATAAACTGAGGCAAAAAAAAATAGACTCTTGAGAAATATTTGTTGAGTTGCTTGAATTGAATTGAATTTATAGTTTCCAAGCTGACAGGTTTAATAAAATCTTTCTAAATCCCTATTTATTTTCTCTATAGATAGCAGTTAGATGTAACCTTCCTAATTTGAGTAACATATGACTAGATACAAATACTGTAAGTCCTTTATGTATTATAATTACTAATTTTTCATCATTTTTTCTGAGTATATCTCTGTCATTTATCAACAGCATTATGGTAAAAATTTATATTAACAAGCATCTAGCACTATTCAGTTGCCCTATTCAACTATCATATATCAAATGATTTAATAATAGGAAGGCATAAATCTTTCAAGTATTTTTCTCAACCTATTTGTCAATATTTTTATTTATTTTCAGATAGAAACACTAAATAATATATAAATCAACGTATAGACAATATAAATGTTACCATCATCATTGTACCATCTTTGTGACTCAATAGAGTACGTAATATTTTAAAACATAATAGCAATGTAGAGAAGCAATAAAACAATTTCATTGATTTTTATTTCTAGCTCTTAATGCACCACTGGCCTTTCTTTTATCAATTTCCTTTATTGCTCTTGATAATTCAGGAATAATGTTTTCTCTTTTAGTTCTGCTACCATCACTAATAATTAAAATACATGTGAGTGTCCTGATGCTTATCTCTAAAGTCAATGTCCATGAAAAAACCATGTGTGGGAAATTGTCATTTTGGGTACCCTCCTTTGATTAAGAGTCCATACTTCACTCAGACAGAAGTCTACCCTGAAATTCTGGTCCATTACATAATTTTCAGAAGCTGGAGGAAAGGCATTTGCATCATTTCTGTTCCCAGATCTGTTCAATATATACTTCCAGTCTGTCATGCCTGAAATTAATTTTTTACAATCTGGATCTTTACTATATGCTAAAAATTCAGTACAAAAAAGGACCTCCTTCTGCAGAGAGTATGTAAGCCAGAACATCATGTTCCATCTTTATAATAAAACACATAGCTCTTATCAAAAGGCAAATTTTTGTTTAAAGCGTTTGAAGGGAACAAAGCTTTAAAATAATTTAAACAGTTACTTTTATGAAAGTAAAAAGATTCCTATTTGAACATATTTTAACACAGATCATATAATTTGTGTATAAATTGAATAATTTTTATTCCAAGCATTTCTCCCTCAGTATCTCATGCTTAGAAGATTGGAAAACTAAAACAAAGAATCCTCAGTATAGTTTCTCTCAAAATATTCACATTAATATGTTTGGCTATTAAAAATGCTAAGCAATTTTTAATATATCTTAATAAGTCTTAAGTAAAAAATTAAAGCCATTTTACTCTTAAAGCTTTATTTTTTCCCTCAGAATATGAATTGACTTCTCTTGATTTTTCAAGTACATTGGCCTAAAAAACAAATACCAATATCAGTAAAAGAAAATAAAATAGCATTAAAAAGGAAACTCATTGTATGATTTTGGGGAAATTACTTATGTCTTTAGATGTGCTCATTTTTCTGTTAAAATGTATATGAACATTAGAGCATGACATGATACATAATGCCCTTATGGAGAACTGGAGTAGATTCTTCTATCTCTTGCTCATCCTTCTTATCGTCCTTCTCTCCTCCATCTCTCTTCATTCTTTGCTGTTCTTCATAATGAAATTGTCACAGACTGATATGCAAACAATAAAACTATTACTTTTCAAATATATTATATTTCTAAATGTGTTTGCTTTGTGATTCTGGGTGCTATATTATTTGGTGCATGGATGTTTGTTAATGCTTGCTTTTTATGTTTGTTATGTTTGTTAACATTTTGAAAACTAACTATTAAATATTAGACTTCTTTAGTTCATGTAATATTTTTTGCATTGACTTCTAATTTGTTTGATAAAACTCACATGATGACTTTACATAAAATTTATTATTAGATATTTGTCATTATATTATTTTTAACATTCTATATTTTTACCTTGGGCTCACTTCAATAGGGCACTTAAAATAATTTAGTCTGGAATTTTAATTTTATTTTTTATTCCTTATTTCAATTTATATATATGTAAAGTTTGTTATTTGTTATCTACTGCATATTTTTAATAGGCTCAACTGATTGTTCATTTTCTACCATAGTCTTGATGTTTACATTATGCTAACTGATCTGTCATTGCTCAAATATCCTAGTCCGCAATTATGTTTATTTTCTAGATTTTATAGAGTATAAAGAATAGTGTGTTATTCACAGCACCTCGACTTGTTTTTTTAAATTTTTTTACTGATTTTTATGTATATATGATGTAATTTATTTTGCATTTTAATTACTGTTGCTACCTCCACTAGCTGTAGAAAGTAAGTCTTCTTGGATTGTGAAACCAGTCAAAATCCACTTTCTGACAGTTAGGCATCACACATTGATAATTAAGGGAAGCTATTAAGTCATTTATGTGACTGAAAATTTAATTCATAGTGGCTTAACTAAACAACAAGCTTATTGTTTTCACTTCATTTTATTTCAAAGGTGAGAAGTCCGTACTCTTGAGGTAGTTATTGATTGGCACTGAGGGCATGTTTTCTCTCAAACTTTCTACTCAGTCCAGTTTGTCATGATTCTTTACCATTGTGCTTGCCATCCCATGCTTATAAGTTGGCTAAGCACCACTAGCATTGAATCTGAGTTGTAAAAAGGATGAAAATTAAAGACAAAGACACAGTTATGTGCCTTCTAGGTCCTTCCCTTTAAAAAAAATGTTTTCTGAAACAACTTATCTAGAAAATTTTACTTATATTTCATTGTGCCAGAACTTTGAAAAATTGGCTAATTTTTCATCTATAAGAGAGATTATCTGAGAATATTTTTGTCCCATGCAAAATACAAATTTTTTTTATAATCATAAAAATGGAGAGAATAGACATTACATAAGCAAATAGAAAAGTCTGCCAGAGGCTTGCTTACTCTCATGTCAGTCCCACATGATTCTATCATCCCCTGCTCATTCTAGAGCTGCAACTGATTGTGTGATGGAATACCAATTTTTGTTCCAACAGATTTTCTTGCATGTCAACTGAAAATTGGTATTCAGAGAAAATATTTAATCTGTTCTGGGTGCTGTACAGGACAGTGATTATCTATCACACACACACATATATGTTCTGTAAAAATTTTTACATGTTAAATACCATGTAGTCTCAGTAAAACAAAGAACAATATGTTTCCTGTTTCTTCAGCACATCACCCTTTTGTTCCAGCTAGTTGGATAGTCTATACATCTTATTTTCGTGTTTTGTTATATTTTTGTTTTGTTCTAGCACCTTGTTTATCTAGAATTTAAATTCTACAGGAGTGGTTACACATATGTCTATTTAAAATTGCATTTCCTCTCTGCCTAGCATAGCATATTATAAATAAATATTTATTGTAAAGTAAGCATCTTATAATTTTATTTATCAATTCTTATTTGTGGTATTTTTATTGCTTTCACTAGTATTTAGTGATTTTTTTCTATAGTAGAATTGCCTCTTGAAATTTTTTTGTTGAATATTTTCTGGATGATGCCCTTACTCATTCTGTAGGAAGAATTTCTCTCTCTCTCACTCTGTGTGTGTGTGTGTGTGTGTGTGTGTGTGTGTGTATGTGTGTGTGAGACCAATGATGTGAAAATGAACTTAACTCAGAAAATCTTTTTGCCTTCACATAGGTTGGTATTTGAGGAGAACGATAATTATGTGCACATTCCATACCTCATTCTTACACCAAGTGAAGAATATTAAAGGAGAAAAATAGAGATGACACCCAAAATATCATCTTGATAGCAAACTTTTACGGAATAATTGGGTTATATCTATATTTTAGAGTGTTTTCTAATGCTAAGCCTCATATTTAGGCAAATTCATCCACCAAGCAGTTCAGGAACAAGAAGATAAATATGACTTAGATGATACTTCCCAATGAGTTAAATTTCAAAGAAATTAAAGAAACTAAGTTGAGAGGACTCTCTTATCAAAAGGTTAATTTTGACTTCATGCATTTAGCATATGGCAGGGCCTGAAGTCCACTTACATATAATTCCTCTTCTCTCAAAGAGTTCCATTTGAGCCATTATTAGATTTCCCCATATGTTTATAAATTTGACCTGGTGGTATCCTTCCATGAGATTTTTTGCAAAGTTTTTTCTTTTGGTACACAGTATATACAGAACATAGAATTTTCATTTCCTTTGGTACATATTTTAGAACTGTAGAAATGAACTGACTAACTTTGCAGTCATAAAAACCTGTTCTCTTTATAAATAGGCAAATTCAATTCTCCAGCTCTGATGATCTCTACTCTCTGCTATTGAATTGTCTAAGATTAAGAAATATGCTTATGAAAAAATTTTTTTTCTCTTTATATAATTAACCAATACAGAAAGAACGTGAAATCATGTAGAGGAAGATAGCTCTTTAGTCTTATGCCAGAGAAACATTCATTTTAAATTATTCTCTCCATTTCTTTTCTAGTACCAAAGGTAAAGTGGATTTGAGTTGCCTGATCTAGCACTGATCTAGTTAGCCGATCAAGTTCCACCTAGGGATGGAACTCACATATTAAATTAGAACCTCATTGACCCATTAAACTCATTTGTCAATTTGAATGCAGCAATATTGATCTTACCCCTCTGCCATATTATCCAACTTGTCTCCCATGATCCTATTTCATTCTCCTCTAATTACATTTTTGCCTTAGCTGTCCCTGCTTTTGTGTTATTAAGGAAATGGAAAGAGACTTAGGAGTGTTAAGAGACTAGAACTCAGACCTGCAGAGGAGAAAGTGCAGCCATACATGAATAACATTTTTCTTTTGCAAGACAGTTTTTTGCTATTCTTTTCTAAAAGCATTCTGAGGCCAGCTTTCCTTTATATTTTGGCATTGATTTTATGCCAATGTTTAATTTGGTTTAGATTTGGTTGTTCGACCTCTCAAGTCTTTTTCAAATCTTTTCTTCACATTTTTCCCTCTCCAATTTATCTTTTGAAGATTCTGGACTGCTGCTTTTGTGAATTTCCCACAATCATATATTTCTTATCACATCCTTATTTCTTCTTCTGTACCTTGCACATCATAATTTAGATAATAAGAATAAATTCAATTTAGATCTGATTCTTGGCAAGACATTTATTATAATTCCTTATTGAAGAATACAGTTTATGGATATCTCATTTTGTGATATTAATTGGCACTGGTAATTACTTCCTAGATACGTAATTGATTAAAATTTCTAGAATGACTGTATCTTTCTTTGTCTTCTATGTTGATCATTTTCTTTTTATCTCAGAAAATTAATGATCTTATCCTTATTTCACATGTATCTCAATCCAATTTCCTTTTTATAAACTGGTTAAACTATTGATTTTCACTACATAATTACTTTCAATGAGAACTTGTTGTTTAACAAGATTTAATCATCTTGTTCTTTGTTTTCTAGCTAGTGTTGTAACTTATTCCTTGGAGAAGAATAGTAGACATTTTCAAAATCTATATTTTGACCTATATCAGATATTGTACATATAATTTTCTCCATCTGTTTTATATAGCTATTATTGTTTCTCATCTTTTCTAGTGATTATAGCACTCCTCAGACCAAGACTAACAGTGGGAAGATTTGAGATATTGAAGCAAATTCTTGGTCTGTCTCTATTTGAATTGGAAGAAGTCCTACTAGTATCATTGCTAGAAAAAGCTTCTAATAATCAGCTTTTAAATTAGGGAATGACTTATTGTGGGGACCAAGAAAGTATTCTATGTTATATCTTTGATGTTGAAACTTTTGTCCCTATATGTGGGCTTTTAAGTCTATAGTGGAATTATTAGTATGATGTAGCATATAATTTGTGACTGGGGAGCATAGTATTTTGAAGAGATACATTAATTCCTTTTCCCATACTCTTACCAGTAGAGAACATCTTCTGTATTTGAAAGCGAGGAGTGTGTCAACTGGTGGTAAGCTTCTTACTTAAGGCATTCAGAATTGAATTCCATGTCCAGATCAATTTTTTAAATTTCTATTAAGATATAATTGATATGCACCAATGCACATACATACGACTACTGTCACCGCAATTAAGGCAATATACATTTCCTTGATCTCAAATTTTCCTTCTTTCAATTATTTTTGTTGTGATGGCGATAAGAACACTTGACATGAAAGCTACACTCAACAAATTTTTGCAAACACCCCATTCTTAACTATAGGCACTCAGACTAATTTTTGCATGCATTCCTTGCTTCTTCTAATATTGACCATTGGTAAGGAAAGTTGAAGTCATTCTTAATATTCTATTTTTTCTACTGAGTATGTAAATTGATTTTACTGAGTCAATTTCTATGAATCCAAGTTGTAGCTGTACTGGTTGTACTTTAATCCTCTCCTTTTTGCAGTTTGTAGTTCAATCATCTCTAGAGAAAAGTTGCCTAGGGATCTTATTGGTAGAAGAAGACACAATTCCTGGGTCCTAACCCATTCAGTGAGAGATTGCAAAAATTCTTATAAGACTTGGGTATCTGATTATTCTCTGCCGTTCTTTTAAACAATAATGAGAATTATTTTCCTCAGGAAAATTTCATGGATATTTTAGAGAGGAATAAAAAAAGAGATGTAGTAATATTTGTATCTTCCAAGAAAAACATTGAAATTGTTGATAAAATCCATTTCTGTCTCAGCACACATTCATTATACTTATTTTATCGTTTACAGCCTATGTCATAGAACAACAATACTTTTTGTACTCCTCACTCTAGTTTGATTAAAGAGACCCTTTTCAAGTCAATCACAGAAAAAAAAAAATAACTCTGTCCTACACCAAAACAGGCTGCTACTGTGAGAAACCCAGGAACAGCAGGGGTTTTACACTGTCGAGGAAGCTTTTTCTATGATAAATTTTATCTCATTTTTTTCAGGGCATGCGTCAGAATTATTAACAAAGCGTTCTTTAGGGGTAGTGCTGTGAATACAATTCTGAATATCAGCCTTATTGTGTGTAATATATCGTTCTCTCATTTTCCTTCACAGTTAAATGTGAGATTTCCATTTTGATTTTGAAAAAAAAGAAAATTTCAATAAATAGTGATCAAAAGGCCAGCTTCAGAATAAGATTAAACAGTGGAACTAGTATATTTGCAATGTAATTGCATAAATTTCCTTTCCCCTTCCTTCCTTTACAACTGCCTCATTCCTTCTTTTTCTTCCTTCCTTCCTTCTTTCTTCCTTTCTTTTTGTAAGAAAAGAGTTTTAACTCTGAATCTTTGTTCATTTCTCACTTGGGGGGTGGGGATGAGTTCAAATAAAGAAATGTGTGAAAACTGTACTCAGAGTTGTTCAGTATAATTAATGAGTCATCCTCTCCCTTAAGTAGAGAATCAGGATGTTAAACTTTGCTGAATGTATTAGTCTGAAAATCTCTATATTCTGACCTGATATTGTTTCATCTTTTAGATCTAGAGTTCATATTGCAAATGTTGAATCCAAATGCTTTGATTTGAGCCTAGAAGACTTCAACACCAATTTCTTGCAGAACTGTGGGTCTCTAAAGAGAAATAAAAAAACTATTTCCAAATGCTGTCAACCTCTGTTGGCTGAGTTACTAGACAGACATTAATGTTCAACCACTCAGGCATAAAATGTTTGTAATCACAATATTATTTAGTTAAAGTACCATGTTGAAATTTATAGAGATGAACTTATTTTTCACAGTACCCAGAACAAATAAGTCAAATTCGGTAAATTCCTTTCCAAATATCTTTCCAAACTTTTAAATCTATGCTATCTCATTGACAACATCTAATCACACTTTGTGTATTATCTCTTTAATCATTTTAAGCCATCTTTTCTTCTTCTTGTTTTTTTTTTTTTTTTTGGTGTTTTCTCTTCCTAAATGATTATTTTCTCTATGTCACTATATTTACTTCACACATTATAAAATCATTGATATAATGTCATCTCAACTGCTGAGTATCTCTTGAATCACTTTGTCAAGTATTACCTTGTCAAATGCACATTCCATTTCATTAAAACAAAAATATATTGAATTTATACTATTTATTGAGATTTCACTACAAAAATCTCCAAATTTGTGTTTGCCTTTCTATCACCACTACTGTCGTCTATGTTTTCAGAAACTTCTGCTTGCCTGAACTACAGAATTTAAAAAAGGTTCCTATGCTCTCGTCAGTATTTTCTCTGTAGGTCACTTTGTCAACTATATAGTTAATGGAGATATCCATTTAAAAAATAGAGGTGATTATGTCATTCCCATCCTTAGGCACATTCACTAACTCCCTTTTGCTCACTGAGTCCTTAGTGTGATTTATAACGTCTGTAGAATTTGTCTCAGTCATTGATTAGGTAGATGCTCTCCTCTACAGTTGGAATGACCTTACTCTACTTCTAATAAAAGAAAAGTACAAGCTAAATTAGACATATGCTTCTACATCTGGCAGAGCAGAAGTTTTGCACATTTAAATATCACCTGTGGAATTGCTCTTCCAAAAGTGTCTATAAAGAGAAATTCAAATAGGAAGTCCCAAACCAAGAAGACAGTCTAAAAGTTTTACATGTCACCACTTCTGAGAAAGGATGGTTCAATGGCAATGTAACGTGTTAAATGATTCAATAGATATGGCAATACAAGCAATGATAAATTCATGGGTGAAAATCAAGAAGTATTGCCATCTTAAGTCTGAAAGCAGACACCTTCATGTATTTGCATTACTTAGTGGGATAGACTTAAAGTCCTGGATGCGTAAGGAAGCAGTGGTAAGTGTACAATTATCTGCTGCATTTGTTTTAATTAACTTATGTTGTCTTAGCAAACAACTCTGAGCTCTTAATAGGTTCCAAAAGTAAACACTACATTTTTTATTTGTAGACTTGCAAGTTATCTTTGCCTTATCCCATATCTTCTCATTCTAGAATCCAGGCTAAAGGAGTAGCTTTTATCTGGGATATGCTGTTTTCTTGGCAGGGAAGAGAAGCAAGATATCCAACTTAACCATGTAAGCACTTTGAAAATTTCTTCCCAGAGGGTGTATATCACATTCATGGGCAAAAGCAAGTCACACTGGCTAAAATTTCTATGAGGATAGGAAAGTAGCTACAGAGAGGCTTTCTAAGAGTGAGGGTGAAATTATCACTAGAGCAAAGAGAGTAAATAATTGGAAACAATAATAAAATATATCACATATCTAAAATATGCTATACCTTATGATTCTTCCTTAACCCTCATTTGGAGTTCATCAGTGTACTAAGATACTATGTACAGTCAGTCTTGTTATTTAAAGATGTCATATTTTTGAGTTCAGGTTATATATGATATCTGGCAAATAGCTATAAGAGAATGAATTACAATTTTGAGTAACATATAGTTATTTAGAATACTTATTTGTGTGTGTTTATCATGTCTTTTCATAGATTACTGGAGGCCAGTTAAAATTTTGCATTCCATGTTAAGGTAATGTTTTCCTTATTATGCTCTTGCAACTGCTCTGTTGCATGCGTCTTCATTTCTGATTTTAAGTGTCTTCAAATCCCTTTGCCACCCTTTTTCCTCTGTGTTTAGATTGTTAGTGGATAGACTGGGTGGACATACTAAAACTCTGTTGATATTGAATTTACGTAATGTGCATTTAGGAAAACTTCCTGTGCTTCCAGATTAAAGGATTACTTATGCATTCTATTGTAATAATCTGCATAAGTATACTTTATAGATATAAATTTATTACGAATAATTACATGAATGCAGATTTGAGGCAATGATATACCATGCAGAGTTGCAAAATAAGAACATTACTTTGTGGTTCAGAGTTGGTTGTCAATTTAGACTTACAATAAATTCTAAAGAGTCTGAAAATTAATAAGGGTTTATGGGAATCTATTGGATATGTGACTTATGTTCAGGTTTAGCCATTTGTATATAAGAAATTAAACAGAAATTGGACTAAGTTTGATAGTATAGTTGTGCATGTGATGTACCTTAGAATAGGTTGAATAAGCCTCTAAAGTGGGATCATTTAAGAAAAAATATATTAGAAATAATTGCTAAATGCAAGTCCTGCACTGAACTTGAAAAATCAAACATTTCTTTCATTCTAATTTGCAGCGAGAATTCTCCCCTCCCTTTGTAAAAGTCCCTTATTGTTGCTATACTCATTCTCTTAGAAGTCATAAAATAGTGATGACATATATGTGAAATATGAGTAATACTGCTGTCATAACATTTATCCTATATCAGGAAGGTGGAAGTTGGAGAATTATTTACTTTTTCCATTTATCAAGAAAAATCTCAGGATAGAGAGTGTTTTAGTCAATTTATGTAATTATCTAGCTTGTGGATTATTCCCCTGGTGCTTAATTTGCCTATTTTCTACATACTGAATTGAATCTATCTATTGTGTTGATAATTGGACAGTAATACGAAATGAAGTAAATATTTTCTCTAGCCATTTTGCTACAGGAAAATTGTGCTGATGAAATTTCATAATAAATCATTGATTGGAATTCTTGGGTAAGATAGCAGTCTTATAGAAAGAGGAAATTTAATTTTACTTGATTTCTCTTTGTTAACTCTATATGTGTCCCATAACAATTTTTCTAAATATTTGTTTTTCTTCAGGCTATGCAATAATTTTTAAATCTGTAATTCTCCAAATTTTGTATTAGTTGTTAATTTCTGTTTACAGTATTCTTGGAAGAAATGATAATGCTGAATTAGTGACTAATCACTGAAAAATAAAACAGTAAATATTGATTAAATATTTAATAATCAGAAAGATAGTTAAGTGAAGGACCTATTGATTACTTGAAAGAGAAAAGTACACTGGAAGACATACCATTTACAGAATTTTCTCACTATTCCCTTTCTTTTCTTGGAGGAAAAGTTTTTTCTGTGCCATTTAATAAATCTTTGGATGAAGTTTAGAGAGGAAAGTAGAAAGAAAAGGAGGAAAGTTCAGTCCCTTACCTGAAAAACAAAGGAAAAAAAGATACACCAAGGTGAAGAATTTGGAGAAGTTTGGCAAAAGAAAGAGAAAAGCAAGTATAAAAATCCAGCATCAGATGGGACAAGTCAAAAGGAGATAAATTCAACCTGAACATTTTCCTAGTGGTAAAGTTAAATGCATGATTGTACTGACTTCCTAGGACTACTATGTCAAATGGTCACTAACTAAGTAGTTTAAAACAGTAGAAACTTATTTCTTATAATTTCAGTGTCTAGAAATCTGAAATCAAGGTGCTGGCATAGTAGTCCTCTAACTGAAGGCTCTAGGGAGGGTCCTTCCTTGTCTTTCTTAGATTCTGGTGGTTGCCAAAAATGTTTGGCATTTCTGTTTGTAAGATACATCATTCCAATCTCCACTTCTGTCTTGGTATTCGCCCCTGTGAGTGTGCCAATCTCTGTTTCCAAATTTCTCTCTTCTTATAAGGATATCAGAGATACTGGATTTGAGACCCACCTTAATCCTATGTGGTCAGGTTTTCACTTAATTAAATCTATGAAGATCCCATTTTCAATGAAATTCATCATTGCAGAATCTGGCGGACATGAATCTTTAGGGGTCAGTATTTGGCTTGGCACAATATAAAGCAGATGAGAGAAATGTATATGAATAAATATGACATAGACATAAAGTTAAATAAAATACGCATATAGGGAAGAAAAGAAAAATGTTTTCTCACAAAATAATTTAAGTATACCTGTAGGTTATCCTCCTGTAGGAGGTGGTGTGATTTCCCCAGGCTGCTGTTAAGTCATTCTCCCTTTCCCACATACCTTGAGGGGTGTTGGATTTAGTGACTCATAACCAAAGAACCAAGTATGGATACAGAAAACATAGCATCTTCAGAGTGGAGAAACTGTACAATTCTGGACTTAATCAAATAATCAAGGTTAGCATCATCAGAATAAAACATGAGATAGAAAGTACACCTTGACATGATATTGCAAGGAAAGAAATCAACTTACGTTATTCTCCAAAACAATAACCCCAGACTAAATATGAGACAAATTTATGACAAGTACACATTGAATGAGGGACATTCTAGAAAATACCTAACTTGAGAAAATTAAGGAAAGATACATAATGACTATATGCTAGATATTATTCTGGAATAAATTGTGGGACCCACCCCCCAAAAAATGCCCTAACGCATTTAGTATAAAAACTTTTAGAATCCAAATAGTCTTGAATTTAGTGAATATTATTGTACTTCTTTTGACCTCTTAGTTTTTACAAATGTACCATACTGCATGAAGGATATAGGGGAATCTTACTTTATCCGCAAATTTTCTCAAAAAAACCCAAATACTGAAAAAAGGCAAAAATATTGAAAAAACATATTTTTTAATCTGAGAGGCCTTGGGGAACACTTTAGGCAAGCAATAATTTAATGAACTTTATGTAAACAAACGAATATGTGTGTTTGAGACATTCATTTTGCCTAAAGTGACTCTTAACTGGAGAAATGATTTTCCAAAATACACTAAAATAGTAAATTGGGAAATAAGCTTAGTTTTCAGGAACAAATGAGAAGAATGTGAGAGCTGTTATTAATACTAGTAGAAATAAAAGTCAAATATTGATATATTCATGGTTGATTATTCAAAATATTCTTTATAACTGCTACAAAGGCATGATCAGGTGTATTAATATAAAATGGATATTTGCACATATGCATTGGGTATGAAAATGTCTAAATTGTTGTATTTATGTACCATTTTTTCATTTTTCTATTGCCTTGACACAAAATATTTCTCTTCAAGATAAAAATCAGAGCTTATATAATGATATCTATAATTTGCAAGATAATTTTGGACAAATCAGTAATAGAAAGAATAAAAACCTTCAGGGTATTTTATTTTATTTTATTTTTAATATTTTTAGTATTTTATAGCAGCATCTTTGTTTTACAAATTAAAATAAACTCATGTATGTGCATTCCCCATATGGACAATTTCCGCATTGCTAAGATATATGTCAATACACTCTGTCCTCCACAAATCACCAAGTATTCTTTGCCATTGTCCAGTAGGCAGCCCTGCCCAGTATCATTCCTTATTAGTAACCTCAGTTCTTTTGCAATTGTCCAGGGGTTGTTTTGTTTCACTTGCCCCTTTGGTTTGTCTATTCATATTCCACTAATGAGTAAGATCATCTGGTATCTATCTTTCTTCTTTTGATGTATTTACTTAGCATAATCTTCTCTAGATCCATCTATATAATTCAAATAATAGGATTTCATTTCTACTAAGGACTGTGTAGTATGCCATTATGTATGTATAACACATCTTCTTTATCTATTAGTCTGATGTTGGGTACTTAGGTAGTTTCCAACTCTTAGCTATTGTGAGTAAGGTTACAATAAACCTGGCGAGGGGTGCATAAGTCTCTGGGGATTAGTGTTTTCATATTTTTGGGTAAATATACAGAAGTGGGATGGTAAAATCACATGGGATTTCTATATTCAAATTTTTGAGGTATTTCCATGCTGTTTTCCATTGATGTTACAACAATTGACACTTCCACCAACAGTATAAAATTGTTCCTTTTTTTCACATCCTTGCCAACATTTGTTACTTCCAGACTTTTGGATAATAGCCATTCTCTCAGGTGTAAGGTGATATCTCACTGTTGCTTTGATTTGCATTTCCCTGATAACCAGCCAATAGGAACATCTTTTCAAGTGCCTGCTAGACATCCATATATCCTCTTTGGAAAAAATATATCTCCACCTCCTCTTGCTTTTTTTTTTTTTTTTTTTAAATATTGGATTGCCTGTTCTGTTATTGAATGTTAGGAGATTTCTTTGTATATGTTGGATATTAAGCCCTTGTCAGAATTATGGTATGCAAATATCTTCTCCCAATCAGTAGGTTGTCTTTTTGTTTTGGCGATGTTTTCTGTCACTGTGAAGAAGCTTTTTAGTTTGATGTAGTCCAAATGGTTTGTTTCTCTTGATGCTGGAATTAAGACCCCAAAGACCTCTAATGGTGTGGAATGTCTCCTTTGTTGTCCTCCAAGAATTTTAAAGTTTTGGTCTTATGTCCAAGTTTCTAGTCCATTTTGAGTTAATTTTTATAAATGGTATTAGAGAGCGATCTAGCTTCAATCTATTGCATGTGACTATCCAGTTTTCCAACACCATTTATTGAAGAGCCTTAACTTTCTCCATCATGTGCTTTTAATTCCTTTGTCTTTTTATATTCTTTTTTAAAATTTCTTTGACTGTATATGAGTGAATCCATTTCTGGTGATTCAGTTTTATTTCACTGATCTGTTACTCTACTATTATTCCAGGTGCAATACTATTTGATCACTATGCTGTGTAGTATAGCTCAATGTCTGGGAGTGCAATCTCTCTGGATTTTTTTCTCCCTCATAATTGCTTTGGCTATTTAGGGTTTTCATTGTTCTTTAAAATTTTAAGATTTTTTTCCTTCAAATAAGTTCATGAAATTTTAATGGGTTTTGGACTAAAATTTTATTTTGCTTTAGGTAAGATGACTATTTTAACAATGTTGATTCTCTCCAGGCGTGTCTTTCCATCTCTTTGTATCCTCCTCTATTTCTTTTAAGAAGGACTTGTTCACTATATAGGTCTTTCATTTCCTTTGTTAAGTATATTCCAAGGTAACTGTTGCTTTTTGCCTCTCTTTTAAATAGAGTACTTTTCTTGATTTCCTTTTCCTCTGGAATGTTGTGTATAAAAATGCAACAAATTTTTGTGCATTGGTAGCCTGCCATTTTCTGTATTCATTGATTAAAAAAAATTCTTTCTTCTTTTATGAGTCATTCAGATGCATGTTGTTCAGTCTCCGATCAATTTGGGGTCTTCCAGCTTTCTTATTGTGGTTGATATCCAGCTTTAATCCATTGTGGTCACAGAATATGGTTGGTATGATTTGAATTTCTGTAAATTTGTTGAGGCAATTTTTGTGTCTAAACATATGCTCTACCCTTGAAAATATTCCATGTGCTCTTAAGAAGAAGGTGAAATCTTCAGTTGTTGGATGAAGTGTTTGGTATATGTCTATTAGACCTGTCTGTTCCAAATGGTCATTTAAAGCTGCTGTTTCCATTTTTATTTTCTGCCTGGTTGATATGTCCATTGTTGCAAGTGTAGTATTGAAGTCTCCTTCAGTTATTATTACTGTGGCTATCTCTCATCAACTCTAATACCTGAATAATAAATTTAATGTTCCTTCACTTGGAACATATATAAGCATTAAGACTTCTTGCTGGATTGACCCCTGATATAATGTCTATCTTTATCTTTTGTCATGCTTTTTAATTGGAAGTTTGCTTTATCTCATGTAATATGACTATTCCTGCTTTTCTTGTTTGCAGTTTAACTGCAGGGTTAACTTTTAATCATTGACTTTGAACCTATGTTTATAACTTGACAGACTGAGTTTCCTGAATGTAGTAGAAGGATGGTTTTTGGTTTTTAGTCCATCAGCCACTCCGTGTCATTTGATTTGTGATTTAGTCCATTAAGATTTAGGATGATTATTGATATATAACTTTATCAATACTTTGTATTTTGCTTTCTAGGTGTTGTTACAGATGGTGCCTTTGTTCTTATTTTTCTCTTCTTAGGTTGGATGGGTGTATTTATGTTTTGACAGGTTTCCCTTTTTATTTTCTTCTTTGCCTTTTGACTAGAGATGTGATTTGAGGTTACCCTTTGGTCAACATAAGTATTTCTATGTTAATTTCCTATGTTTATTTAAAAGCAGATTAGTCTTGTACTTATTCTAGCAATCCAAATTTTTATTATCTTCTCCTCTGTACTTTTTATATTTTGCTGTCTTACTGTTTTTAAGTGGGGTGTTATTATACTTCATCCTTAGCATTTTATGCAGAGTTGGTTTTGTGGTGATGATTCCTTTAACATTTGCTGAGCTGAAAAGCTTTTGACCATTCCTTCAGTTCTAAATAATATTCTCACAGAGTGTGGTATACTACACTGAAAATCCTTTTCTTTCAGGACTTCCAATATATCATACCTTTCTTTTCTGGCCTCTAGAGTTTCCATTGAGAAATCTATTGACAATCTTATGGAAATTCACTCCTTCATCTGTAACTTGTTTTTCTATAGCTCCCTTTAATATTCTTTATCTTGTATTTTTGACGTTTTGATGACAATGTGTCTTTGTGTACATCTATTTGAGTTTCTTTCATTTGGAGCTCTTTGAGATTCCTGAATGGAGACATGTTTCATTCCTCAGGTTAGGGGAATTCTCAACTACTATTTCAAAATACAGTCTTTGTTCCCTTTTCTCTCTTTTCTTTCTTGACTCCTATGATGTGATTGCTATTCCTTTTGATGTTATCCTATAGTCACAAATACTGTCTTCATCTCTTTTCATCCTTTTTCCTCTATGCTGGTTTGCTGGAGTGCATTACTCTGTCCTCAGTGATTCTATCTGAGACTTCTTCCATCCTACTCTTGAGTCCCTCTATGAGTTCTTTAGCTCAGCTATTGTGTTCTTCATTTCCTTGACCTCTTGCTTCATTTAGTCTCTCTTTTTTGTTATTCTCTTTTTCTTCCTCTGTTGTTTTCTTGATTTCTATGAGTATGTGTATCACTGTTGCCATAAATTCATCCTCAGAGAGTTTGCATAGATTTGTTATATTCAGATTTCCACCTGGGGTTTTAATTAGATTCATCATTTTTCTTATATTTCTCTGTGTCCTTGTTCTATTTGGCATTCTGTTTATGTTTCTATTGGTTTGGTTTCCATGAAGTGATAGCATTATTTAGTGTATCAACATGCATTAAATAAGCTGGTTCTTTGTTTGAAAATTTTTGAGTTTTGTATTGTTACTACTGGTTGTATTTGTTGAAGTTATTAGGCTGACATTGAATTGGGATCCAAGAGTTCAGCCTATGGGATTGGAGGTTGTGTGGATGATGTAGAGCCTTCTCCCAATATTACAGATTTAAATGGTGACCACCTTGTCCTTGGTCCACATCAGCAATCAGGCTGCAGTTCTGCCTTTTCCCATAGGGTGGTTCTAGTGGGTAGTGTTGAATATTCCTCCATTCTGGGAAAATCTCTTCTTTCAAGCCTAGGGATGGGATTTCTGATGGCTGGGTACTGTGGTTCCAGAACAATAAGGTGGAAGGGGCTGGAGATAGGTGATTTCCCTAGTCATCTTCCTGTTATGGTGGCAGCCTGGGTAAACTCCCCTAGGGGCTCCTACTCAGTCCTCTGGAGTGCTTGTCAATCTACCCTGTGACAAGCCAGTCTTCCCTGGCTCCATGTCCTAGTCCTACTGGGCGGGTATTCTGCTATTGGATTGACTCTCTGAAGGTCCAGTTCTTCCTGAGGTTCCACATTCTTCTCCATGGCCTTATTTCACCCCCAAGACTGGGAATGCTGAATCTTGATGCAGCTCTGAACACCGATGTTTTCACCACCCCTTCTGGTGGTGAATGTTGTTGCTGTCTCTGTAGTTTCTGGACTTGCTTTTCCTCAGCATTTGTGTAAGCAAAATAGGTGATTCCTAGTTGCTCTGTGGGGAGGAGATGAGACTCACTCTTACCACATCACCATCTTGACCAATCTTTCTCTTTCAGAAAATTTTAGTCTTGGATACTTTAAATTATCATCACAATTTTTGTCAACCACAATTCATAATTTTAGACCATAATATTAAAGGCTAAAATTAATGAATGAAGTGTCTAATCTAGATTGTAATATTGCCTCTATAATGAAAATGATGATTGGAATAAAAGATAATCATTAGGGGGAGTGGTAGAATAATGCATTTATTTCCCATGTACTGAACTCCTTGAAGGGTGAGAGAAGCACTGATAGATCTTTCACAAAATGATATGATTATTGAGCAAGTAGAGAGGCAGAAGTAAACAGAGTTGAAAATATGATCATCAGGGAAGTAAAGGAATCCTGAAGATAAAATGAAACAAAAAGAAGTAGAGAGTGAATTGAATGAAAGATGATTCCGAAGGTATCACTGTCTTGAGCTATCAGTTTAAAATAACAGTAGTACAACTTTATTTAACCTTTAGTTAAAAGTTATTTCCTATCAAAGAACCATTTTTTGCTGGTCCCAAGGGCTATCTTCTCAGATTTAATGGAATTTCTGTATGAAATATAGGTACAATCTGTAGACTAATAGCTATGGCTAGATTTCAGTAAGTGTTAAATGTCTGGTGTCCATCAATACTTGCAGTCACTTTAAGAAAGATTCCATATATTTCATTCTTTCTGTTTCTCTTTTTATTAAACTCACTATGGATTGCTTGAACTAAGTCCTACTATTTACTATGATGGTTTCACAAATCTTAACTGAATCATTTATCAGTAATCTTCTAATTATTAGTTCCCAAAAGTATATATAATTTAGCCTAGGTTGATTAATATAACTTCAATTGATTTTAAGAAATATATTCATTGAAAGTTATACTACAATTGAATCATCAAGAAGATTGGCTGAGGACTGGCATACTAAGTGTCTTGTTTAAATAATCAAAAATGACCTACCATCATGTTAGCTTGAAATTTGAAATCACTAGTTATCAGTTTGAGTTCCCTATCATTGATTATTGATATTTTACAATTAATTAACTAATTAAAATAATATCAGTCTGACTTGGAAAATAGAGTTTTTAAACAATTTTATTAATTTTGATGTATTTAATTTTATTGCATTTAACAAGTTGATTCTTAAAAGATCTTCTTAAATATGACAAATAGAAATATTTGTAAATAATAGAAATATTATGAAATTCTTACGTGTGTTGAAAGCAATGAGTTCTTTTATATATTGAAATTGTCACCTATAATTTAATTTATTTAATCAATATATTTTTCCAAAAAAATAAATAAACTTAATCTTTGAGTCTAAAATGGTCTATCTACTAAAATCAAATATGCCTTTGTCTTCTTTTTCCTTTAGTTTCCTTGTATTAACGGAAATAATAAAAAAAGAATAATGCTATCATACTCCGGAAAAAAAGTATGTCTGTGAATGAAAGTGTTATAAAAATTCTGAGAAAATTGCAACAAATGAATTATAGCTGGTAGGGAAATGAAAGATAAAATTTAACAGAAGTTACCATAGAAATTCAAAGCAAATCAACAAATGCAGAGGACAGGGATAGACTAGAGAAGCAATTCTGGGTCATTATTTAGAAATCTATTTTTCAAAGAGTTGATGAAGTTGAAATCTTTCTTTCCATACAGGTGTCAATAGAACTAACATTTGGCAGCAAAGGCTTTTGCTCTATGGCAGAAGTCCAAAAACTATTCTAAAAATCAAGTGGGCACATGGATGATGTTCCTAAAAACGTTATCTTGTGAAGATGCTGGGGTCTGAGAGGTTGAGTTATGCTACAGTCCAACAGACTTAACATAACTCTAGACTGCCATATGGACACAGGAAAAAAAATAGGTTTAAGATAAAAGGCATTTCCTTTTGGTAGTGGAATATAGTAGGCTCAGAGCTTGCTCTACAAAATGCTTTTTCCCCCGAATGTACTTATGCGAACCTTGATGTCAAAACATTCTGCTAGCTTTCATTTTTGTGCAGAAATTCCAGTCTCACTTCTTATTCAGGTGAGTGATCTTGTAGGGAAACTATCCTGCACAAAATTACTATTCAAATAGTCCATTCCCTAAGTGTGATTATTCATCTAAGAATCTTCAGAGATTTCAAAATATTTGAATTTCTAGATGGTCAAGTTAACAGGAAAATAAATTTCAGAGGAGCTAGACTATAGGAAATTGTTATGGAATGCAGCGGAAACAGAATCTTAGTGAGGATTACAAGTAAGAATGAGGGAGATACAGAAATCAAGGTGACATCCAAATTTCTGAATTTTGACTTTACCACCAATATTTTCTTTGTGAAGATCAGTGGATTTTTTCTCTAACTTCTTGGGTCAACTTGCTTAACAAGGGACACAGTGGAATCCATCTATTCCAGTTTGCTTTCTGCTGGCACAGTGGACAATGTGCTAATTCAAAGGTGGCCTTAGATTGTTAAAATCTCAAATATCTTCCTTTGGCACATAAGTCACCTTACATCAGTGCATATTAAATATCTGGGTATTTTGTAAAGTTCTTAGAGCCATTCATTGATAAAGTAGCTATGAATAATTTTAAAGTATAATATCAAGATAAATTTTGGAAAAATGTTGACCTTATGTTAGATATTAGGATGGTTTGAGACTATTAATTATATATGCATATTCTTACATGTATTATCATATATATTATGAGTTACAAAGTTATGTTTATAATAGGTCCCTAACTGATGAAAGTATATGATGTTTCTTTACGTTTAATAAAAGAAAAATCTGCACTGTGAAATACTTTGAAATATTAGCACCAATAGTTGTAATTAATTCATATTTTTATCAAATGGAGCTATCAGTTAGGCATAGAATGTGACATGTCTTAAGTGCAAGTTTGTGTGATTGAAATATGTAGAAATGTGCGTAGTGTTGGGTTTTGCATTATAATCTCTTTTTCAGTGAAGTAGAAAGGTCTTACTGAGTAGATTGCATTTTCTCATGCTTTGTGGTCTGAGGGTATAAATTAACCTCTCTGAAAAAAGCTATGGAAAACTTTATTCTTTCTTGTCTCCATTTCAATCTGCTTAACTCAGTATCTAGTATTTTCTTAATTACATCTTGAAGTTACCAAAAACTTGTAGGTTCCAAAATAAAAGCATGCACTGTGATAAATGCTTTGTATGACTGAGAATTAAAACATGTTTTAAAATTTAGTTAATTTAAAAAAGTCATTTTAGTTTAGCTTAATTTTATTTGATCACATATTCCTTGATAACAGTTTCCTAGAAATTTCTTTGAACAAATCTTCCTAGAAAAAGACTGGTACCTGAAGTATAAAAGAAAGACACTGGCAATAAAAAGAAGAAAATATAATTTATCTCAGATGTTAATGGATTCCGAGAAATATGTTGAGTTTCCTAGCATTTTAGAAGGCAGACAGCAAGTAGTTGTGTAAAGGCAACGCAACAATTTCTTTGCAATATCTGTGACAACATGTTAATTTCAGTTTCAAGATTAAGTGGTGATATTCTGATTTTACTATATACTGAACATGATTTCTATAATAAATTAGGATTTTTTTGGTTTATTTCGTTTTTCTAAGAGAGGGAAAGAGGCATTTTATATTTTATTTTTTATTTAGTTGTTCACACTGTTTCTCCAGGCCCCAGGACTGGAACCCAGGGGTATGTGGCCTGCACTCCTTTGGAGGTGACTGACCTAACCACTACTCCACCAGGACACACCAATGAATTAGTTCTAAGCAAACTAGAGAAAATATTTTAAGACCACATTTTTCTTGTCACCTAGTATTGGATAATTTAAAAGGATTAAATCTGAATAATGCTTTTAACTTTGTCTAAGCATGTTACATCTAATAGTCTAGTGTATCTCTACCAGCACCTACTTTAGGCATTTCTAGAGTCACAATCCCACTTGACTCATGAGAGAACTGAGACAGAGATGAAGCGATTTTTTCAAGAATACAGGATTAGCAAGAGCTAGGATGCTATGAAGTCAAGCTAACATACTTCATCTATTTCACTTAGAAATTAGCCAAAGAAATATTTGAATTACAAACAGAATGTGAAAAAGCAATGCAAATGGTGTGATTTGAGGAACTTCAATATTTTTCAACAATCTTCCACAGAGTCTGACTGCCTCACTGGTCCAGTGAAGGCACTCTCCCCAGAAAGTCCCTACCTGGATGCAAATACTCTGGGTTTCTGATTTACTCCAGAAGAATAGACATGAAAACTTTCTTTCCGCCATACTGTTCCCACACAGCAGTGCTGTGCAGCTACTGAAATTGGAATCACAGTGAAGATGAACGGGTCTTTCTAGAGCGTCTATGGTGCAAAAAGTTGCAAATGAAAAAGACATCAAAATAGAAAGGGACCATGTTAAATGAAATAAATCAGAAATAAAAAGTGAAATACAGGATGGTTTAATTCTTATGTGGAATATAATGAAATGAAACAAACAGATAAAACCCAGCATGAACTTTCAGGACACACAAGATGATGACTGCCAGGGTGGCAGGATGGAAAAAGGGAAAAAGGTGTGGCCGAGACCACTGGAACTATGGCAGAGGGTGTTTTGTGGCATATAGATTGAACTATAATGTCAATATTAAAAAAATGAATGCAGTACTGTGAACAAAAGATTCATTAAATATCAAAATAAGAAAGAAAGAAAGAAAGAAAAGAAGGAAGGAGGGAGGGAGGAAGGAGACCAACAAACAGGCCATGCAGTTCATATACTCCAAACATTTTAGATACAACATCCTCTTGCTGAGCCCAAGGCTCATGGACCAAAGACCATCAAAGCAAAACAAAACAAAACAAAAAACAAAAAACGAAAAACAAAATCAAGAACATTATAGGCAAAATAATCCAGAGCCAAAAGTCTGGGCTGGTATGATCTGCCTTTGGTGTCTAGAAAAATGAACCCTTACGTATCAGAACTTTTTTTTTTTTTCACTTTATTGTGCTGTGTTGTGGTTATCCAAGATTCCGAAGTATTTGGTGGCAACTATTTTAGCTACTCTCAACTTTCAAGAGTTGAAAGAATTCACAATCATTTGTCCTTTTATAAAATAGCGGCAATTAGTACTTTCAGATTTTTTCTTATTAATAAAGCTGGGATCAACTGTGTAAGAAGACTGACATTTTTTATTAGAAAAGAGGCAGCCAGGAGAAGAATAAGAAGAGCAGTAAATACGAGCAGCAAAATATGAGTTCAAGGTTTGTTTTTGCTTCTTTTCTGTGGACTTAGAATATAGACATGATGTGTAACACTATTCTTAAAGAAATTTCTCAAAATCCCTTGATGGTTACTTACATGTTATACAAGATACGTAATATGTTAGCACCTTATTGCATTTTAGTCTATTACACTCACACCTTTATAAAACTTACAATTGATGTAAGTGAGCAAACTCTAAGATTGGGCATTTTCTAAAAATCCTACATTCTCAAGGGCACTAAATTGTGAGCTCCTGGGGGACTCAGAATTGGAGTAAACTCAAGAAAAAATATACTAGGATAAATACTGAAATAACACAAAGTAATGCAGAAAGCTATAGAGCATACATATACTCTCCAACCATATTCATATAAGAACAACCTTGACAAAGAATAATTTTCAAGAGAAAGCAGACTTAAGAGAACTCGGGCACTATTCCTAGACTCCCTTTTCAATTCTGACTTCACAAAGAAATTCAGGATGCATGCCCAAATGAAGCGCCATATCTTTATTTCAAGGCAACATATGAAAAAAGTGAGAAGCCTCACTAACATGTAGAATAGAACTTCACCACTTTTGTTTTGTGATTCTCCTTTATTATGTGTGAATATGTGTGCATGTGTGTGCTGTGTGTGGTGTGTGTGGTGTATATGTATGTGTGTGTGTGTTGGGACTAGAACAAACCTGAATGTGTCCAAACGTCACATGAAAAGAAAATATTCAAAGGTCCTACCTGTATCTTTAGAAAGAAGTCATATATCCCGCATTCAATTGATTCTCAATTCTCCATGATAAACTTGTTTTAATTTGACTTTGTCCTGTCACCCAGCATGCACCTGAGCTGCCTTACTTGAGTAGTTATGCATTTATCACTAACTTTATTTATAACCCAAATTTTTTTAAAAAAGTAAGAAAGCTAAATTTTTTTAAGAAAATGTCTGTTTTAGTAATAGACATGAATCGTATCTTTGTTATCTGCATAAACACATGTATCATATATATTAAATGGTTTACAACAATGAATCAAACTTGATAAAAAGATTCCTTAACTTTTGAGAGCCATGGTTACAGTATAGCTAATAATCCTGTGAAAAGTAGGCAGAAAGATAAGACTAATACAATTTGTTGCCAGATAGAGGGGCTACAAAAATCTTGAAATCCTGAGGACAAGATTCTCATAAGTATTCACTGTACTATGAGTGAGTTTTTAATAGGAATTTTTCTTAGCTTCTGAAATGCTTGGCTTGGAAGTCTCGGTTTCCAAAATTACAAATGACACTAGAAACACAGTGTCAGAGATTTGTTTTCCTTCGCTCTGTGTTAGTTCCATTTAAAATTGTTGTATTCATTTCTGCTAATAAAAGCCTTTCTAAGGATTCTATATCACTCTTTTGCAAGGCACATTAACATCCTTCAATGAAAGTTGCTATTATCAGAGCAATGTACTCTTACTATTTATTTATTACAACAGCCCTCATGACTGCTTACCCAGGCAAGTACTAGAAATATCTAACTCATTACCACTACATAAAATAGCATAGGGTATTTTCAGAATGAAAGAGATCAGAGCAAGACAAATTCAAAAGCTGCTTGTATCCCTGCTTCTAAAGAAATGAATTGTTCTTTAATAAGCACTAGTAACATTAACTAGGAAAGAGGATATATTAGACGGTGAGTTAAAATAATGCCCAGACAGTATCTTATTGACAATAATTTATTTGGTTCCTTGATTTATTTAAGACCTGAACACCCTTGGATAATCTTAGGATAGCTGATGAAAGAGCACTGACCCAGATGGAGTCAGAAACTGAAAATGCCTATTGACTTATTCAGCTGGAAGTTGATTCTGGTTACTATTTAAATCAACTGCTTTAAGTGTCATCAGACATGCTGCATTCCTCATGATGGTTCAGAGGGCAGACATTTGGGTCAATATATTCTTACCCATTCTATACCTAATGTTGGTTTACAATGTTTACAAACAGCTGTTACAGTAACCAGAAGATACAAAGAAAAATGTGATACTTTCAAGAACCTGACAGTTAAAACCTGAGCATTTGTTCAGATACCACCTTGTGGTTGGAGGTAATAAGACCCGTGATGATAATGGTATTTGTCACATTCGGAGCAGCTGTATTCCTGACAGTAGAAGTGACTACCCTCTTACACACCCAGTTACTACTTTGAACCCAAGTCTATATTTTGGCTGCCTTGGCAACAGCACAGCAACAACTGGAGTCCTAATGGCGATGTCAATCCAAAGGCATTTTTGTATAAGGCAGGAGCCTGAATTTCAACATAGAAAGACAGAAAGAGCATATAAAATAAACTGAGAAAAAGGTGTTCATAGCATGGCTGTCCTGAGTATACCGAAGCTCATCTCCTTGACTATTTATTATCATTGTTGTTTTTACAAGATCAACACATTTCTAGTGACTATTCTTTTCTGGAAAAAAAAATTCAGGGAAATATATTTCTACAAGTTAGGAGCCTATTTTTTGTTTGAAATTGAACTATGAAAAATAAGCTATTCATTAATCTTGACCACATTAATCAATGTGGGTTCCCACAAAATCATTAAAATGAAAGGGATTATAAACAACAATGAAAACAGGCAAAATCGATTGTAAAGCTTTCTCACTGGCTGGTTTGCAAGAGCAGTTGGTCACTAGTATATTTTCTTTTGGTAGAATGGCAAAATTGCATTTCCCTGTCACTGACAGGGAAACACGTTTTAAGTTTTTATAACTTGCTTTGGTTAAAGTAATGGGAGGAATGACAGGTGTCTCTTCAAGATAGAATCTGAAATAAAAGTCCAATTTTCTGTTGTTCCCTTCTACTGCCAAGGCAACCAGTAACTTTCCAGATGATTGAAAAAAATCATCAGCCTGGAGTGAGAAGAGGTAGAACAGAATTCCCAGTTGTCCTGTGATGAATATATAATATGAGCAAGAAATACATTTTTACTTGGCTAACCTAAACAATTTTGAAACTGTTATCTCAGTATAACCTGATCTATCCTGATACCGGGGCAATTTCTAGAATCACATTCTTTATTAAGTTATATTTGACATATTGTTATGTACATTTAAGGTTCAATTAAATGCATTTACTTCTACAATACAATAAATAGAATAGTAATCTTTATCTCTTTTGCACAGTCAGATGTTTTGTCCTGACTACAGATAAACCCCAGGATTATGAATGTGTATAGTCTAAGTATGTTCTTTAGCCAGACACTCAAATGCACTTAGAACTATCTGGTTGAACTGTTTTACTGGCTGAACTAACCAGAAACAATTCCTCTAACTTGTGATCTTGTCAATTATGCCAAAGTTTTATGAGAACATTCATTGTCAGACAGCCCACTTAAATCTTCGTTTTTTGCCAGTCTTTTTCTTTTCTATGCTTCAAGTGCTGTCTTTTTCCCCTGTAGCCACTTTCTTTCTACTTATGTAGTATTCTCCTGTATGAAAACAAGAAAAAGTGATTATTACGACTTTATACAACACATTCTGGCAAAGTATTTGTGCTTCTGTTTCCACAGTAATTTAAACCATTTCTGCCATAAGTGGAAAGCAAAGTTAGATGTCAGCCTTATGGAATCTTTGCTAAGTGTTATCAGATCCATTAGCTATTTCTCGACTCTAAAAATATTTGGAACATTTGTAATATAGGTAAAATAGAAGACACGTAACTTTAAAGAAGTCCTACTGTGTTTCTCTATTTATTTTTGAGAGCAGCCCAGAGTAACAGCTTGAGTGGTGTTTGTGTGAGTATGGTTAAGCATAAAACACACTGGGTATGTGTACACGTGTACATGTTCATGTGTTTAAAGAAAAAAATAAGACTCCAAAAACTCTTAAGAATTGATGTTTATCAATTTTTAAATTATGACAAAAATAGCATTATATTTGTTTATATGCCTTCTCTAGAATTACCACAATAAAACTCCACACTTATGGACTTAGCTGGCAGAAGGCATAACTTCCAGAAAATTCTAAATAGAGACAAATTGTATTCTTAATATTACTGGCCAAAATTATTTTACTCAAGCCACAGAGAAAGAATTCACAAAGCATTATTTTATAGCATTTTTTTCAAAAATATTATTATTCTCATTTGCAGAATATCAGTTTTTTCTGTAATCTGGTGGTTTCGTACAAGATTTCTAGTTGTCAGTTCCTGCGACAGTTTATGTCTTAAAATAGAAAGTTTCTATAAGAAATTCTAAAGGTAACAAAGATACAATATTTCAAAGGATTGAAATAATTGTCTAGAAATAAGCTAATTACTCCCCCCAAATCAAATATAATAAAAAATAACTCAATTTAAAATAATTTAAGTTCAATTTTCATTGTTAACTATTGAATTCAGTGACCATTTTGTAAAGTAATAAAAATTCCCTTTTAACCAATGTGTACATTTAAAAAGTTTATTTGCCTGTGACAATATTGCAACTCTAAGTATTCATTTGAATGCATCATATTCCATATTCATATTATCTTTTCTGTGAACCCATGGATTGGGGTAGCATATAAATGAATTAAAGAGAATTTGAATGAATTTAATGAAATAACAATTTTGGTACCTATAGTAGAACTCATGATAATGATGGTCTTTAATAGGGGAATTTTAAAAGAAACTCCCTTACCAGAGTTGCAGAGATACACCTTTTAAATATGAAGCTCTGCTTTGAATTGGTCATAGTCTTTATCAAGAAAACTGCTGATTTCAAACTAAAAACATCTTGAGTTTCTGATAGTTCTGGAAAATTCCTGAACAAGCACTTTTCTGATAATTAAACAGATTATGTGTCACTAGATAGGCCAGGTTAAAGCAGGGAGAGACGGGAAGTTTTACGTTTTCTGAGCACCCACTATGGCCCCAAACATCTCTGGGTGCTTAACATATATTAGCATGTTTAGTATTCATAATCAATTCATGATGAAGTAATTATTATTCTCTGATTACAGAGGAGGAGGCTGAGGCTCAGGGAGGTGGGTAATTTGACAAGACCATATACCTGGTAAAAACAGAGCAAGAATTTATCATTTAGATATTTTAGTTTTCATATCTGTACATATGATATTACTTTCCAGATACTGCAATTCCTGCTTCTTATTTTCAGTGAGATTTAGTACAAGTAATCCAATAATTTTCCTCCTCTAAGATTAACTTAAAAGATAGGAGAAGCTATATGGGTCAAACACTTTATTCACTATTATTCAAGAAAGTGATAGTTTGATAATCAAGATTTTGAGACAGCAAACTGGAAAGTATTACAGAGGAAAATACCATTAGTGTTCAAGAAATGTAAACAAAGCACAATGTATTTGTACATTCTGAAAGCTGAATGACCCTCAGAGCCAGATATTTCGATTCTGATTTCTCTTCTCAACCTCTCATATTTTCAGAAAATATTTTGGTGTATTAGATTGAAGCACTACCTTGAATACTTTGAATTTAACCAGGATTTGGAAAACGATGCTTTGGCCTATAATTTGTTCTCTCCTTTTCAACAGAAATGAAGTGACAATACACACGGACACTTTATCTCCTATCTATACAGAGTTCTACTGATTTAATCCTGCCTCTTTCCCAAATCAGATCCCAGGCATGACTCTAGTCTACCTTTATGTTTCTCAGTGCTGTGCTTTTCTTTTCAAACTTATTTAAAATCTTTTGGTATTTTCCCACTCATGTTTATAATTCTGACTTGATTTTGGCATTCATATTTTCTAAATTTTAAAGTAAGACCTTTCTATCACACTTTGTTCCTCTTTTAAGATGTGTTGCAAGATTCTAATTAACAGATTGAACAACAAAAGAACCCACTGAACACCCACTACATTTTTTGAAGGGGGAAAACATTCTATAAAAAAACACTGAGGACTGTAAGACACACACTGATGAACATCTAATGCTTAATGAAATTCATCACTACCTAAATTCAGTTCCTTCTTTCCCACCTCTACCCTTTGATGCACACACAAAAGCCTCTCTTAAAACTAATTTTAATAGCATAGGCACTATAGCATACATTCTTTAAAGAGGGTTTGTAAATCTGAAAATCTTGGTGTATCTTTCAAATAAGGTGAGATGATCATTTCTCTGATGTCTGATTTCCATTTTATTGTGTCGACTTCACAACTTGCTCTGTTTGTGCAAGTCCTAATTTAGGGACCATTTTAAAAATGATTCCTGTCTTTCTAGAAATTGTGAAAGTATAATTTGCTCAAAAGTGTTATTATAGAATTGTTTAAGAAACAATTTTTTCAGCAAAGTAACTAGTAGTAATTGGAGTTCAGCCAAAAGCAAGCTACAAAAATTTTCCAATCATCTAGGGGTGCTAATAGCAATGTTGACTGAAGTTTTTTTGTTTTAGCAAAAAGTATATGACAGGTAGTGTTCAGCTGTTGTGAAATTTAGGTTCTAGAAGATATTTTTTTTGATGTAACAATATCAGTGTAAGCATATATAGTATAGATGTTAAGAATGTAGGCATAGCTGCTTATACATAAATTCTTAAATTTCAGGGAATGAAATGCCTACCGACTTTTACATAAGCAAGGTTTAGTCCATAAAGAGGATAGGAATATCTTATCTTCTATTCAGTTAACAGGTTTTAGCAGTTTTCTGAATACTTATGAGTAGCTCAGAAATTCATATAAGTTCATGTAATTCACACAGCATCTGTTGTGAAAAAAAATAAGTGATAATTTACATCCAATTAAAATATTTTTCATTAGATAAAATGCTTTAATAAACTAACAAACATATAAGAAGATAGTATTTATTGGTAATAAAGCATCAATTTTTAAAAAGATTATAAAAATCAAAGATTTGTTAGAAAAGAAAGAGTCTTGAATGCAAATTTTTAATCTATTGACTACTTTAAACAAATTGCATACTCTTAAAGCTTTAGAATTTTTGTAAGTTATTTGAAAATATATCTGCTTCTTGGGTGCCTTTTTATAAAACTGCTTAAAATGTATATTTATCAAAGGCTACTATGGTTTCTATAGAAATGAAATTTAAAAAGAGTTGCTTATATAAAGTCAACTTCCTGTCTTTTAAATGTTCAACAGTTATACTACACTGGCATACAGGCAAACGTGATTTAAAAAATAAGTTGACAATTTCTTTTTAAATTTATTTTTTCTGATACAAAGTTTCTTTACCTTTAAAGATAAGTTTATATTCAATTTGGCAGGCAGTTATGAAGAATTCTGTAAGGGCAGATTCCAATGATAAAATATGAAGTAAACTTAAGAAAAATAGGGGGAGTCAAGTAAAGAGAAAGTTGGTGGGTCTTGCTATTTTTTTATACTTTAAATATTTTTAGGCCTCTTTCCCACTGCTGCTGGGTCATTTCTCTTAGCCCTACTACAGAGCCTTTGTCAGTCTGGAGGAGGCAGCCATGTGTCCATGAATGCTTATTTAGTACGGTGAGGACAGATGGCCTGGAATTGCTGAAGAAGACCTTAAGATATATTTAAAAGAGGAAAGGGAAAGAAACAATAAGGGAGAAAATAAATTCGAGAAGAGGCAAATGTGTGGCCAATGAAAGTATATGCACATGCCTGTAGACACACATGTAAATTTGCACACACGCATGCATACAATGAAAACAAACTATAAAGTGATAAGTAGGACTTGACTTTTTTAAATAAATTTGCTTTTCCATAGAAATTTAATTTTCATTATCATTATTTTGGCTTAGTTTTTGTTTTTAGTCAAAATCTGATCATTATAGTCACTGCTGTGTTGAACTTAGTTTGTCCTGTTGGATATGATACACCTTTTGCTTCTTATGCTATCTGAACTTGAACTATGCATTTTGATTCCTAAAAGCTCAAGAGACTCACTTAAATAAAACTGAATTAAATCGCAATCCCTGATACCCTAAGAGTCAATGTTATAACAAAATTTGCTTTGTAGTCTATCGTAATTCATTTATCTTACTGAGCATTTTCTTTCATTTTTTACTGTTATTTTAAGTACTCACACACACTCTTGTCCAATCAAAATCCCATGAAGGGATTGTGTCATGAGTATTGGAACAAGAAAGGAAACAAGGGTGGAGAATGCATGGGCTTGGGGGCTTGGGTGGATCATACTGTGTTTTTAGAAAGGTTTGTGAGATGTTATGAAATAATAAAAAGTGACATAAATGTATTTTGATTATTTTTTCTTTCCAAGTTATTAAATGAAGTTTTTCATTTCTTCAGATTTATTCTATTTCAACCACGTTCTGAATATGCCAGGTAACAAGATTGTTGCTTCAATTGACAGGTTTTCTATTACTCATAAAACAAATATTAGATTCCAAAGTTCTTCTTATTGTCTTCTGAGTTGTCATGGTTATCAAATGACAGCTTCCCTAAATTCTCTCTTATTTTAACTCTTTTCCTTGCTTTGTATAAACAGGCTGCTTGAAAATGAAGAGAAAAAAATAGCAAGTTTGGGTGCTATAAGAAGCAAGAAACACAAGAACGAAAAAAATACTTTGTTATCCACAAACTGAAATTGGGGAGATTTAATCAAGAAACACTACATGTCATTAAACATAAGAAGTTTAAAAAATACCTACTTTATGTAATGGATTTCTGAACAAGCTTTTGGAAACGAGTCTGCTAAGTGTGTGACTCTTGTCTTGTGGTTAGAGACTTTGTGTAACCACCCGCCTCACCCAAACACATACATCAACCACCACCACCAATGAAACAGGCAGCAAGGATGCTGGATCCTTCTGAAGTAAACATAAAGGATTTTTTTTTTTTCTGTACAAGAGCCTTTAAAAACAGAAAAGCAAGAAAATTCATCAACAGAGCATTTGAAAATACACAATGCTTATAAAGCATCTGTTGCTCAGATGACTATTTGGAAATTTAAAATATCAAGTGCTCCAAATCAGCCCTCTGAAGGTGTGTTGGGTGGTGGCTGTCTGTGGACTTGGCCCCGGGAGAGGTCAGCCTTACTCCCTGGCCTGTTGACTCAACAATTTCCCGGTGGTCAGCCTGTCTTGCCATAATCACATGTTGTCGCCCCAAGCCTGTTTCTTAACTGTACTCTGTACCTTCTAATGAAAGCATCCCAAAATATCCCCAACCACTCAGCAGCCATGAGGCAGCCGTGACCTCAGACTGGACGTCTGGACCCACGGCGTTTGCTCAGACAGAAGGCTGATTAAAATCTCCTTGCCATGATGAGTGAAGGCCTCACTCTCACTCTGCTAGGTTTTACTTACTTCATGGCTTATGAGTACTTGCATGAATTTCAGCATCTTTGACATACAGCCAGTTAGGAAGTTCTAACTTAAAAGCAATACCATCAGTTTATGTGACTTGGAGATTTACAATAAAAAGAAAAAAGAAAAAGGTGGAAGAGTGATTATAAAATCTTAATGCAACAAATAAAATTATAGCAACAAAAATCAAAAGAGAATTAATTTTAAATTTATTTGAAAAGTGTAGCTGACCTCCAATACAAATGAAATTATGACTCCTTTTAGGGGCATTCCCAATATTAATCTCTAGAGACGTTAAACTACAGTGACAGTGGATGAGTATGTGCTCTGCAACTTCACTAAAAACTTCAGGCAAGTTTTAGGAAAAGTTCAACCAGAATAGCAGACAACTGAACAAAAAGAGCTATATTTAAATTCAACAGGTGTTTCTCTGGGTATTTCATCTTGCCAAATCTTTGCATACCTTTGCTTAATCAAATAAGGTAGCTCAGTATCTTGGTACAATCTGATTGAGGAGATACAAATATTTTAGCAACCTGTTAAGGAGATAAGCAGAAAATAAAACTCAGATAAAATTCAGAGAGATTCCTATTGTTATTTGACATAGTTTATATGCGTTTTGAAAGCTGTGAAACCTCTTCAAAATAGTGCTCCTGGATACAGCGCAATTCACATAACTTGATTTCTGAAAATGCTTTATCTACTTTGATGTCAGCTAGAGCATATGTTTGAACTAGCTTCCCGGTATTAATGCTTTTATTTTCTTCAGGGAAAAATTTACTTGTACAAAAAGGGTAGCAAAATATACTGACATGGTTTTGTTAAAATACAAAGTATCAGCCTTTATATGATAGGGCTTTCTCCCTACAAGCATGCTTTGTAAACGTGATTGAGTGAGAAGGGAATAAAAAAAATCTTTTGTTATCTCAGCTCTGAAAGCTTTATTGTTTAGGCTACACTTGCTCCTAACTGTGGCAGAATTAAAACATGTCAGGATATGGTAGCACAAGGAAGTAACAAGGCACAAAGAGGGGTTTATCATATGCATCTAAATTCATTTCAGCAAAAAATAATTCCTCTATTACCTATTTAAAAAACATAATGCCAACAGCTCAAATTCTGATCTAGTATTTCTGTATCTAGCCCATTTCTTTATGGTAAGAATCACAGATTTCAAATCTGTGCACCTCATGTTACAGAGAGGCAATAACATATTCCATATGTATGCAAACATATTTATATATAGTTTACAAATATATATGTATACATACAGATTATATATTATATATCATCTTATATATTTTATTTAAATTTAAATTGAGTTTTCTTCTTACAGTTAGAACAAAAAAGGACAAAATCAGTTTAAAGTAGAAATTGTCTGGGTCTTAGACTACTCTTATTTTTCTTCCTCTACTGAGGGAACGGGATGGTGTTATCGTTTTTTTTTTGTTTTTTTGTTTTTTTTTTTTCTGAAGAGTCCCAAGACTTGTTGGAAACAAGTGAATTTACCTTGCTAATTTTGACATGCTTTTTTCTTTAACTGCAGAATTCTCTTTTTTTCCTCTTTTTCTTCTCAGAATCACTTAATTTTTTTTTTTTTTGCAATCTATTTTTTTCCCCTAGAAAGTAACCCCTTGTGTTCTACTTAGGCTCCTCACTGAATGATCTCTTTTTCTTCTAATTATATTTCTTCACCTTGGGAGGGACTTGCACTGCTTCCGGATAAGCTACCCAGAAGAGCCTAAGGTCAGGTGTGCCCTAGAATCTAACTCCAGAAATTACAATCGTGGAATAGGAGCAGGAGAGGGGGGAAAAGGCAGAATGGGGAATTTGTAAAGATATTGAGGCTCATTCTGAAGAATAATTAACCGAATAGCATTCTATGTTACATCACTTGCTGGAAATCGCAGAGGACAAGCTAAAGAATTTAGGAAGCTGATGTAAATCTGTTGTCTAAAGTCATAAGGCTAACAAATTAGTTGTGCCTGTAGTGGAGCCTCAGAGTTTTATTTCTCCAGGTTTCCATAAAAAAGTCCTGCTCGCCAGTCAGCTGAACACAAAAGGTGCCAACGGTCTCTTACACATTAAAGTTACTCAAACCCAAAACTTCTGAAAAATAGGAAATAGACTTAACTTTATAGGTGGTTGTAAAAATGGGGTTCAGTAAAAGAACTAATGGGGATCATCAAAACAGAAACTTTCTAAAATAATTCTTGAAGTAAAATAGACTTCTATTTTGGGACATTTGTGAAATATAAACTCCAGGTAGAGGAATTCTAGGTAGCAAAGAGAAAAAAATTAGCAGAGCTTTTAAACCAAATCTTCAGCTGGGCTTTTGTTTAACACATATGCAAATGTGTGCACTGCTTCATTTGAATATTTATTTACTGCATTTGTGAAGGAAATTGGGGGATTATAGCCTCTTCCCAGCTGTGTTTTAGTTAATGACTGGTCAGCCTATTAGCCTGCTCCACTAAACAGATTCTCTGCACAGGCAACACCTTTTTTTTTTTTTTTTTTTTTTTTTTAAACCCTGCCTAGAAATTCTTCACATAAACAACAGAAGGAAAAAAAACAGCAAACCAGATTCAGGAAGAGTGTGCACCAAAAAAGAGAATATTACCTCAGAATGATAAGAATTAAGCAAGAATGCTGTTTGACAAGAGTGACTTTTGCATTTTTATAATGAGCAAAGCAAACATTTGCTATCAAATGTTGTGGGGGAAAACAGTGTTAGCTAATCAAAATTTCTCTTTAGAAAATTAATTTAGGATGTTGTTCTAAGTGATCTTTCTCTTCCTTTCCCTGAACTTGCTTATTTCTCATCCGCTATAAGCATAAACACATACAAGAAAGTGTCATGGATTACCCAGGAAATTATTAATATTTGAAAAATATATTAGAATGCAAATTTTAGTATTTTCCTCCATCTTCTCACTGCCAAAGAAACAGAAGGAGAAAGGAAATTGCATTTCTCCAGCAGTCAAATCTAGTATACTGTCATTGCTCTAACCAACTCACTTAGAGGCGTCAGTGCTGGTTATGAGATTAAAGACTTGTGTTAAAATCAAATCATTTCTAAGGATTAATGGTGAGCAAAGGGCTCTAGGTCGAAAGACTTTACACAGTAACCTGTCTAGCAGTCTATCATTTATTGATTGTCATTATAAAAAATAGAATCTCTTTTCTGATAAATTATCTCTCTCAATCACTAGGAAACATTTATCTTATTCCCTAAATGTGTATCACCTTTGTATCAAATTTTATTTACTATAGATTCAATCTTCTAGGTGAAAACATGCTACTTTTAATATACTCAGAATGAACTCATGGAAATGAGTGAACGATAATCTTAATTTTTTTAAATTCTGAGTTTTTCTACCTGGGTGTAAGGAAAAACTTGAACTCTCCTATACTTTATTAATGAGGTGGTCTTCCTAGAACAAATACAAATAAGCTGTTTATTAAATGCATTAATGCTTAAGATGATTTATATAAACATCTCTGTATTTGCTTATGTATGAAGTATTATTGCAAATAAAGAGACAACTTAGAACCTGCGAGCAACTTGGCAATGAGGAAATGTTCCTGGAGTAAAATGGTCATTTCTCACAGTGGGAAAAATTGAGTATCATCATACGTTGGACTCACAACTCAAATACTTAGAGAATAAAACCAAATAATAGAGAGAAAGATACTGTCAGACCTCAAGATAAACAGAGAAATAATAATTATATCAATGAAAGAATATTACAGGAACAAATATTCTACCAAAGAAATCTAATTTAGCTACTTCAGTGCTATGATCACATTAATTCTGTCAGTGATACTTAAAACTATTCAAAATTGCAAAAAGAATTTCCAGATTTACAATTCATGCCTTATTTCTACAACAGATATTAATGATGTGCACAGCTCAATGGTCTCATTCCCCTCACCCCCACCCCTTTACCCCATTATATATGAGTTTCTAAACCATCTCTTAAGCACATCAGACATATTTCTTGTTCCTTCCTTCTGTGGGGCAGAGGCAGACAGATTGCTGGATCAGAGAGTGCAATACGTTGTACACTGCATTTGAAATGTGCCTTTTTTTTAAAGCAGCAGATTTATTGATTTTCTTAAGTAGAAAATATGCACCCGGACATTAGACAAACACAGACTAAACACAGACTGAGGAAAAGCTGATAATTTGATTAAACTGACTGAGCTTTTGTTGTCTGAGTTTGGGGAATTTCCAATAACACACAGTGCCAAGCGCCCCTCTTCTTCTGAGTTTAACGCATGCAATCCCTAAGCAAATGAAGCTTAAATATACTGTATTTGGAAATTATTTTTCTTTAGAAATAAATTTTGAATGACTCATATATAATATAGATTGAAAAAGCAGGTGCAGTGAAAATCTTTCCTTGTTCAAGATAGAGGACTTTATTCAAAAAGGATGAGTTTTGACTAGATAAAAAGCATTTGTTTAGAGGGAATATTGTTTTTATCTGTCTATCATCTCTCTATCATTTATCAGCTAAATCTCATCTATTATTCTACCAATCTAGCTATCTAATCATCTATCATCTACTTATGTATTATCTGTAATCAAGATTACTGAGCTCAATCGATTAGATGTAGCTTGCTCAATTTGGGGACCTAACTGAGTTAAACAAGGTTTATAATACTTCACAGGATAGGTATCACTTCACATATCAGAGACAGTAGTTTGATTGTCTTGAGATGTCAAAAAGCTCTGGTTATTTAATTTACCTTTACAGATGCCTACAATGAAATTAGTGGCAGCAGGTGTATGTGTGGGCGTGGAGCCACAGGGATGAGGGAATTATAGCTGAAAGTATGTGAGGGCTATTGAGTTTTATGAATTAGTCGAAGGAGAACTAGTGAACTTTTATCATGCACAACTCTGAACTGTCCTTGTATCTCCTTTTTTCCATTTATGCTATGATTTTTAGAACAGAATACAGTTCCCTAATATTCTACAAGACCATACAATAAAATTATCATTCCCAGCTACCTAACCATAAAGACTTTCACCTTTACTCCTTTCTAGGTTTACACTTGCTAGATTTTTAATCATTCTTTTCTCATTTTGTTACCCTCTATTAGCTCTTCTTTTACAGAAATATGTTATTCCTTCTATTCCACTGACTCAATTCTCAGAATTTTATGTCATGTCCTAATGACATTTCCCCTCCTTCTAATTTTTCGTCTTTCCAGTTCATATGAATACTTCTCCAGAATGATTTTCTTCACTCCACCTAATCTAATACTGTTAGTAAAATATTTGATTACAATGTATAACAAATTTTTCTTTGTTTATATTCGAAACTCTGAATTCTTTCCTTATCTTTATAATATATATACATATATGTACACTTCCTACAATTTTTTTATATATTTACAAATTTTGTATATATGTATACACACGTATATAGATACATAGCTATATAATTTTCTTTTAAAGGAAAGGTGCAGACAGGAATGAAGGTGAGTAGACAGACAGGAAGAGAGGAAGAAGAAGCATATTCATTTTGTTTTTATTTAATTGTTCACACTGATCGATTTCCCCCACCCTACCCCTCGACCCAGGACCTGAGTCCAGGTGCTAAATAACATAATTTTTAAGCAGTTTATTATGTTAACTTATTATATGACCAGATATAGTCATGACTCAAAAGGTCACCAATTTCTTTGCCACTGCTTACCACTGATGAGAAGGCTATGGTACTAACAAGATAATCTCAATTTTATTTTTAGTTGTTTATTGAAATGAATTTCAGTTGTAGATTATACTGCTCTTTTAAAATTTCCTTTGAATCAATGATATTTATAGACAAATTAAGGTAACACTGAACTTTAAAATCATTTTGGCTTCCTTGTATTAAGATAGGAATTTATTTAATGATTGATCTCAGCTGGCCTGAGGATGTTTAAACAAAGCCGCATAGGAGAGGGATTTAAAGATAATTTAAATCTATCTTTTTATCTGAATTGCCTCTCTGCTTTTTGAAATATATGACAAAGATCATTTTGGTTAACTCTTTTTCACCCTGTATGAACTCATTAGGGAAAATAACGTCCAAGAAAAACAAGTCGTCAGTTTTAGAGGACATTTTATTAGTTGTGTGAGACTTATCCCAATAACTTCCAGTGGCATTTTGAATATATTTCATGTCCTTTTTATTTCATGTAATATACATATATACAATATACTATATATATTAATGAAATATATTTACAATGTAATGTAATATAATATATATATATATTCCTTTCAAGTTCTAATAACTCAATCACATGTAGCCCAATTATGACCCACTTTAATTTGTCAATTTGACTCACATTTTCTTGCTCTTTTGAAAAGAATTTGCGGGGAGGAAGGAATTTTCACTATTTGTATTAAATAAGGCATTTGGGTACTTATATAAGGTGATAGTTTTCTTTAGGGAAATCGGTCCATGAAGTCGAATGACTTAGAGTCAGTAAACCTCTCTTCACTTTGTGATTCTACCTTAGATGGATTATTTATTACTTTTCCTGTCTCTGCTTCCTCATCTACAAAAACTGAACTCAGAATAAAAGTCCCTTTGAACTTAAGGCTCTAAAGTCATCTATTTAAATCCTGTGGATTTAAATTTTTTCTTTATTAAAAAAAATTTGGCCATGTTGAGCGTCTTTGACTTCAAGACCCAGGACTCCACTCCTTCTCAAAAATGTGGGCATTGAATCAAACCCCTATGACGCACACTCCATGAAACCTAATTCAAATCAAGACATTGTGCTATGGGTGGTGTAGGTGAGAACTCTAGCAGCACACAGGAAACTTCACAGGAAGTAAGGTACCAACTGAAAGGAAACACACATGGAAATATCCTGTCACCCGTTCTGAAACCTCCTGCCGCAGACCAAGGCCTTTAACGGGGTCTCCCAAGCATGGCCACCCACGGCTTCCATCTCCTCCCGGAGCTTCTCATCTCTTTTTAAAGATGACTAAATATAGGCTTTCATGATATATGTTTTGCTGATATGTAGCTCCCAAATAACTGACTTTTCTTATGAAATTTTAATGCATTTTTTTACCCAAAACTTTCTTAAGTTTCTTCCTTCCACAGTACTTGTAATTTCTTGGACTTTGGTAGAATTGAGGGAAATAAAAGCTCTGAACTTTATTAAGGAAATTAGTTTTGGTAGTGATAATTCTATTTGCCATCTCTAAATAGGAAATAAGTTTTGCCTAATATATAGCTTATTAAATTATAAAAAGGTAGCAAAAATATCTTATTGTTGCTCTTTTAAAATAATCTTATATCTTGCCAAAGAAATATTTAAGAGAAGCTCTTTAATTTGTATTGTTTTCACAGATTAAATTGAACATCATAGATAACATTAACTGGGCTATGATTTTGTTACAGTGGAGAGCATACTGCAAGAGATACAAATATTGATGTATGATGCATACCTGAAAGTTAAAAGTTATTCTAATGTAATGTGACTTCACTAGAAATTATTTCAAAGTAATGAATAGGTGCACCTGGCTGAGCAGCAGTGAGGTTCGCTTGCCTACCAGCAAGTACAGTCCACATATATCCCAAGAAAACAGTTTGTGTCACAAGCTGGGAGGAACAATAAGATGAACAACCAAATAAAAACAAATAAAAATGCTTCTCACTTCTCTCTCTCTCCCTGCCTGCTTGCCTACTCACCTTCATTCCTGCCTGCACCTTTCCTTTAAAAAGATAAACAAATAAAATTAAAACTTTAAAATAAAATGAAAGTAATAAATGTGATCGTTTTAATAATATCTTTCATTTTACAAAAGCTATCATTTTATTCAAAGTGTGTTTCTTCCAAATACATGCAGTCAAGCAAACAAAGTTACAATTACCTTTTTACATAGACAAGCATGGAGTACTTTAGAAAACAGAAGAGTATACCTCCTCATATCAGAAAACTAAAGATTATTTCCTCTCACCATTCACAGCATTGTAATTGTTTTAATCAATCACCTAACAAGCAACACTTAGTATTAAAATCCTACAGTTTGCCTTAAGAGTAATTTAATATTTATTCAAATGATATGTATCAACATTAATATATATTCTTTATATTTTTAGTGTTTAGACAAGTTGGTAGTAGAGAAGAGGAATATATATAAATGAGAGCTGATTCTGAACACAAAGTTAGAGACAACAAGAGGGAATACAAATAACTATAAGCACAAGATGGACTGTGGTAAGGAATTTAAGTTTAAAAACCTGTTAGTGGTGTGTGTGTGTGTGTGTGTGTGTGTGTGTGTGTGTGTGTGTGTGTGTGTGACTATGAAAGTCTTGTCAGGGAGAAATAGGGAAGACTTCAATGGAGGTTGACAACTGGGTTGCCCTTTGAAGAAAAGAGAATTTCAACAAGTGGGGAATGTAGGAAAGTCTCTTGATCATATGAAGGCTGCAGCTTCACCAATGTGTGATAAGCTAGGTTCATTCAAGAATGGTAAGTATGAGTTAACTGGAACAGTGCAAGATGTTTGAAGGAAATTTTAGGCAAACATGTTTGAAGGAAATTTTAGGCAGTCCCTCATAAAAGGTGGAGTTTAATTTGTAGAAGACTTGAAAAGTCAGAGTAAAGCCTTAGGGTTTGTTTGACAGGCAGTGAGGACCTATTGAAAAACATAAAGATATGAGAGAGTGATTTAAAAGGATAATCTTGGAAACAGGAATGAGCAAGCAAGATAGGTTGAACAGAAATAAAGGTACAAATTAAGGAGGGAAATGTAATAATATGGGCAAAGTAAAATAAATATCTGAGCAAACTAATGGCAATAGGGACAATAGAAATAAAAATGAATGTTTTAGGTACAAGAGAAATTCCAGAATTTGACATAATGTTGAGCATACATATGAATAGAGGAGAAAGTAGATACACTGAGATTTGAGCTTGCGTTTCTGTAGGGAGATGAAATAACTAATGTAAATCATGTGGTTGGTTATAAAGAATGACAAATATGGTGATAAAACTTTATACACATAGTATTTAGAAGACAATCAGACAGCAGCTAGAAAAGTGAGTGTGCTACAGTAGCATGGTTGTGACAGAGGAGCAGAGGAACCTGAGTTTTTTATACCAGAAGAAACCGTTAACAGTGTTAAATAACATCAAATGGATATCATAAATCAATTAAGAAGACTGTCAAAGAGAATTGTCTCTGTTGTCCATAGTATTTAAATGTTTTGCCACCAAATACCTCATATCTCCCTCACATATTCCTCTTCCTCAGGCATCTTCTTCCAGGCTTAGGTTCTTGGGATGATCTGAACTAAAGAGTTGCCTGCCTGCTTCATTAAAGTGAAAGCAAAATGTTTGAAAGTTGATGGTATTCCAAAAAGCAGAAGACATGAGTAAGAAAGGTTATAGATGTTAGGAAAGTGCCTGGTTTTATGTTTGTAGAAGGAACAAGAAAAACTAGAGAAGGAAGGTGAAAGGCATCTGGGAGCAGGGTGGTGGGGTTCTCTAGGGAAAGAAAGCTGAGATTTCTGGAAAGTAGAAAGAAGAAATGGTCAAGAAATGCTTTGGTGAGATTAATGCAGCGAGTTCAGAGAAGAGATATTATAATTAGAGTTTTAAATTGAAGGCAAGATTTTCAGAGTTGCTTAAGGGAAATTCACAAGAGGAGATTGATGAAGGTTGAATGGGGGAGGTAAGCACTAGCTGAGAAATGAGATGGATACTGTAGGATAACCCTGGCTAGTGAAAGATAAAGAAAATAGTTGAGAGATAAATTAGGTAATTGTTCATAAAACTCAGTTGAAGTAGTCTGGAGGGACTTCTTATGGAAAAATAAATTTAGTATAAATAATGTACAGAGATCATCAAATTCAAAGTTGTATTTATAATATCAAAATGTCTTACAACATGGAGTCTGGGTGATGAAAATATACTGGTACTGTTGAAACCCTTATCATTAAGCTGATGAAATTAAGTCTGAATTATTGAAACAACAGTCATCTATGGACTGAAATGTGTTCCTCCCAAATCCATACCTAGATGCTTACTCCCTATGTAATGGGATTTGGTGGTTGGAACTCTGGGAGATAATTGTGTTTAGATGAAGTCACAAGGTGAAGCCCTCATGATAGGATTAGTGTTCTTCTAAGCAGAGGCACCAGAGACCTTGCCCCCACCTCCCTGTGCCTGCTTCTCTCTACCTTGCCAAGAACTGGAATATCTGGAGAAAATAGGACAATGTTGGTCAAAGGGTCCAAAGTTTGACTTACATAAGATAAAAGAGGTCTGGAGATCTAGCATGGTGATAGTAGTTAACAATACTGTATTATGTACTTGAAATTTGCTAAGAAGATAGATGTTAAATTAAATTTTCTCAACACACCTATAACCACCCACCCCCACACTTATAGACACATAAGAGGTGATAATTAGCTTGATTGTGGTGATTATTTCATAACGTATATCTCTTAAATGTATATAATTTTATATGTCAGTTATCTCAATAAAACTGTAAAAATTGTTTCTGAAATGTTTTAGTTAAACTTATGTTACTTCTCTGTTCTGTACAAACCCACAGCAAAGATGTAGCATCTTGATCAATCCAAGTGAAAATGAGAAATTTTTAACCTACATGGTAGCTCTCTTCTTTCTTAATTGCAAGATTTTTTTTAAAACATCCAAAATTAGTTGAACTTTCAAACCTGGAATTTAAAAAAAGAAAAGGGAAGTACAGTGATCTTCTAAGAGTAAGTCTGATGGCTCAGGTACGCTATCATTTCATAGAGCAAGTAACAAACTCCTGCTTTATCAGTCAGTTTTGCATTTGTTATTAATGAGAGTTTATTCAACATCAACATCTTGGCTTACAGCAGTGATTGAGCTAGGTGAGCTGTGCCTTATTTTGGTCAGCACATTGTGTAGCTATAACATATATCTGTGGGCCATGGGTTAGTTGGAGGCAAGTACAATTTTTCTGGGTGGGCTTTGGGGAAATCTGTGGTTTTATACTTTTTCCAAGAGTTGAAGCGTAACAGGGAATCATTTGATTCTACCTGAGATGTTGCCCAAAGTTTTGTTAACAGGAGAGTATGCCCAGGGCAGAGCTGGTCAATGCTGCCAGAGGCCAGAGGGCATTCATGTGGGTCATCAAAATTATCCTCATGAACGTCACTGAGGAAATGCTATTTAATTTCTTAAAATAAGTACTACAAGACTAAAAGGAAATTGCACCAAGGATGGCATCTGGGAGTGAGGTACATAGCTGCTAAAGACAGGAAATTTATATTAAAGCTGTTTCCCCTGACTAGATTCCTTTTAAAATGTTTTTTAGGTCCCATGCTCTTCTAAGATGAACTCAGAGTATTAGAGAGATTTCTGAACTTCTCCCTTTTCGGAGCAGTCTAATCCAATGTGCCTCAAATTTTCCATTGGGGGTTGGTCTGATGATGCAAGCAGAAGAAACAGGTTGGTGGTTTTAAGAAAGAAGAAAAGGCAGCACAACTTCCAATTGCTTACATTTGGCCCCACAGGAAACACAGCTTCTAGACTTGCCAACTTTTTCAAATTGGTCATTTTTATCTCTGTCTCCAAGAGCTGCTCATAGTCATATCCAAAAGTACCCTGACATAAAACCACTGGAGGGTGTGGTCTCTGCTTGCACTGGGCAGTGAACAAGGAAGCTATTTATTTCGAGGGCATCTCTGTTCAGTGACTAATGTTTCGACTGGAAAATTGGCCACAGCTTTCTAGCAGCTCCTTCCTGCCAGCTCTCCTGGCACTCTACCCAATGCTTCCACTGCCCCTCCCCCTTTCTCCTTGCCCGGTCTGCTTCTATATTCCTAAAGCCCCCCACTTAATAATAGTCATTGTTCCACGTTAACCTTGAGGATCTGGGAGGAAGGACAGTGAAGGGCGTTGCTGTATGCTATAATGAGCATTTGGCGCTATAGCAGGTGGAGAAGGCTTTGGGGATCTGGGCAGATTAGGAGGAGAGGGGGCTCTAGCAGATGTTGAAATGAGATGATGTATTGCTGCTCACTCTGGGATTCAGACAATACCAGTGCAAAAGTAGAACAGGGAAAAGGGGGGAAAATTGATCCCTTTTGATACAAACTGGGCTAGAAACCAGACAGACTTGAAAGTGAGCATTTAAGAAAGACAAATTTGTTTCCAGTCCCAGGTTTTTTAAATATCTGCTTTTCGCTTTTTCCTTTTTTTTTTTTCTAATGGCAGATGACTTGCCAAATTGGTCTTTTAATTTAAATGTTGACTATATCGATGACTTGACTTACTTTCCTTCAGCTAAGTCTCTTTCAATGTGACTTATTACTGGGAACAAAACATAGAAATAAATGCATCAAGAATTTCATTTAATATGATATCAGAACAAAGAAACCATGTTAAACAAAGATGAATGACATTTAGTTATAGATTGGTGTTACCATTGAAGAAATATATACTTCAAGTTGTTTTCTGTTTTCACTAGGCAATGAAATAATACACAAAATATCAATTTAAATAAATGTGCCATTACTTTTACAAAGAATAAAATTGGATCTTAATCTTAAAAGATTTAGTTTAACTGCTTCTAGTTAAGATATTTAATATTTATATTGATATGTGAAATTCTAAAAATAGACGAAAATATGTTTTGCTGTATAGTTTGCATAATTATATATACATACAGGCACATATGTTCTTCTCCATATGTATGCATATACTCATAGGTGCGTATAAGTTATAACATACCACAGATGTAGAGGGACAGATAACATCCAAGGGTTAATCAAATGTAACAACACCAAAAATAATATTGATGAAGAAAATTATGACCAGACATATTTCAGGGAATATTATATAGGGATAATTGGAGTGTCAAAAATGATTTCTGTAAGTTTTAAACTCTTCCCTTTGTTTTTTAGCACTTAATATATGTAGTCTACAAAATCAACTTGGGTAAAAGTAATAAAATCTATTCATATTTCACTCTAGTCAAAGAGAACATTAGAAGCTAGAGAATAATTTTACTCTATGTCTATGAGAGCTACATCATTCACAACCATATTTGTTTGAGATCATTTATATGATAGAAAAAATAGTACAGTAGGTAAATAATTATGGGAAGACTTATGAAAATCCTTATATATCAGACTGGTACAGAAATCCTGTACTAAAGCTTTACAGAGAAACAGAACAAATAAGTGTTGACTCATTGATTCCAAAGACTGAGAAGACCCCTAATCTCCTAAATAAGAGCTGGAGAATCAGGGAAGTGAGTATATAATTTAACCCAAGTAGAAAGGCTTGAGAACCAGGGGCGTTGATAGTTTTAAGTCTGAGTCTAAATATCTGAAAATCAAGGAGCCCAGTAATGTAAGTCCTGATCTGAGTCCCAAAATATGAGAACCAAGATCACTGATAGCCAAGGGCAGAAGCTGAAGGTCTCAGCTCAAGCAAGAGAGTGAATTTTCCCTTTATTCACTATCCTGTTCTACTCAAACCTTAATGGACTGAATGATGCCTACCCCTCGTAAAGCAATCTTCTTTACTCATTCTGTGGATTCAAATATCAATCTATTTCACAGATTCTTACAGACATAGAGAAATAATGTTTTGCTGCAAATCTGGATAGCTCTTAGTTTATCACATTGAGACATAAAATTAACCATCACACACCCCTAATAACATTTAATTGACCAGAACACTCTTGGAGTTCAGAGTGAAGTATTTGGGTCTTTAAATTTAAACAGCAGCAATTAAGTCAGGTACTGCTATTTATATTATCATAAATCCAATTTATATCAAGTTTGTATAGGTTATGTTTTTATTGCCATATCTATACAACATTGATAATCATTAATTAGGCAGTCCTTAGAAAACGTAAATTAAAGATTTATTCTAAAAGTTGTTAAAACTCCTGTTTTAAGAAATTAGGATGGAAAATGGAGGAATTATACAATACTGTGCATATAAGATATAATAATTTGTAGAACTTACTCAGTCATATTTTTTCCATTATTAGTTTCAATAACATTTTGAGATTTATGCATTCAAGAATCAGATTTGTGTGATAGCAAAATGCATTAAGGAAGAACATTTTATAGAATATTTCAGAACTGTTACCTTTACCACTCAATCTGTGGCAGGTAGAAGTAAAACAGGTAGCTACTAAAACATGAATACTAGGAAATGAGGTCAGTAGTGCTAATGCCTGATATCTGTCAGGTAATAATAAAAAAGTAATTTTTGTAACATAAAATAATTGCCATTTTACTGTACAGAAAAATCCTTGAATCAAGACAGGTCAAGAGATGGCTTATGTATTCTTGAGTATTTCTGGGACATTAACTGGGAAATATAAATGTCTGGAGGTGACTATGATAGCAGGGATGTGGGATATATGGGGACTGATACATGTTTCCTGGCTATGAAAATGCTTATGTTTGAGCTTAGCTGTTAATATCAGCAGTGTACTCCCTGTGGCCTCTCCATGTAGTTTGGGTCTCTCAAAAATAATTTGTGATAACCAAAACAGAGAATTTGAAGAGGTAATAGTCAGAGGGTAAGTGGTCCAAGAGACCAAGAAGCCAAAGGCTCTTCTGACCCAACTTCAGAAGTCAAGCATCCTTCCTGCCATATTTTAATGATTTTGAGTCTTTAAGGCCAAGCCACACTCATGAGGAAGGAAAAAAGTCTCAATTTGATGGGAAAGTGGCAAGGTCACATCATGGGAGAGAATGTGAGGCAATGGTTGCATTTGCCTTTGGAAAATGCCATCTGTATCATGTCTTTTTTACAACATACAATAACCAATTCTATACTTTTAAGTCATGTTTTACTTTTCAGTTCCTGAAGTTAAAATTCTGTGCTTGTAAATTTAGAAACATTATATAAATATGTCAACATCTATACAATTTTAAAGGGCTGAGAGTTGGTTGTGGTAATAATATAGTAATACATCATATTTTTAAAAATGTGTCAAATCAACTTGCTGATTTATCCTAGCTTTACTACTCATTGTATGTGGTCACAGAATAACTTTAAAAAAGCTCTGGAGTCTCTGCTTTTTGTCTGCAAAATGGGTGTAAAAATAATAAAAGTTTCATAAAGTTACTAGAATTAAATGACATTTTACAATTAAACCACAAAACCTTAATACTTTCAAAAAAGTGTTTGTTGTCTCTATGGGTGTAAGTATTGTCTGTAACTGGAAATAAGAATCCAGACATTTCTACGTAAACATCAACATGTGTTGTATGGTATAATTTGTGACATATATTCTAAAGAAATTAATATTTCAATACTTAATATTAACACTTTAGTTTCAATTTTCTGTGATTTATGAAAATCTCCAATAATGCAATGAACCTTCAATATTGCACTTCCTTGTATGCAGACATTATTAGCACCTCCAGAGATAGTAAATCAACATTCACCCATTCAAAATACTAAGTTCTTTCAAGCTAGACATTGGTGATATACTGATAATAAATATAGGGTCATTTTATTTTTAGAACAGAGCTTACAAGTTGTGGAAAGGAAAATTACTTGTATTAATTCTGCTGTATAGGGAGGATTAGGAGGGATTAAGATGAAACCAACAAACAGAAGAAACATTCATAGATTCATTCAATAAACAATCTGGTAGCTCTTATAATGTAGATTCTGGGATATACAGTGAAGGTTAAATATGATCGAGACAATCTCTGCTCTGAAACAACTCACTTTCCTGAAGTAAATGGACACATTGAAGCAAATGGACACATCTAAAGCAAAATTTATTCATAGTAATATTCAAATGTTTGTTAGGGTGAGGAAGTTTTCCTGAATAAGATGAGGCAGAAGTTTGGTCTCAGAACAATTATTAATTAACCTGATTTAAGTGAAAGAAAAGAGAGTGCGGTGGGGTAGGGAGTTCACAAATTTTTCCTTGAAGGTTTACTCTCTAACTAGTTGTGTAAATAAACATGATAGAATATATGGCGAATATTTTGCCCAGATTATGAAGATGCACCTAGTTCATCTTTCAAAGAGAACTTGTTCAAATATTGGTCATATAAAGGGCAGATGACCTTTAGCAGTCAGCTCTTTCAAGAAATTGCTTCAGCTAGACATGGTTTATCTAAAGCCATGCTCTATTCATTAAAGCCAACATCCCATGCCATATTGAACTGTGGGAGGGTATAAAAACTTTGCCATTTGGGACTCAACATGGGGGAACATTAAAGCACTGGTTTTGCGCCATAGCTCCCAGTGGGGTCAACTAAGATTGACTTGGAGCCTGTGATGATACAGCTCAATTTCTCCCTCAGTTTCTTTCGTTTCATCTTGCATTTCTGTCTCAGTCTGCTTTTTGAGAAACCTAATACGTAACAGTATGAGGAGAAGAAAATTAAGGAATTTATTGTGAATGTCTATGTCCATTGGATGATTATACTTTGAGCATTTCTCTGACTTTGTTTTCAGTAGACTCTCAAATATTAGTCACATCAGTCTGCACTGTAAAAATAATTACTCAAATTTAGTTGAAAATATTACTTAGAAAGCACAGCATAAAGCTGGATTTTAGTCATGAATCCCTCATCCATTTATCATTTGATCATATTTTTGGATAATTGCTTGCCAAAGCTAAAAATTTTAATCAGAGACATTTTTGAGTGGGAAAAGCAGAAAAGATGTCTTTGAAAGCCATAATTCTTTTTTGTTTCTTTTTAGTTTAATGCAATTTAAAAATAGTCAACTGGATTTTTAAATTTTAAATTGATAAATAAAGTTGCATTTGCTCCTCGCCAAGTTAACTTCATATATTTTATGGATGAAATTAGTTAATTAAGATACTACAAATTCCTTGAAGTTATTTATTTTACTCTTTTGTTGAATAGCAAATATTAGCTTTGGTTTCACAATGATCATGAGAAATAATTATCTTGAGATATTTCACAATATTTATTATGATAATTTCTTGTGTTGCATTTACATAATATTTTTTAATATTTTGTAGCTTTTAGAGCCCAAATCTTTCCATGCATACTCACAAACAAGGTTGCTTCTTGGTGCCTCTATGTAATGATATTTTTAATACTGTGATAAAAATGTAGTGAAGAAACTCAACTCTTTTTCTTTACTGTCACTGCTTTGGCTGGTAAAGATGTGGCCCATAGATCTCTTCCTTTCTTTGCCCTATTCCTTTTTATAAAGCAACTGAGAATTTGTGAAAGATAATCAATATCACTACTGCAACAAAAATAATAGTAACTATCAACTCATCATTCTCAACAAAACTTTAAAGATAGGTGCTATTATTTTCCCTATTTTCAAGATAACAGATGACTAATCTAGAATGGGGCAGGATTACTTAAAACATTGTAGATTATGATCACTTCCTTTTTGGGTGTTAAATATAATTTTCATTGCTAATCAAATAAGATACATAGCTTGTGTGGCTATTAAGAGAGCTGGGAACAGAATCAGAGGGTTAGTATAAATGTTTCAAACTCTGAATATGATGTGAGAAATTCAGAAATGAAGAAACTGAAGCAGAGTTTGACAGGCGTTTTCTTTAAATCTATTACTCAAAATATTTATTGTTGTGGGGGAGGGTGGAGAGGAGCAGGATGCAGGTGGTTGCTGAATTCACCAAATTGTTCCAAGAAGCAGTACATGGGTGCAGGGAAATAAGATAGTTTTATCTTCTCTCTGATTTTCATATTTCCATATTTTCCATTTGGAAAATAATGAACAATGTCTATAATGAATATTATCTTACCTGTGTATTTGAAACATTAATTCCTAAGAGTTAAAAATGCTAAAATTCTACTTTCATAAATATGTATCTACCACTGTGACAAACAACTATGCTTCGTCCTCTTATTTCCAAAGAGTAACTCTTTTCACCTATGTGATTATAGCTCTGTGTGCATCATATACAAACACTATGAGGACTGACTAAGTGAAGATTCCAGAATCCACTTTATCAATTCTGAATGTGGCAGGTAATCTCAGATCACTTATGATGATTCTGTGTACTTTCATAGTTATTAATATTTTAACTTGGAAATTAATGTTATCAATATTACTAACACGTATTAGGGTCTCGCTGTCATTCTCATTCTTTGCATTAATATTTTCTGAACAAAACCTACTGTGTCCCAGACCCACAGAGAATAGTGTTGAATGAGAGCAATGTTATTACAAATTTGTTGTGGGAGGAACAACTTTGTTTTAGAATATCATGCAGAGCTTTCATTTCAACTGGCTTTTTACTGTTATTTGTTTAAGGATGCTAAAATTTCATGTTATATTAAATTTCATGCTACAGCTGATTTTCTGGGAAGAGTTTGTCAATCACTAATAAAAATCAAGGCAATGGACTGGTTTAAGCTTTGCTTAGAACACTCAGGTCAACTTTCCAAGCAAAGCTACAAAGAAGGCAGGTTTTTTAATAACATGGGTGGAAGTGGTCATTCTAATTTCCTAAAAAATGATGAAAAGAAACAACTAACTGCTAATTAGTTATTTACTGATAGTTGGAAAAACCAATGTGTGCACTTCTGAACTCCATAACTAAAATGTATTATTATTTGAAAGTTTGGGTCTTTTGTTTTCCGGGGAAAATGTTAATACTTAGTCTGTTAATACTTTTAAATGTCAAACTTTTAATGAATTTTATCTACATATAACATATGAGTATGAAAATCTACTCTTTAATATTTACTGTCAATCTGAATTTATTAAAAAAACAACATGAACATGTATACATTTCTTAGACTTTAGCAGATATTCCTGGTGAAATTTTCTCTGTGTGTCAGTGCCTTGAGGACAGAGACTTATTCAGGCATGCCTCTAGCAAGTGCTAAATGCCTGAGAACACACAATAAATATTTGATGATAGGGAGATGTTAGAGTAAGAGGCAAAATCAGATTAAAAAAATAAAGAAAATATGCTTATATTTGTATTTGGGTATTATTGCAACAAGACAAAATATTTTCCCTAGGAAAGAATTTGCTTTATTAATACAAATACTATTTTCTGTGTGTGAGTATGACATACTACAGAAAACTTAGTTACTAGTGAAATTTGAAAGATACACATATATTTATGTATATATGCATATATGGAGAGAGAAAAGAAAATTCTCATTTTACCATGTAGGAATAATGACCATTTGACATTATTTACCTTCTAAATGTATAGTTTTATATAGCTTAAGATTATATAATAGATTCATTTTTGAATCTTATTTTTAATTAAATGTTATATCCTTGATAGTGTTCATGATGTTATCCATGTATCTATTTAAAATGATAATTTCGTCTCTACAATTAATTTAGTTGTATAAAATTTGAAATTATTAAGAGTAGCAATTGCAAGAATTTCTTGAGATATTTCTCTAATTTTACTGTTTTGGATCTATATTTTATGTGCCATCTTGATGCACATCTTTGTTATTTAGGTTTTGTTTACATTTTGTATTATACTGTTAGGTATAGTCTCAGAAATAGAATTGCTGAGACAAAGGGTTAATCCTTTTTGAAATTTTCTATGTATTTGTTCCAATTATTTTCTGAATGTATTAATCAAATTTACAATGCTACCTGAGTTCGAGTGACCTTAGTATTGGTCTCTATTTGATATTTGTTAACTAGCTAGGTCAAAATGTATATTAAGATTTAACATTAATGGTTTTTATTTTTAGTTCCTATCAAACATCTTCTAATTTAATTACTTGTCAATTTGTATTGCTTGTGTGAGTATTATATTACCTAGTTTGCTTATTGCTCAGGTATTAGTGTTAATCTTACTGATTTCTAAATGCTTAAATTTAGGAAGCTACCCACGTTGACCTGTTTATTCACAAAACTTACATAACCATTTCTAGGCATCAGACACAGTTCAGGGCCTTTTGTATTTATCCCCCATAATTATCCTTAGAGATGGGTGCAATTATTATCCTTATTTTTACAGATGATCAGAGAACATCAGAGTAAGGAGCATTCCCCAGCTCAGAGAACTGATAAGGAAGAAAATTCAGTTCTGGCAGCCTGGCTCAAATGATCATGTTTTTACACTATATATGTCTTGCAAATGTTTTCCAAACTTCACATTTTCAATTTTATTTGATTTATTTGTATGTATGCTAAAATTAGTTTTCATATAATCAAGTTCATTGGTCTGTACGTTTTTTTTTTTCCAGGTGTAGTCACTCTTTCACAGTATAACTTAAAAAGCAAATAGCAGTATAAAGATGTTTTGTCAGGTATACTTATGTCAATGTTATTTTGAATAGCGCAACTGGAAGCAACCTTGGTATCTAACAACTGAGGACTGATCAAATATATCAAGATACATTTATATACAGATTTTGTGTAGTCATTAAAATGATGTATATTTCCTCACATGAAATGTGGTCACCACATACTGGTAATTACAAAGGCAAACTTCAGAAATAGAAACTTACTCATGTTTTTAAAACATATGTATGAATACATGTTTACTTAAAGTGACTGCTATATTAATGTGTCTTGGATGCTTCTTTCTTTCTCAAAGCATTCTAAAATGTGAATAATTTACTGGTGGAATAAAAGCTTTTTCAAAAAGATGAAGATCATTTTCTGCTTTGCACAAAGTTCACTGATTACAATTTAAAAACTTATTTTCAGAAAAAGAAAAGCTTTCCTTCATCATGAAGCCAAAGAAATATTCATCTGCATTTAAAAAATTATTTTTCTGAGATACAATCAATATTAAATAAATATAGATTACATACCTCTTCATAGATTTCTTTATGTACTGTAGGTGTTAAATATAAGCAATTCATTTGTAGGTGAGCTAAGTCCCTAAGACCTCTCTTAATACACCATTAGTAAATGGATGTGACACAGAATAGGCACTTATTAAATGTATGTTGATGATTAAATGAAAAACCTGCCCTAGCAAACTGACCAGAGCTCAGATTTAATTCCCGTGTAAGTTAAATTCAGAAATGAATTATTGGAATAATTATAAAACACAGACCCATGTAAACTTTGGAGGTAGAGGTTTTTATGCATGGGTCACTGCTGTATCCTCAGCTCCCGAAGCAGTGCCTGGCACATTATAGAAGCTCAGTAAATAAAGTATTGATTTGTTATATGCTATGTAAATAAGTCTGTTTTTGTAAAATAATCCATTCATCCTAATAACTGACACATAAGGTCAATTTTATTGTCACTATCTCACAGATTACAAAAATAAAACTCAGAGAATTTCAGTTAACTTTCCCAAAATGTCAGTTTGTAAATATTGGATCTGAGATTTGAAGTTGCCTGGTCTGACTTTAAAGTTCATGTATGCATGCCGCAGATCCTCTCTGAACAGACCATTCTGGGACCTCTTGAGGAGAAAGAGACTTATTAATCATTTTACATTCCTCTCCTGCTTCTCAATATACCTTCATCTATTTGTTTAGCAAGTATTTATCGAATGCTTAGCTTGTTCCTGTTTCAGACACTGGGATTACATTGGTTAAAAAAACAAAAAGTCAGGTGAGGTCCCTGTTACATAGTTCTTAGAATCAAGTGTGGAAGGAAATAAACAAATGCACCAATGAGGGGATGAATAAGATAAATTCAGAGACAGGTACATGCTCAGAGGAAATTTGACATAGGTCCATCAGGGATGACTCTGCTTAAGAGGAAGAGGAGCCTTCCACTGGAAAATGTAAAGTGAACTGTTACAGGTACAGGGTCAAATATCAAATATAAACTACATAAATGTGGCAACGTGCCTGGAAGAGAGAACTAAGAGGCAAATAGGTGCTAGGTGGGAAGTCCTTCAAAGGCATTTATATTCTTTTGGAATTTTTATAGCTACCATGTAAGTGTTCAATTCAGGCAGATTAAGCTAAATAATACAATATGTCATTAACAACAATTGCAAATCACTAATCCCTCCATCTAAACAGTATAGGTAACTTTCAATAATATTTTTTTTAAATGAAGAGAGAAAATAGAGATAGTATAAGCTAGCATTATGAGTCTGTGAAAGACAAATTTAAAATAAATCACTAGGGATGTTAGACTGACTACAGAAAAGGTTGCTTAATACTGGCATTGACTTTCAAGAGAAATCATGGAATCTCCCCTCTGGAGATAGTTTAAAATAGGATTAGATATATTCACTCAGTGCAGTCTTGCCTGAAAGGCTCCACTGACCTCTCAAGGTCTTGCCAGTCCTGTGATTCTGTGATAAAATTAGACTCTTTCATTGGGTGAAAACAACCCAGAGTTCACCATGCCAGCTGCAACCTGGAATAATTGGAAGGGACTGATTTTGGAGTAGTATACCTCCTACAGCTGAGACAAGATGCAATTAACAGATCCCCAAACCTCTCTTATTTCATGCTGTACTGAGTACTCTGCTGGTTCCCAGCCAATAATGGCTGGTATCAGTGATACAAGCAAAGTCAAGTGGTCTGATCCATGATTAAATAGTAGATGTCTTTATTAGGTGGTGACCTTGCTTTGAACAGCGTGACTTCAAGAATTGTGTACCTATTAGCTGATTCTTTGATCCTTGAAAATAGGAACCAGATGAATCCAATAATAGATTTTTATTTGGTTTCTTTTCTGCCATTCTCAAGATAAAATAACACAAGTTCCAATGCCATGAGCCTTAACCTCATTAAGGTTCTCAGCGCGATTGCTCAGATACTTCATCAGTAGCACTTGTCCACTTTATTTTCTCATTTCATAATCCCTACTTTGAATAAAAATTCAAGCAAAAATGTGTGTGTGTGTGTGTGTGTGTGTGTGTGTGTGATATTCTCATTTAGAAGCAATTAGACCCACCGAATAGATACAAGTCTGGAACATGGCAGACCTGGACTTAGTTTCTTGCCCCAAGATGTGGGGGCTAGAAGTTACTCAGATTCTCTGAGTCTTGATGTCTTTAATATGTATTGGAGATAATATTTTTTCCAGTTGTGTAGATTGGATGCTAGGATTAATTGAGATTGTATAAAGTAGTTCACGTCCCTCATCTTTCACACTTGTTCTCTATCCTTCTTCTAATGCCCATTTCACAAGAGCACTGTCAGATAATGTTATGCATGTAGGTGTATCTATTGTTTTTCTTTCATTCTCCACCTTCACCCTCTGCCAAAACACACACACATACACACACACACACACACACACACACACACACACAGAGATCCAGATATAAGTTTCATGAGAGGAAAGACACTCTGACTCATCCACGATTCCTCCAAAGAGATTGACGTAATGTTCTTGAACAAATATTCACAGAGGAAATGAAAGTATGAAAACAGTTCCCACTACACACCATGGTATCTGGTAGTTGATTATCATTCCGTAAAATATTAGGTGATTTTTTTTTTCTTGGAAAAGGAGGGTTTATTTATAGCCATCATTTCAGTATCTAAAGTAGCCTGGGACCAAGAGCAGAGAGAGCAGAGTCTGCACCATGAGCAAGGAGTTTCATTCTGGTTTTGCCAACAATGATGTAATTTGGCATAAACCATTTTCTTGCTTTGGTTTCCTCACATACAGATTACTTCCATATAAGAGATTTTCTGAAATCTATAATCTTATTATTATTGTCACTGATTGTTGTATAAATATAGATCATGATCCTTAATAAAAGTAATATAAAAGATCAAGGAAACCCTGTAGTTATGCTTCTAGATGCTCTCAGAACATACCTACCCATTTCCTGGTGCCCCCAATTAACCTTTTTTGTGAAATAAGCTTGTCAGGAAATAGAAAGATTAAAGAATATGAGCCCATGAGGACTTCCCATAAATATCTTCACTGCTTCCTTACGTACCTACTCCCACTTTACAAAACCCAGAGAGAGAAAATTCCCTGAAGCTTGGATTATCAGAAAGATCCTGAGCAGCACCTTGGTGCTCGCTTCTGTATTGTATTTTCCTTCCCTGCCCACTGACAGAGATACGTGCTTGTGTTTTAGAGCTAATGTTTCTTCAGTCTCTTTCACAGTCACTTTTTCTTTCATTCGTACTTTAAAAAAAATGCATTCACCATGTTCACTACATACAGTCACCCTCATAACTGGATAGGCAAGCTTGGAGAGAGAGAAGTTGACAGCATGAAACTCAAATTTTGGAAGAATGAACTGCAAACCTGGAGGTTCAAACATTGCTATGGCTTCTTTTCCTTTAACATTTTTTAGATATTTATACAAATCCATAAAGAAAGTATGCTTGTTCATGTGTGTCTCAGTAAGAAGATATCTGAAAAGCATCAGAGACAGACTGGATGATCTTGGAAAAAAGAAAAGGAGCAGAAAAAAAATTTTTAAAAAGTGTGAAAGAAAAAGAAAAGTAATTCTCAAACTCAAAATAGAATCACTGTCAGCAAGTGGACTGTTAAGCAGAAAACATGGTTTAAGGGCAAAGTTTTTAATATTTTAAAACTTATTTTTTTAGAATTTAGAAATTAGAGGGTGTTTTAGATTGAATAGATGTTTTGAAAAGGAAAGAAATGAATAGTGGAAATGTCTAAAGCTGCTGATTGAGAAAAACAACAAAGCCAGATGGCATAAATGGCATCTTTAGGGATTTTTGTAGCTTAAGACACTTTGCTAATAAGTGCCCCCTCTGTCCTAAATCTGCTGCAGTCACACTGAGCATGCTCTGTGTCCTTAGCTAGCCACTTTTTAACTCATGTTCTATGCTCCACCCTGAGCCTCTAACTTTATCTGTCTTTCAATTCCTTTGTTTTATAGCTGCTTTCGGTACTTCATCATGCTGGTTTTGCTGCCCTTTTGGATATCTTAATCAGTAAAAGCTGTCTTCTTTGTGAAAAGTTATGACTTATCCATACGCTAGAATTTTAAGCAGCTATTAAAAAGAGGACATGTATATGTATTGAACTTGGATTAAAAATCAAGTTGCAAAATAATTTAATAACATGATCCAATTTTGATGACCAGTAACAACATGTATATATTTATTTGTATATTTCTAGATGAAGTTGGGGAAACACACACAAACTGCTACCTTTGAGTTATTATTTGGAGAGGTGAGGAGGAAGGTAGAATGAGTGAGATGAACAACTTTTTCCTTTATTTTTCTACATTGCCCATTTGTTATAAAATCCATGGATTACATTTGTTGTTGAAATTTTACTTTAGGAATATATTTAAAGACTTCATTATAGTGTATTTTGTAGAGTTATTTTCATTTATATGGATCGATATTTTCTGTAAATGATTTGTGAGCTCATTCACGGTTAGTTGCTAAATATTTCTCATCGGAGTGGGGAGGGAAAATGTTTTGATCAAGGACATTGGAACTCTGCTGGTGTGTGTGAAGTGAAATATAGACTGAGATGCAATTTCAATATCATGAAATGACTATGGTATTGTGAACAAAAGCTAAAAACTTAAATAAATTATTGTTCTTAATATTTGCTTATTCATGGTTTAATCATATGACACAGATTTTGTTATCTATCCAATAGCCATTCTCCCCTCTTCTTAGTTTATGAAAACTTGTACTAGTAGCAGAGTCAACATGGCCAGTTTCAAAATAAAACATAACAGAATGAAACTAAACAAAAAAAAACTAAACAAAAAACAAAATGAAGAATTTTTTCTCCACATAACTATTGGTGGTCATGAGTATATCCAGGTAAAGTGACATAAGCAGAAGTTACTGTGTGCAACTTACAGTGGAATTTTAAAAAGACAAGGGTCTTATGTACACTCTTCTTGCTCTTTGCTGCTTTCTCCTTCCTGCTGCCTGGAAAAGTGACATGAAGACTGGAGCTCTAGCAGCCATCTTGGATTATGAGGTCACATGGAGGATAAAAGTCACATAGCCTAATTTTTATAAACATGTATAAACAGACATGGTACATGTTGATAATAAGCTTTTTTATAATAAATACACAGAATTATGAAATCAGAATAGACATATTCTTTTCATGTTCAGTTCTAAGGCAGTTCACTTGCTAAATCATGATAATTCTTGCTGTCTGTGTTGCTTCCATTAAACACTACCACTGTTGATGCATGATCAATGTTTGAAGCTGTCCTGAAAGTTCTTGCCTTTCTCCTGCTAACAATAGAAAGTCTTGATGAATCGATTAAGCAAAAATAAAAGTGCACTGAGGCAAGAGTGCCACAATCACTTCACCCTGTCTTTAAGGAGCCAAAATGCTAATCTGTAAATATTCAGACAACAAAGCATCAACTGTAAATAAGAAAGCTCAGCTGAAAAGGAACACAGACTTTGTTTAATGACATGAGTACAGACCTGGAAGTAAAGGCTTCTAATGGGTTCTAATTCCAGCTCTGCCATCTAATTGCCATTTGTGCCTGAATGATATCATTTAGCTTATCTATGCTTCATTAATGACATGGGATAACTGACCCATGAGGAAACGAGATATCTGATGGTGTAATAAAGCATGGTTGAGGACACTTTGTGAAAGCCCCCCTCTATGAAAGAAGGTGTATTTCAGCATGCTTATATGCATAGCCATCCAGATATTATACCTATGCTCAGAGCATGATGAGATGCCTGGCAAATGGGGTTTTGAGAGATGATTCCAGCAGAGAACCAAGAAGATTATGGTATATATGGAAGGGTTTGTGATCATGCAGCAATTTTTCTTTCTCATTCCTCCTGGTCATCAATGGTCACAATGAGAAGTAACTGTAGTACTAGCTCCTTCTATTCCATAGAAAATTGCTTATGACACATAATTGAAATAATTTTCCCCAATGTTCTATGCCATCCAATTTCCTCTCTTAGAATTTTGATTGAGCAGACAACAGGAATGATTATCCCAATTTCACAGATGAGATTATTCAAGTTTAGTGGCAGGAAATAAGTTAACCGAAGTCACTTAGGTACAGAGTGGCACAGCTGGAATCCAAGCTCAAATTTTCTGACTCTAAATCTGGTGTCTAAGCATGTCATATACGGGTTTGCATGGGTTAGAGGGAATCGGGTGATAATAATACTAAAGCTTTCATAAAATATTTTTTAAAATTTGCAAACTATTTTCTCATTTACTTTTCCTCCAACTTATGTACATTCTTAATAAAGCAAATATTCTCAAATATACATACACACAGACATTCTATGTTTATAGTTTGAAAAGATGAAAGAATAATGACCTGGGCTCCCTGGGAGTGGATACCTATGAACATGAGCATTGATTTGAAGATAAAACTGTACTGTTAATAAATTAGTAGTGAACCACATTCTTAACCATTAAGCATAGAATTTTCCAAGCAGAATATAAAAAAACAATAGATCAGTGCAGTTGTCTTATTCCTGATTCTTTAGAGTTTAAGAAAAATGTCAGTTTAAGGTAATAATAAAATAAAATAAAATATTTTATTTGCAGAATATAGATGAAAGGCCCTTTTGACAGTCTAGCAATTTTTGAAATTCTGATTTCTCCACTTTGCTATCTAGTTCAGGTTCTAGGATATATAACACCTGAAATGTAAGAGCGTCACAGAATGAGAGCTAAATGATTCTAAACCCCATGAGGTCAGAGAAGATAAGTTTACTTCTTTTTCCTCTTAAATTCTTAGTAATTTGTAATATGCTGTCTTAGGTGTTCAATATCTGTGAAATTCATAAATCACCGATACAATAGGTTCATTTTAATGAAAACAAAATACTTAATTACAGTAACTGGACTATGACTTTGAAGTGCTAATGCAGTTTATATAAGAAGCAAACTACAAGTTGGTGTTAATTTTCGGTTCTACAAAGAGATCTATTGGAGTCTTGTATTTATATAGAATTAAGGAGATCTTAACAGAAAAGCAAAATGTATGGCTTAGGTCATACATACAAATGAATCACCACTGATGTGAGTTTAGAATAAAAGAAAAAGAATATTCCTCTTTGTAGCTCTAGTTCAAATAAAGATAAGCTGAAGACCCTTGCATTAATTAGGATCACAATTGCCCTAACTGCATATAACAAGGAATTATTTTATTATTGTGACTACATGATAAACTCCAGCTCTCCTGAGCTATAGAATATCCCAGAAGCAGATGGGAAGCCATTTACTTTGGTGAGGGCATAACCCTTTTTAAGATTTAGATCCAGCAGGAGAACTGTCAGCACAAATAAGAGAAAGCTGGTGACCCTGGAACAAATCCTTTTGTCAAGAGGACCAAGAAGGAAGTTCTTTGGCATTCTTACAGGAAAAAAAATCCTGCAAAGTATAAGCAGCAACTTATATCATTAGACTCTTTCAGCTCCTCCTTAAGAAAAAGGATTAAGTATCTAAAAGTATTTAAAGAAACTAACTTGAAATCTGGTAATCTAGAATACAATGTTCAACTCCTCTAAATGTGTCTCTCTCCCTGCAGAGCAGAGTCATTTGCCATCTCTGGTTAGACTCAGATCAAGATAGAGAATAAAAGAGATATTCTATGAAGGGATTAGGACAGATCACTCCAAGTCTCTCTCAGACTTGTTAGACTTAGCCAAGGACAAAGGAGGCCAACCCTGAAGCAAAGGAGAAGCTCTGGCCTTTCTTTCTGCTCTTAATCAAATAAGTTCTATTGCTACTGCAGTGTGGGTTCTTGTGTTCTTGGGGAGAAAATTTACCCCAAGACACTCACAGCATGTCACAGTTTCACCAGGACTCAAGAGAAGTGAAACAATCAGTGAAGTTTAACTGACAAAGTAGCAAAGTGAAAATGAGTGTAGAAGGTGGGGCAAAGAGAGGGTAAAGTGGTAAAGTAGAAGAAAGGGTAGAAATTAGTTCACCCTCAAGTGTAGGGTTGGGTCATTCCCAGAGGAACCAATCCTGAATTCTAGGAGTTTGAACCTTTTAAGACTGACTGAGTTCCACACCCTTGCCTCCACTCCACTCAGGGGTATTTGGAGATGGCTTTCTCCTTTACCCACATGGGGGTCAAAACCACAGATGTTGCATATAATGAGTCGGGTTCACAAAATGGTGAACACTGTTCCTTCTAGCTTATGAGATCCCTGACTTTTAAGTTGATTAATAGTGTCCACTTTTTGTTGCTTTTTTCTTTTTTTCTGTTTTTCACCCTTCCCCCATTCCCTGCTCATGGCTAACTGCTACTCAACATTACCTCCTCAAGAAGCTGGCACTTAGAATCCTCAAAGCTTCTACTCTTCCCCTAATAAGAATATTATTGTTTCTTTATCCCCTAGTGGAAGTTATAAAGGGAATTAAATATTTCTTTACTATCAGAGTAAACTTGAATCCTCCCTCTTTGTCACACAAAGACCTCTTCCTCTCTCCCTGATGCCCAGGTCCCCTTTGTCATGCTTCAGCACAGAATATGTCTTTGGTCTGCCCAACTTAGAGTCATGTAAATTATCCACATGCATGTTATTGAATTTGGGCTTTTCTCCTACTAATCATGTCTAATGTTAATTTGTTTGTCTAGCCTGTGAAGAACCTCAGAGAAATGGGGGAATTTTTCCTTAATCCCCACAGTTATAAACAAAGACAACCTTATAACATAGTTGTACCCTTAATCTGTGTGAGAGACCCAAGTTGTAGATAAGAGAAATGTACCAATGAACTGATTCTTTTAGTTCTAGCAGAGCTACAATTAACCCCATTCTTAATGCCCAACTAATTCAATGTGGAAAAATTTTACTACTTTGTAAATAATTATATCACATTTCTCAAGGACAATTGTAACTTATTCAATGGAAATACAAAATTTCAGTTATTGAATTTTGAATTCAGAATTATTGATTATGCAAATTCACAATTTCACATAAGAATATACATACAATACACTGCACATCTACCAAAATGGCTAAAATTGAAATACAACAACTGGTATTGGGAAAAATTTGTAATAAGTGAAATTCTTAACTTCAGTGGGATGGTAAATTTCTTCAACCACTTTGTAAGACTGTTTGTGAATAATCTTACTACTAAAGCTATACATATAACACTCTAAAACTCAAAATTCTACTCCGACGTAAACCTAAGAAATAAAGATGTTTACACAAATATTTGACTATAAATTCTTATGCAAACTTTATTTATAGTGCTGTCAACTCAAAACAACCCAAATTTCCATTAATAGTACACTAGATCAATATATTTTGTTGTATTAATAAATGAAATACTACACAGTCATGAAAAAACCCTAAATTGCTGCATCATACAACAATGTGGATGACAGATAGAATGAGTGAGTGAGCACAACTACAATATGATTCTATTTATGTGTTATTCAAGAACAGGCAAAACTAATCAGTGATCACAGAAATCAGAATAGTGGTTACTTCTTTGAGAGTAGGCATGTGGTGAAGTGTAAGGGGTGAATCAATATAGATATTGACTATGAAGGCACAAAAAGAAACCTTCCAGGCAAGAAGGAATGTTTTATATTTTGATTTGGTTCATAGTTAAATGCATTGGTGTATCTATCTATCTATACATCTATATATATATGTTTGCATCTGTTGTGTGTGTCTGTGATTGGGATTGGACTTGTGGGAGGGGGGGAGAGAGAGAGAGAGAGAGAGAGAGAGAGAGAGAGAGAGAGAGAGAGAGACTGATTGAAATGGATTTTTGGACCCAATTCCAACCTTTAATGAAAGCTTCTCTACATAATTAAGCAGAGGTACATAGGGTGATTTTCAAACAAAAGATGCCTGTTCTTCTGGAACTTGGGGCCCAACAAGGTGACAAATGAAATCCAAACTGAAAGCTCTCTGAATCCCCAACTTTGGAGTTTTTAATGAAAGTTTCATTAAATAGGCATGATTAACTTATTGGCTGTTGGTGAATGATCCAATCTCTAGTCTATATCTTCTTTCACCTCTCAAAAATCAGCAGGTAGGAAGTTTCAACCCTCAATAAGATCTGGTTCCTCTGGCAACCCATCTTTAGTTGCTATCTAAGAATCATCTTCATTAACATAAACTTATATGTGATATAAAGGTATTTGTTATAATTGACAGGGCACTCTTTTTAACTTTATGGCTTTGAAGTGCTTTTAGGAACTGTGGATAAAATCAAACAGAAGGGGAAATACCTCCATTGCTTTTATCACTCAGGAAATTCCAAGAATTTTGGGATCTATCAGTCAGAAACTATGGCTAAATCATGGCGCCAAAGTGTGTGTGTATGTGTCCATTAACCACTACACAGATATACAGATATACACACCATGTATATCAATTTAACTGTGTACTTTAGGTTTACACACTTTGCCCATCTCACTATATATATATAGCTTCATTTTAATTTTTTTTAAAGAAACAACAGGCCTAAATAAGAGTCTTTCATACCAAATCCCTCCAAAATTTAATGCTTAAGCTACAGTTTCAGCTTCTCTCAAAAGTGAAAATTTAATCAATCTGGAGTTTCCTGGTCTTCACTGTGAGGTAATATGCATGATAGGGAGCTCTGATTTCCCCTAGTGGAAGGTGATTTTACTTGAAATAATCTTTCTCTTCTTTTTTTGTTAATGGACTTGTCCACCTGCTTTCTACAGTAAAACCTTCCATTTTATAGAACTTGTAGCATCTTCTAGAAGGGATGCTGCCCAGTTCATATATCATTTTATAAATCTAATCATATCTTTAAACTCAACTTGATTGGATTTTTGTTATTTAGCAAATGTATACCTCAATTACAAGTCAGCATCTATGGAATTTACTCTAAAAAATATGAGTTGTTTATATTATTGAACATAAGGATCATTTCAATCAGAGTGGTGTTTGAACAATAAAAAAAACTTTATATCTAAGAATAGCTATTTATTTATGTGCAAAAGTAAAAAATGCCCATACTATAAAACTGTGAGTTGAAGTGATCATTACAGTGCTGTAAAGTTATTATTGGGCCAACAACAGGAAAACCTACTAGTATAATGGTATCATGGAAAACACTCTTTGAGGCCGGCTTCAGAACTCAGTGGAGTCCCTGAGACCTTGACCATTAAATGGCCATCTAAAACCTGGTGATTCCAGACAACAAAATGGATAAAGGACTTAGGGGAAGTAGACTGAAAAAGTCGTTGACCAGTCTAAGTGGTTCTGACACCCTGTGACCTGAGCTGGCACCAGAGTGCTAGGACTGACTTAAAGGTGACCTTGCACTGTTTGAAGTGCAATCATGACCTAGCACGGTGTTAGATAGGAAGTAGAGCCGGGGTGCCAGAGAAAAGAAGTTAAGTAAGGGAACAATAAAATAGCACCAATTCCATTTAAAATACAACTGGATATTAACTAGAAAGCTCAGAATAGAATGCTGATGTTGAAAGGGATATGGGGCTATGGATTGCTAGAAAGAACAAAAGAAACAGATCCTTAAGTGGTGCTGAAGTCCTCCAATCAATTTTAAAAAACAATGGGCCCTTATGAAACCTTATCCCACCTCAGAATTTCCCTGGCAGAGAGTCACTGTGAGAACTTTTAAAACACAGGTCCCTAATCCCTCAGGGTCATTTCCTTTTCAGAATGACCCATTCCCACTTCTATCTGGGGAAGTGTTTTTTTCTCTCTTTCTCTCTTCTGACTAAGTAAATCTCTTTCGTCTCAATACTATGGTCCACCTCTCCTTTCTTCTCATGTGCCAATCCTGCTCTGGAGCAAATTTCATCTCCAGAAAGCACAAGAACCCACCACTGAGGAAACTGAGGCACACAAACCCTGTGGTTACAACAGAAAGGCTGGTATCTACACAGTGAAGTAGGTTAGGTTTGGAATCTTCCCCAGCAGCCCCTAGACCAAAGGCCACCCATCACTTTCATTGAACCATAGTAAAGACTCCCTGAGCAGAGCCCCCAGGGAGGCAGATCTTGCTGTTTTCTCATTTGTTACACCGTTGTTTAAAGGATCTCTGGTTTATGTCTTTTGGCTGATGCTCACCAAGTGAATGGATCCATTGCATTCAGTAACAAAGTCATTTCATAAAATATTTCATAATATTTTATTATTGTTCCTGCTCTGAAGACATATAACTTGGAGATCCTTTGTCTTTAGCTGAAGAAATTATTTATGGAGGCATGTAAACCATTTTTGCTAAGTTACTCAGCTCCTACTGGGTCTCAGACTCCCATGGATACAGGAGGTATATGTTTTATTAAACTTTTATTTTGATCTTTCTCCTGTTTGATGTTAATTTGATTATTTTCCAGCCCCCCAAAACAGAGAATTCCTTTCCTCCACAAAAGTCATACCAAAATAGGAAAATACTGTGAGCTGGAAAACTTTGGCTGCTGTCTAAAGCAAGGGCTGAGCCTACACCTCACTGCCTCTCACATACTGCCCTTTTGTAACTATAGAATTAATTAGTCCTAGCTTTCAGTATCCAGGAAATCAGTTTATTAATGCTTATCTGGATATTTCATTTTACCAAGATTAACTTAGAGAGCTCTTGGGTCAAATAATCTCTGTAAATTATTCTGAGTGACAAACTATTTCTTCTTCATATCAAAATATCCTAAAAGATTTCCTCTTAAAGAGTTTTGATGTCCCATGACTCCTTATATAATTGACATGACCAACCATAAATACATCTTTATTTGAAAGGGATTTTGCTTATATTATTGTTATTCCAAGCTTTTAAAAAGGTTATCAACTAACCTGTTCCATGATTATGATTAGTCAATTTTTGACAGTAATTTTCGGTATTTTTTTGTTTGTTTGTTCTTTTTCTTTGTTTGTTTTTAAGGTCCAAAGTACTTATGCCCTGATATTTTTTTTACTGTTGTCCAGCAGGTCACTCTAAATTCCCTTTATATAAAGGATCTAAAATCCAAAGTCTGTTTCTTTTTTATCAAATGTTCACAATATTTCTAGTATCTGTACCAAATAATTTTAATTTTAAAGCAGTTTTCAGATACTACAGCCCTCAGATTTCTTATAGCATATATTCTTATAGTCAAATCAATTTAATATTGGGAAGTGCTTAGAAGTTTTCTAATTTGTTTCTCTCTTCTTGAAGATAGATCCAGAGAAACTAAATGATTTCTCTGAAGGTAAGTGATTCATTGGCAAATAATAATAGCACAATAAAATAAGTAAAATTCAGCATCTGTTGGATGCTTATCCTGGGTCAAAAGTTATCTTAAATGTTGTAGCTGAATCGTATCATTTAATCCTCACAATAAACCTATATAGTAGGTGCCATTATTTCCTCTGTTTGAGTGCCAGTCTGAGTATTATTTTCACTGACCTAAACATTTCTTGTTAATGTTGAGGAGTGATATCCTTAGTTTACCTTTTTGTAGAAGCAAATGATTGAATGTTAAGAATAAACATTTGTTTTTGTCATTTAAATGTCAATTATATGATAACCATATTAAAATTTAGACATGGTATTTTCTTAAATTTATTTTGATGCTATTTTACTACCATTCTCAAGCAATTGTAAGGTGTTTTTATATTTTATTCATATGTCTGTAACTCAGTCTTGGCAGTAAAAGCCAGCGGCCTTCATTAAGTAATTCTGAGATAATCATTAGTTGCATTTTTGTTTTATGAAATCTAGCTAGTAATGTTAATCCAGAGGTCTTTGCAGAATATGCAAAATGACCTGTTTCATGAGTTTGTAATATAAATGAGTTTATTTCTATTTTTACTGTTCAAATTAATCTCTAGAGCCTTCACATGCCCGTTAGCATGAACTCAAGTATCTCTCTTGGGACTCTTCCAACTCCCTGAATATTTCAGGAACTCTGGAGACTTTCACATTCCAAGGGGACCAGTTTGCTTCACACTTTGGGGAAGGAACTAGAAAGTCTGATCAATTCAGTGAACAAAAATTCCTCAGTTTCTGCTGCAATCACTTTTTCTCAGTCACATTTATCGTTTTAGAACACATGTGGATTCATGCACTGGAATACTGCACTCATCTGTTGTTCTGATACTGTCACTACTGTTCTGGCAATTTTTTCTCAAGTTCTAATGGGCAGGAAGTTCATTTCTCAAATGTTTCCTTATACCACTGTAGGCATAAGTCCCACTTCTCAAATCATTCCTATCATCTTGGATCTCAGTCCTGAGAGTACGATTCCACTCAGCCAGAATACTAGGGACAAGTGTCTCCGAAAGTTGCGATCCCAAAATGTTATAAGGCAAAATTAGGCAGACACCAGGTCAAAACAATATGAAGTCATCCCTGACTTAACTACTTAATAACTATGTCCCATTGGTCAAGTTATTCATGCTTATAGTTACTCCATGGGTAAGCTGTGAATCATAACACTGTTTTGTGATGATCTGTTAGGACACACATAAAAATTCCTTATGTAGTAATGATATTACTATTTTATTACTATTTAATAATAATAATAATTGTCTGAAACCACACATGGCATTGGAAGAGGCTACTAGCTTGAGACAAACTGTTTATCTCCCAACCTACAGCCACATAGGTCTTGACACTAAATTCAGTCACCACTCCAGTAATCTCATGTGGTATGTGCTTCTGGAGAATCTCTTTTACCCGTAGATTTCTGTTTTCTAACCAGTCCCATTCTAGCAAAGATAATGTACTAGGATTGAACCTTAAAAGGAAGTGATAAAGGCCTTGCATCTCTCTGTTCCTGAAAGTTTCCCTAAACTCTGTATCTATTTTTCCATCTCTTCTACAGTCATTAACACAACATATTAAGTGGATATTTACAAGGTCAATTATCATCCAAAAAAAAGCATCTTGCTATATTCTTTTCCAGGGCAGTAATACATACTTCCTTTATAACTAGAGTCTACCTATGAGAGATTTCTACAGACAAAAATGGAATTCCTCAACAGCAATTTTCTCTTTGCAACAAGACAAAGACAAGGCTAATGATTTTCATAAAAGTCTCTTTCTTAAAAAAAAAACAAAATAAAGTTTTATCTAAATAATAGATAAGATAATACATTTTATACCCAATCACATAGGCTTGCTTTCTGATATGAGCACTCATGGATCTACCTAAAGAAAATGAGACCCAGAGCAGAGTAAGATTTTAATGCCTATTGAAATAACATCTATTATAATAAAAACAATGTTTTGATTTTAAAATCATATGCAGCTTCACTATGCTATTGCTAATTCAGAGAAGGATTGATTTCAATTTTCCAGGCTGGTGAATTTTTTGAAGTAGATAAGTTCCCAAAGCAAGTTGTGAAGTTGCATAACTGGTAAACTAATCATACTTTATTCAGTCATAAAATTCCCTTGATATCATACCTTTTACTCTGTCACATTATCCTCATAATGTACCTCATATTGGATCTATACATCCAGTAAATATTTAATCCACTCTATTGCATGCTTTGAACTACTTTTATACTATTTCCATTCATTGCCAGTGAGTTCTCTATATTTGTATTCTATTCTTTTAAATAAAAGGGATCAAGGTTATGAAAAAATCTGTTAGCACATACACTTCAGCATGCTCATATTAAGGACTAGAAGGCAATGATTTAACTTCATACCAATCACATAAAAATCACAAATTGTAGTGTAAACTATTTACAAAATAATATTTCTCTTTTTGAACAACCAGAGGGAAAGGATATATTGTATATTTTTAAAAGAAGAAAAAATAGTTAAATTAATAGAATCATAAGAATTTATATAAAGAGTGCATGAGTTGAGATTTTCTGCCCTAAGATCTAGGATTCTGTGATCTTGTTATTTAAGAAGTGATTGCTGTTGGTTTATAAAGTATACTGTGGTCAAGGCATTACTTTTAAAGGAAAAACCACATGATACTTAAGTGTGAAAAGTAGATGTGCATTACTTAAAGTCATTGCTTATGACACAACAGAGCACCGACATTACTTTAACTATCTTTGTAGTAATGCTGCTATGATGCCATAAAGAGAACTTGACTTTGGTAGTCCAAGTTCATGGATACCCTATTATAATACCATTATGGTAGGAAAATGATTTTAGTGCATGTTAATGGAAACCACATTACACTGGTAAGCGATTTTATTGTAAGTCTATGAAGACCACATTATGATGGTCAAACAATTTCCCTGTAAGTCTATGAAGACTGCATTAATAATGCCATTATAAGAGCAAAACAATTTCAGATAAACTCTGTGGGGACTCATTTCACTGTCATGATGGTGGCAAAATGATTTCAGTGTATGTTTATGGAGAACCCCTTACAATTCCATTATGACAGCATTATAATAGTAAAAAGAAATTATGGGGAGCCCATTATAATGCCATTATAATTCCATTACAATGGTTAAAAGACTTCAGAGTAGTTCTACAGCAACACCACTACAGTAGTAACAATTAGATCATAGAAAATATCAGAGTGCATGATATTTATATGGAAAAACCAGGTAAAGATTTGAAAACATCAAATTAATGTCCAGAAAAGAATCAGATCGTCTAAGAAAGTTTTACCTTACCAAATCTGCGCAATTTTATGAAAATTTCTTTGTCTCTAGATTGTCTAATCTGTCATCATGGTTATAGGTATTTGTGATTAAGATGAAAAACACAATCACTCCTCAATGAAACAAAATGTTTTTATTGCACCAAATAAGTTGCCTTCCAGAGGATGGTGTTTCTTGGGCATCTACCTTACCTGTGAAGCTCTGCTGTTTAGCTGCCACAATCTGTCAAAGAGGATCTGTTTTGAACCTCAGTAAGGAAGTATTATCAGTCATGATGTCTTGTTTCCCAAAAGTTCTTTGATCTCTTTATAAACTTATTCAACTCTTCCCAGAAGGCAGTAGGGTTATAGACGTAGAAGGGGATGTGAAGGCAGAAGCACTGGTTGATGTGATGAGCCCAGAAGCTAGAGAATGCCTGAGGTCTTTAGAAGTTAAAAGAGGCAAGAAATGGGTTTGACAACACCTTGACCTTAGTCCCAGTGGACTCATTTTAGACTTCTTACTTCTGGAGCTGAAAGAAAACAAATTTTTATGTTCTAAGACAGTAAATGTGTGGTAATTTGTTAAAGCAGCAACTGGAAACTAATATACCCAATAAAATGAACAATTTTTCTATGAAATAAGCAAAGTATACAATGTTGTTATAATGATACACAGAATTATCACTTTATGTTACACTTTACAATAAACAGTTGTAATCATTCATTTTTAGACAATCCACTTGTTTGCATGTCTTCAGGTGTCATGTATGTTTAATAAGAACTATCAAATTTTTTACCTTTATTGTACTATTTCTCTTGATTCAAGTACTTTAAATAAGACATTTGCAAAAAAGGACACATAACAAAACTCTGAAAATACAAAGAGTAATCACCAAAAAACATATAAGAATATAGAAACATATGAAGCTTAGATGGGTATTTTAAACTAAAACTATCTCTAGAACTATATCATCTTTCTATAAATATTTGTCCTTTCTTTACTGGCAATGGAGAGGAGACAATACATGCATATGGAGACATGTCAGGGGCAACGAAACAGGAAAAAAGAAAAGAAAGACTGAAGGTCAGTTACCCCAGCTGGAGTGAGGAGAGAGCAAAGTTGGCACTACCTGCAAAAACAAATAGTATTCTGCAAGGTCATTGCTCGTTCACATTCCTCATCCTCCTTTCTAGTGGACTTGCAACATATAAGTGAGTTCTGGTAGATTAAAAAATGAGTGGAAGTGATGTGTCATGTTTCCTTCAAAGCATTTAAGAGTGAGTATGCCTCCTACTCTCTTTCCCTGTTACAACCAATTTGGAAGTCATATGATGACAAGGGAACATGACATAAAAGAAGAAACTTGGATGCTGCACTTGAAAAATGGAAAAGAACTCTCAGCCAAACTATGTTGGTTATCTTTTACTGTATTCGAACCACGAAGATTGTGAAACTTCTCTGTTTTGGGAGCCAACATTGATTACCTTAATGGTGTACTGGGAGCAAGAAGTGCGTTCACAATTCCTTCCCTGTTACTTTTACATTTGGAATTAACTTCCAGTTTTCCAAAGGTTATAGTAACCTCCCCTTAAATAAAACTTACACAGTTCTTAATTGATATTCCAATCTCAGAAAAAGAGTAACAGGAGATGGGACTTAGATGTGTGATTCAAAATGAAAAGAGTGGAATGAAGAATTAATATTCTGAAAGATATACTATATGGCTTTATATGTGCTACTTATCTAAAAAGATAAATAGTATAAACAATTGAAATCCTTTGTATAACATTATTGTGGGGAGGGTGTTGCAAAGAGACTCAAAGAAGAATTCAAGGTGAAACAAAAGATGCTTTGAAGAGGGAGAAGAAAGTTTAAGAGCTAGGTAAATATGGAAGCCTTAACCTCAAAAGTATTTGCACAGGGAAGGGAAATGGATGTAGTTTAAAGTAATTGTGTGAGTTGATTTAAGCCAAAGCAAAAATTGTTCCTAGGGTCAATTCATTTTAAGGCACATTAATAACCTCTCAACAAAAAAGGCATAACTTTATCAATATTCAAGGATATGTCAGCATGAAAGTTTGCCACTAAGCTATCCTTGCTCTGGGGTGTGATATAATCACAGCCAAGGCTGCAGCAATTCTAGATCCTTTCTGCTGAGTCCATGCTTCCCCCTACTATGATTAAACAGAAGAGGGTACTTGAGTCAGGTCATTTATGCTTATTGCCTGACTCTATTGAGCAGCCTTTACTAGGGAACTTCTCATTAGATTGGCTGAGAATTAATTATAATGCAACAAATTCAAGTGTTCCCTATCTGATTCTCTTTTCTTCTCCTTTTCCTTAAACAAGTGTCAGGCATGCTTTATGCCAGTATACAGAACTTCCCTCTTCTACTCCCTCTGCCTGAACTTTCACAGAATGACCCCAGTTTGCCATCCAATGTTTCTTCAAGGAATTGAATGGACAGAGGTGACAATAGAAGTTAGATTTTAGGATTGATTCCCTCACCACCCAGAAAGCAACGGAGAGACCGAGACCAGGTAGAATGTACTCGTAACATAAAGTCACTGTCATTTTTTATCAATATCAATTTCTTGTATTCAATTTTTTTGTTGTTTATCTATATTCTCATGGCCCTATTCATTTTTTTGGTTGACTTTGTTTTGTTTTTGTCTTCAGTGATGGGCAAGACAGACTTGCTGAGAGCCAATAAGGACTGAAAATATGAGAGATAGCTTTAGTATCAATACTTCTATGTTCCACTTACTTTTATCTTATTTATTTTAGCCCAAAGAACCAGAGAAATGGGATATGCTGACACCCCCATGTTAAAGCTATCTAGTTAGTCTTTATGTGCAAGAAATCATTCCATGCAAGTATATGTAGACCTTTGTTTAACCTTCAAGTTTTGTATCGTTCAGATATTGATCATGGAAGACAGTTGAAAGAATTGGTCTCAAGATTCTCTCAGACACAAGGGGAATAGAGCAGACTCGTATATGATCAATAAAGACGTCCTATATATCCTTACCTATGACAAATTTTGAACTTATAAGTGAGAGAATTGGATCACTGCTTCTCAAAAAAACATCTTTTCCTGATTTCTCATCTTGTTTTAAACTATGATAGCCAATCAAAAGTCTTGCAGGAAAATTTGTGTAATACGATGAGGTGGTGTGAAAGAGGTTAGGAAAATAGGAAAAGATAATAAATGTATAGAACACTTATCTTCGCAGAGAATTAATTACTGAATTTGAAATTCTGTATGAAAATTCCCCACATACAAGTACTCAGTAGATACAAGGCTTTTGCATATTTGTATGCAGAGTAAGCACTCAATAAATGTTGCTTGTTCCTCAACAAATGTTGATTATTCCTCAACAAAATTTATAAAAGCAACATTATATCCAGTGCCAAGAGTGTACTAAAGATGTTCTCTTTGATTAAAAAAGCCTTCAAACTTAGAATAAAATTGCAAAATAAATGGAATTAAATAACATTAGACAAAATTCACTAAAAGATACATTAGCAATTATATTGTCGGTCATGTAAATTAATCTACCTGAAATCAAAGTCTGGAAATGTTTAATATATATATCATTGATATGTGGTTATTAACAGTATCATAGTAATGATTCAGGATTGTTTATGATTTTCACCAAACTTGATCTAGCAAAGTTTGTAGGCGTGCCATATTAAAAACCATGAACTCATCTCTAGAATTCTGTAAGACCAAAGTCATGTTTCCTATAAGAATATATTAATGGTTCTCTTGAAACTATCTATGGCTAGAAGAATGAAAAAAAAAAAACTCACAACATAAAGCAGAATAGAAAATTAAAGCAAAACACTTCTCTGGAAATAGAATGTTAGATTTGAGGTTGTCACTATAAATATTCAAGAAAAATTTCTCAAGTTTATTTAAATATTAAGGCAGCTTATAACATGTATGCCCTCTTCAAATTTTCCAAAAGAATATTTTGGATATTAATGGGTAGATGAAGTCTAAAATAAATTGTTTTAATCTTTATTCTTTTATTATTAGCAACTATGTGCAATTTTGGAAATATTTCATCCTTATGTTTTTAATTCATTTGCAATTAAAATGATTCAGAATGTATCTTTCAAAGGTTTTAAAATATTTTCCCCAGGAAGAAAGGGAGGTCATGCTTTGTCTGGAAGGTATGAACTTGAATATTCAGAAGTTTTGAGATTTAAACTTTCAACCATGAGAATATTCAATGGGTTCTCAACTCAGGAACCAGATCTTAATTTTATGTTTTTTACCTGTCAAACTTAAGAAGGTCAGTTTATGAATCTTAATCAATAAATTCAAGACTCTCAAAAAGTAAAAATTGATTGGATTTTGTGAAGACTGGGAAGCTAGTCTCTAAATAAATCTCTAATCTTGATGGAGTAAGAGGGTGCATAATAACATTTCTGAGGAACCAAGTTGAGGGCAAATATATAGCCTCTTGGAACCCACTGGTATCAGATGCATTTTCTCCTGTCTTCTGACCAATAATCTAAATTCATATGTATTCCCAAGCTACATGGATTTCCCACGGTACATCCTGGGAAGCAATTTTCACTGAATCAGTTAAGCTTCCACAAAATAAAATTATCAAATGGTAGCTCCAGTCACAGTTTGTACAATTACATTTGATGTCATTAAAGCCAAAGTTAGATTTATCTTAGACTTTGTGAAAAGTAAAGAGTGAGTCTCAAATTGGTCTCCAAAGAGTTTCTGACTCTGCTTTTCACCAGAAATAACATTAAGACATTTCTGAGGAAAGGTCACATGGATTTCTGACGTTAAAATGATCCTGGGTCTAGGACCGAGCTACACCAGAACTCTTAGTCCTCCACACCTTGTCCTTCTGCATCACCTATAATTCCCCAACTTTTCCAGGGCAGCAGAAGATACAGAAACGGCCTGTTGCCCTGGAAAATCAGTACAGCAGCCCACCACAGGACTTTCCTGGCGTGTGTGGTAAAGTGGACAAGACTTACTTGACTGCTGTCATTATTAAAGGCAGGAGGAGAAAATAGTAACAGTTAAGTACTTCACAAAATGCCTTACTGTTTATACTCACTTCTGCCTTCCCAGTTGCCTTTAAGGCCCAGGCTTGGGACAAAGTCTATCTTTATTTTATAAAGAGCCATAACCATGACTGACAAACAGAGAGGGCAAAAGTGTGGTGGAAAGGATGCTGACTTGAAAGTCATATGATTGGGTTTTAGCCACAGAGCAGTTTTATGGCTTCAAGCAAGTCCCATAAATTCAACAGTTCCCAGTTTTCTCACTGAAACAAATGACCTGTGATTCTTTGGTTTCTCTATGTCTTCACACCAGTGTCATTGTGAGTTTTTAAGTGGTGGTTCAAAGGTTGGTAGGAGTTACAGATCATCCTGTATTAATACATAAATTGTTTTCAGGGTTAGATCAGGCTATTTTGTGTCATGCTGAAATTAAAGTTTCATGCATTGTACTTGTGTTTTAATTACACAAGAGGCTGGGGTTGGTTCTTCTGGATCCATAGATAGACGAGTTGTGGAATAATGTCCTGGATGCACTTGACAGTCGCTACAGTGATGAGAAAACAGAGTCCACTCAGTTCATCTCATGTCATACTTGAAAGATCATCTGCACGTTTGTTCATTTATGCTTAAAAGAGCTGACTCAGGAATGCTGTGACAGCTTTCAACAGAATTCTCCTATTTTTCTGGATTTCTGTCTCCTTCTTAATGGTATTTTAATGCAGTTTTTGTATTCAATTATAATAGTGTTGCTAAATACAGTAGGTCTGATTCCACAGAAGAAGAATAGTTTTTTCAAAATCAGCATTTTCCTGCTGATTTGCCAGCTGTTTCAATAAATACTCATCTCCCAACTTCAAACGAGTATATTGCACTCTTACTAAATATAAATGCCATCCACAACTACTGTATTCTGGCTTTTGAGTTCTTCTAAAATCAAACAAAATCTGCACTGTGACCCTCTCTGAACCACGTGCAGGTGGTTTTGCTGACTCAGGTGTCCTATCGCGTAATCAATGATTGCTTCCCAGTCATTTCTTCCCAATATAGATGCCTAAGCATGAGCCGGTGAATTAGCACCTCCTCTCCCAGTTTTGCCATCTCCACTATTTCTCTTTCAAAACCACAGGACGTGATCAGTCAGAGCAAGTTAAATTTATAATAATAATGCCACATCTATTTCATACCTGTGTTTTCAATAAGACTCTTTACCTGCCTCTAGGATAGGATCAAACACGCATTCAAAGCATAATTTTTTTACTGTTGGATGTAGTAGAACTATCAGATATATGGATTCAATGTAAAGAGAAGTCATTTATTTTAACTAAAATGGTAGTATGGAGTATCTTGAATGTAAATTTTGTACTTTATACACTAATATAATGATAACCCTGGCTAAGGACCAGTGGGAACAGAAGACTATTTTCAGCTGTACATTGTTTTTCTCAGTCTCAATGAACTGTCTGTGTGCATTTTTCTTATTTCTAATCAGTATTACAAGAAATCCAAGCAATTAAGCCTTTCAATATCTCCTAACAATAGTAAAAAGGCAGCTATAGTAATTGCAGTAAGCATATTTGTTGGTGTTTGTATTTAGAAAAAGACTAGTTGGTCTTTTATTTGACAGAAACTAAAACTGGGGAATTGTTATAGAAACAAATGCAATTCAAAAGCAAAGTCATTTCTTTAAAAAAAATGTATACAAGTCTGTACTTTTGAGTAAACATTTCTATCCAGTAGACCAGGCAGGTTAATGAAAGGAAAACGTGAATTGTTGGATTTCTAGGTAGCAGCCCTATCAAACCCTTGGACTGACAAGTGTCTATAGTGTCTACATCATCACAGCCACTAGGTGATCTAGTTTCTAATCACATACTTTTTTCCACAACAATTTGATAGACTTTAGAAGATGAGAAAAATGTGAAGCCCTAAGATACTGAGCCCAGCGTACTGCATTCTCAGACACATGGGTGGCCAAGAGCAAATGGCCAGAAAACACTTTTATTTGGTAAGAAGTTGTTTTCACCAAATGATATTAGCAGCCCACCCGGAATTCATAATACACAGACTATCTACACATAAGCTCCAATTGGAGGGGGCAAGTACCTTGAATGCAAACAGCCAGGTATTGACTAGATCTGGCCTCATTGGGTTGCTCGGTTTTGTCAAAATAACTGGTCATTTAAGTGAATTCAATCATTTTTAAAATCAGTTTGTGGATACAGAAGCAGCCACAGTCGAACATAGTTGACATTCTTTTCCTTGCAGCTGGAATTAGAAATTAGACACTTGTTTAGACTCTCATCCATTCATAGCCCATTTTCTCTGCATACTTTATGGTTTGAGATTTCTGAAATAAATCTTCTATGCAAAGTTTGATTTTAAATGTTTTAAGTCAATGTAATTGGAATTGTTTACAGTATTTTCAATGACTTTTATCAGATGATCATCATACTTACATTAAATCATACACAGTTGGAGACATTCTGAAGTTTTGATATGAGGTTTATAGATAAAACTTCTAAATTAGTGTAATTTTTATATTTTATTTGGAAGTTTTGGTGCTGCAAATAAAGTCTACAATTGGAACAAGAGCTGTCTCTCTGATTGTGACCAAAAAAATGACTGATTCAACTTTATACATGGCTCTACTTTTTTAACTATTTAGAAAGCAAATTTATTTATTTGTTCCCTTCCCCCCACTGGTATTTAACTCTCTGAGGGTGCAGGGATTTTTGTCTATGTTTTTCATAGTTATATATACTGTGCCTAGAGCAGCGTTTGTCATACAGCATGCCCTGACCAAATATTTTTATATTCCGGCATTTTACAAAAATGTGTTATGTACATAATTCATTATAAATACCACGGTAGATTCTGGGGTCACCAAGCAAAATGCACATTTCTTTTTAAATAGAGGAACTAATAGTTTAGTAGAGAGAGGTAAATAAGGATATTATTGCAGTATATGATCAATATACTCAAGTGTAAACATGAGATGGTACAGGATTACCAAGGAGAGGACCCTAACTAAAAGCAGGGGAATCAGGAAATAAATTATGCTAAGTGATGTGTAAGCCACATTTTCAAGGATGCACAGCATGGAGCTGGAGAAATATGTAGGCAATTAAATCTTGAAAAGTCATGTGAACTCAAGTTTTAGAAACTGAATTTTCATTTGTTGGGAACAAAAATAGCTAAAAGTTTGTTTATAAGAACATGACACAAAATAGGTGAGTTTTAGATTCACTATAGTAGGGAGAATGAATTGGAAGAACCACTGAAATAATCTACTTGGAAATAAAGCAAATTTAAAATGAGGCAGTAGCTTTAAAGCTGGAGTTTCTTAAACGGATTTGAGAGATGTTAAAGAAAGAAGAAAGAATTAAAAGATTAGACATTGAAGGTTGGGAGAAAAGTCTCAGGAGAGCTAAGGGAGATTTGAAGTATATAGCTTGGAAGATGGGGTGAATCCTTATGCCATGCATCATGATAGACAGTACCAGTCAAGGAAAGGTTTATAGAGTGTGGGAGTTTGGAAAGAATCATAACATTCGTTTGGAACATGTTGAGCTTGAGACATTAGAGTAATGCAGAAGTGGAAATGCCCAGTAGAAAGTGAGACATTTGCATGTGACTCAAAGCAGAGTGATATAGGATGGCAGAAGAGACTTGGAAATCTTTCACATATAGGTGGGAATGATCTCATAAGGAATATGAGATCATGAGACGAGAGCGAAGGATGAAACCCTGAAGAGTACCAACACACAAGAACAACTAGCAGTGGAGAAGCAATCTAAAACTTTCAAAAGTATAAGAAAACACTTAGGAAAGCAATGAGAGAAGTGAATTTTAAAGAGAATAAAATCACTGTCAAAAGTGACAATAAATTCAGGTAAGACGAGAACAGAAAAAAAAATGTATTGAAAATAAAAGTCAATCAGACTTGGCAATTAGGTGGTTGTTGGCCAACCATGATGACACAGGTGGTGCAGTCAGTGGCCTGGAAAACAGAGATGTTAGGAAGGGAAGGACAGACAGACTTCTTTTTGTCGATATGATGAGAGCACTGAATAAATTCAGAAGCATTTAAGGCATGAAAAGTTTATACGGCAACATTTTAATTTTTTCCATGATTATTTAACATTTATTTGCTTAAGTGTTGGATAAACTTAAGGGAGTCGAATGAAAAGAATGGGGTCTCTGAGTAGGTGTAAATAGATGGAATCCATGTCACGGGGGATGTTATTAGCGCTTGATGGAAGAGAGGAACATTTTTCTCTGAGATACTAGAAAAAATGAAGCATATGTGGATACAGATAAGATGATGAAGAGCGGGTATTTATGGCTTCCATTTGATCTTTGGAGTCAGGCTGATAATGGGGCAGATTATTAGCAAGCTAGTAATCTTTGGAAATAAACCTTATTCAGAGAATCATTTTGGGATACATTTTGCAATATAGCAGCCCAAGTTTTAATCTTGTGCAACTCTGGGTATCTTGCATTTTTTGGTTTAATGATTGCTTGTTAACACCTGCAGTCAATGCTAATATTGCCCAGGCATTTTATCACTGTTGCAGTTCATTAATGCAGCAGTTCATTACTGTGCAGTGCCTCTAGTAGGAGATGGATAAAGAAGTAGCAAGAGCAGGGGAAGACAGACTAGTACTCAACTAACTCTGGCTTTGAGATGTTTTTCCATTGTTTGCTGGGTAAATCTGCTAGCACCACTTTGAACCTAACTTCCTCATCTACAGCATAAATTTACACTGATGTTCCAGTTTCACAGGCTGACTAGAAGGATGAAAAGAGATTGTGCATTCAAAGTCCTATACGAACATAAGCTATTCTCCTATGGAGTGCAGCATATGTTATAACAGGAACATCTAGATCCAGAAGGGACCATGCAATTGATCTTTTAGAATTTATTAGAGTCAAATCAAAAATACTCTGGATAGATAATCCTGTATTTCTGTGCAAAACAAAAAGAAATTTCAACTAAGATTTATTTTTTATTAAAAATAATATTATACCAAAATACTATAAATGCAAAACATTTTAAGGAAATCTAATATGTACCAGACTAAGTTTGGAAGTTATTATCAATTACTTTTAATTTTATCATCTTTGATTTTATAATAGATGCAATGCAGATTTTATACCTGATATGGTAATGATTAAAGTTATGTTTAAAGCTAATTCATTAACTTACACACTATGAATGTACTAAGCACAGTGCTGTTTACAAAAACAATGAGGTTGGACTTTCAGGTTTTACAGACAAGATATCCAATATTCTGAGGAAAGTATCTGTGATCTCTGAGTGGATTTGAGCTCAGTTGTTCATGTGTTACTATTTATTCTCTTAAATATGACACCATGACATTTGTCTCCCAAGAGCATATTATGCCATATAAGTATATATAAACACACACACACACATATACATATACACATAATGTTGTAATGTTGTTTGGAGACAAGCAGGGAAAAAGAGAGAGGAAGAGAGAGAGAGAGACTTAAAAGACATAAATAAGTAAAATGAGTGGAGTAAGATCAAGACAAGGCAAAGTTGGGAGAAATAGGGGAAATGAATGATACTGGACATCAGTAATTACTACTAGTTGGTTGGAGACAGTGAATATATCTCAAAGAATTAACTGCAGTCATAAATACTGTGGCAATATGTTGAGTATTTTCAAATATAGTCTTTTAAGTTTATGCCCATATCTCCAAACTTCAGAAACATATGTTTAAGTACTTCCTGTATAACTGTAAGTTCCACAGCTGCATGCTTCTCAACACCAGCAAGTCAAGGATTAAACTCCTTATGTCCTGAGCACCTTCCTTCTCACACAAAGCTCTTCTCTATTATCTTTGCAAAAACTTGCATAATATTCAATCTGGATACTGGGTATTTGCTAAATCTATTGCTTCCTTCACCATTATCAGTCAAAAGTTTCTGAGACTTTCACAGTTAAAATATATATAATAATACCACTTTGAGCCAGACTTTTATTGTTTTTATTTAGATCTTTGAAATACCAATTTATTCAATAAATATTGGATATTGATCATGGGTCGGATCTTATGTTTCCATTCTCGTGAGAGGAGAAAGAAAATAAAAACAATCTGTAATAAAGATGTATATTGTATAAATGTTAAAGAGATTACAAATGCTATCAACTTTCATTTCTTTTTATTTATTACCATTTCCTTCACTGGATTTAATTTTCTAAAACTTTCTCACACTATCAGGTACCTAGTGTCTCTAAGCTCAGCTTTCTTAGACTGGCACTTAGATTGCACATAAACTGATTCCCTACTCAAATATCAAGCCTTATGCCTTTCCAAGTTTTGGTACATTAAGTTTCATCTTTAGCAAACTACCTATAGTTCCCAAAGTTCATCATCATGTTTTAGACCACTTTCCTGTGCTATTTCACCCACTTAGATTTCAGCCTTTCTCTCAGTAATTTTTCTGAATGAACACTGCAAGATTTAGTCTGAACTCCTGACAACTACTCTCAAAAGCCTTTCTATACATACTAGGGAGATTTGAGATTTCACTGTCTCCCATGCTCCCCAATGCCATCCCATGCCTACTTAGATCTTTCCAGTTCTGAGATTGTTTTGTTTTTTGTTGTTGTTGTTACAAAGGTACAAAATTTTAGTGAAACTCCTTGAATGCAACAACCATCCTGTGCTACCAATATCTAGTAAAATACTTGTCATCATGACTTACTAGGCTAGTATTTGCTAACTGAATAAATAAATGTACGTTAAGTTGTTTGAAATTGTCATAGTTAGAAATGTGTGGTATAGTCAATGAAAAGAATATGTCCAAAAATTTTTCATATTACCTCATAGAATATAAAAGTCACAACTTAACATCCATGACTTTTTTTTTATAAGGCAGGCACTATCCTCAGCACTTTATCCTCAGTATTGTTCCATAATGTTCACAAGAATCATAGAAAGTGCAATTCTTATTTATGGATGAAGAAAATGAGACCCTGATAAGCTAAGTAATTCCTGCAGTCTGACTGACACCAGGGCTGAAGTTCTATGTACTTACCCTGAACTATTGTCCTCCCACATACATTACCCAATATTTTTAGTTATGAATTTCCCCCAAAATGAAAGAGTGTGATTAAAATTTAAATTGACAATGGCTAAAATTAAAAATATAAAGTTGCAAAAAAAATTCTGGTGATATATAGCGTGGTGAGTATAGTTAATAAAACTGTAGTCTATATTTGAAAGTTGTTTGAAAGGGTGAAATTTGAATGTTCTCATCACAAGAAAAAAATACTCTAAGTACATATAGTGATGGATATTTGTTAGGCATCATGATTATTTCTCAATACACATAAATTTATGTTGTACACCTAAAGCTAATATAATGGTTTATGTCAATTATATCACAATTAAAAAAGAATACATTGAAAACATAAGCATGGCCTGAAAACTGTTTCAATAACTTATTTGTCTGATTGATGGAGCTTGCCACATTGCATTTTGACTGCTCCCAATTTTCACTTGAATCTCACCTTAAATGTTTTTTGAAGGTTGAAATTCTCATGTTTTCAATTAAATTTTTATTAAAACCCTTATGCTTATTATATATATGTACATATGTATGTATATATACACAAACATAAACATATAATTTGCCTAAAAGTATTCATTTTCAATCCGGGTAGTCAGATGAGAAAAGATAATTTTATGTAACCTCAGAATTTTAAGAAAAATGTTTCTTATAATACAAAAAAATTATCTAATCCCATTACAATTATTACTGAATAAGGACATATACTTGGGTTTGACTATAAAAGTGCTTCACTCTATGGTTTCAAAAATATGGAGCACTCCTCTTTAAATAGAATTATATGATTATACTTAAATGCAAACCTGCTATATCGTATTCATACTTATAAATGCAGAATCTAGAAACAGGCCTAATTTTTTAAATCAAAACATCATATTTATGAAAAAAATTCATATTTTGTTTCTATTAACCCTTGATGGTCTTCAGTAAGCATGCTAATGGCTATAGGAAGAAGAGAAAAAACATCTTTGCACCTTACTTTTATTTATCTTGTAAAGCCCTGAGCAAGACTGTGAAAAAAATGTGAAGATTGCTTTTGACATCATTAGATTATTCATTCTAGTCTCTTCTTGGGAACATCAGGTAAGACTGCAGAGGGAAAATTGTAGACACCTGAAAATTATTTGCAGATGTACTATGGAATTCATAGGGGTCTTCCAGAGTACACTGAGATCTAATATGAAAACCAAATTCTTTAATTAAAAAAAAATCAGAGAAACAGAAAACCCACTGCATATGAGCACAGCACAGAGGTAAGAGGCAAGGCCAACTCTGCTTATTTTAAATATGGATTTTGTAATCCTGGCCTCACTGAATTTAAGAGAATATAATTTATAAAACACATTCTGCTACCCTTAAATTTACCACTTAGCCTCTTATCATTAAAGAATTTATGGTTAATTATTTTATTTAAATATAAACCATAAAAATTTAAAGCCTAAAGTTGTATCCTCTCTTATTTGTATCCAAGTTATATAGCAGTGTTTGTTTCATAATAAATGTTCAATTCATGTGTTAACAAATGAGTAAGTGGATGAATAACAAATATTTTTGGCAGTATGGTCATTAGCTTTACTAACTCATCTGCTTAGTAATTTGTAGCTTAAAGACAGTAATTTCGAAAATTGATCCCAGTCATATATACATTGTGCAGTACTTTTTAAAATGAAGGTCCCACCAACATGCTTACCCCATCCCTACAACCTGTTTCTCAAGCTGCAGGAATGGGCTCTTCTCATTTGTTTTACCCATCCTACATGAAGTTGTGATTGATCATAAACCATTAAATCCTGAGTAGTGGACTGATAGAACTTGATCTAATCAAACACACTTCTGGGATGATTGTTGTCTAAAAATCCCAAGACCAAGTGTCATTCTCAATAAAAACAGCATTCTATAAAGAAAAACCTACATGTTTCTGTCATTGGAGTTGAGTTCCTTCTTATAAGTGCAAGTTATTTATTTTCTTAAATTTCATAAACTATTTTTCTTTTCTTTCATTAAGTTTTCCTTAAACTAGCATAAGAGTTTTTATGCTTATAAATTGAAAGAATGTAACTGCCAAAAGCACATGTGAGAAATGAATTGCAACACTTCCTTTCTCTCTCCATCCCCTAAGAAAGCTGACTCGTGCTTTGTAAGCTGTGTTCTGTCTTTGTTGAGAAACTCAAATTTTCAGCTTTGCTTCAATTTTCAGGCCAAATGGATAGTCTATGAATGGCACAGTTGCATTCTTTCTAGAAATTCAACAATATTGGGAAAGGTGACAAGGTCAAATATATAAAAATAGTATCAAGGATTGTCATTCACTAGGAAAAAAATCTTTGACAAGGAGGCCTAAATTTTGTTGTTATCTCTATGGTTACCAATTTTATCCTGGAGATTAAAAAAAGAGACCAGTTCTTTTGCAATTTTTTTTTTTTTTTCACTTTTCCCTCAGGGAGAACAATCTGTTTCCTTCTGAATTTCAGTTACCCTGTATTTACCCTACTCTTACACTGCTCTTTGATGTTATAAAGTCCTATTTTGCTTACATAAGAACATGTAGGTGTCCATAATATGGTAGAGAACTTCGTTAACTTCAAATATTGACAGAGTGGAACAAAGTAACTGCAAATTGCAGGCAAAAAAAAAAGAAATATATATATATATATATATATAGAGAGAGAGAGAGAGAGAGAGAGAGAGAGAGAGAGAGAGAGAGAGAGAGAGAGAGAGAGAGAGATTCTGCTTGAGTCAGAAAACAGAATCCGGTGTTAGAGAATTTTAAATAAAAGAAAAGTGCTTGCTTAACAAAATGTTCAAGAATATCAGGTACAACTGTTAAGATAGTAAACCTAAGATAAGCATGCAAATTACAAAGATGTTAAGTTATTTTTGCATTTTATGTTTACTGAAGAAATAATACATCCAGAAATTCAAAGAGACTCTAAATATATTGAAATATATTAACTAGTTTTGAATTTTCCTGTGAATTGCACATTTGATTTTGACAGGGTGATAATTTAAAAAAAATAAAAGAACTTATGTGTTGATATACATTGGTGAAAGAGCTAGGACTCTATTTTTCCCCAGTGTTGTCTAATCACCCTCCTCAAAGTACTACCAATCCTTATACATTAAAAGAGCAACAAACACCTTGAAATTAAAATAATAAAATAACCTACTTTATAATTAGTGTCATGAAGACCTTATTGCTTAATGCAAAATCTCATACTCCAAAATCTGTCTTACTTTATCACTCACAATAGTGCAGATTGTAGCTCAATCCTTTTTATCTGTTAAAATCAAATATTGACTTGAAATGGCAAATTCTTATTAAAATATTTTGTGAAATATTTCAGAGGAAAAATAAGGGATATCACACCCTATTTATTTAAGCGTATGTCTGATACATTCTCACTTTTCACAATAGCCGATATGATCAAGTCCATCTTTTAGTCAGATTCTTATATTATAATGATTTGATAAATTTTCTTTTAAAAGTAAAAGACTGGCTATTTTCAAAGTATTGATAGCTATTTAAATTTTACAGGCTACTTCACACAAATGCATATAAGAAGTTAAATTGGTAAAATATAATAAACAAAATAGCCCTCTTGGTTTTGTTAATTTTCTAGTCATTAATAAACAGGGGACTCATCTGTTCTCTCATGACCAGGATATATTAGAAATGTCAAGTGATTATAAAGGTAATTATCTCAATAACCCATCAGGGAAGTGATCATAATATCATATATGGCAATATATGGGAAATACCACAATACTAGTGCAAACATCATGCACGTAGAATTCGAGGAAAGGAAAAAATATTTTTAAAGTGATATTTTAAGTCTAAATATTTTTAGCAGCTATTAAATTCCTCAAATTTGCTTTGCTATTTAAACCCCTCATTTATCATTACTTTCGGTTACTTTAAAAAGCCAAAAAAGAATTCTTCAATTAGCTTATGATCAAATGTAAAGTGTTGCTCTTCAGTAATTCACTACCCTCTGTTAGAAACTGCCAAAGTGCTAACTAATGTTCTTGCAACTATTACCCTTACCCTTCCACATCTTATTAGCACACTCCTCACTAAATACCAGAGTCCAAAGTTAAATGTCATTTTGTGGCTTCAAACTTTCAAGGACTGATAACCTGGAGGCATATTAAGAGTAATGTCAGATTCAGAAGAATATTGTGTTGTTTTGGAATGACATAGGCATAGAAAGGCTTCATTTTACTGTCTTTGTCCCTCCATCCCCACCCCAAGGTTAGACTTTGAAGACATTTTGATACAACTTTCCCACAGCTTGACTGTTCCCTTATTGTGACTTTGCCAACCTTTGAAAGCTGTTTTCTTAAGACACTTGAGAAACTACTGTATTTAGATCCACTCAAAAGCAGGACTTATAATACCGAATATTCTGATTCAGTTTCTTAATTTGCTTCCTGATTTCTAAAGTGTAGCTCAGAGAGCAAGAATTTATGATTTATGTTATGTGTCTGGATTTACCAATATGTGGTGTCGTCTTTTTCATTTTAACTTTAATTTCATTTCAGTATATGTAGATATGTTTTTGCTATCCTAATTTCAATTAGATAATTAAAACACTATGTAACACTCATATATAACTGGTAACTACTATTTATGAAGATGTGATGTAGGTAAGATGTAATATTCCGGGAGTTACTAAACATCTTCAAGTGTATGCTTCTATATTTGTGTATTTCATTCTCTGCATTGTAATCAGAGTAGTATTCTACACTAGTTCTTTCTGTGTGTTGAAGATGTTGTTGAATGTCCTAATAAAGTAATTGAGCAAATGACATTACAATTTTTTTACAAAGCAGCCTTATAATTGTCAACTAAGCATTTGAAAACTATCCAATCACATTGGAATTGAAATAGATTAAAATAATAGTATTTATCTGCTAAACATTTTAAAATATGTAATGTTGGCGAGCATGCAGGCAGGTTCTTGTGAATATTCCAGATGGAATTGTAAACCAGATCACTATTTCTAGGAAGAAAGTTGCCATTTTGGGCCAAGAACCTTGATTCTTGATAGTCTCATGACAAATGGGGGAAACTACATAAAATATTTCCTTCTCCTTTCACTTTGTACTTTGTTATTTGCAGTTTTTAATATGACTTTTGTAAGGTCTTTCCATTTAATGGAAGAGAGTCTAACTAAATACTGCAATAAATGTACAGAGAAAAATGGATGACGACAGAATAAGTGAAGTTAGCTCCACGACCTATGTCATGGTAGAGGTTAGTGATGATTTTGAATTAGCTCCCATTTTGGAAAGGCCTAAGGTTTGGGATAATTGATTGTATCATTTTTATGTTGGAGAATAGAGATGAAGTTATTTTGGGAAGTCAAGAATTTGATTGCAATATATATTACTTGTTGAATATAATTGATAGTGGGGTTTTTTGTTCAGTTTTACTTTTTGTTTTGCTTTGTTTTTGTTTTTTTGTCTGACCAGCTTCATTTATTTGGGATAGCTGTCCTTCACTCGACAGTATTAGGGTGGTATGGAAAGAATGTGACCCACATTTGGCCAAATACATTATCTTCTCTAGAAATATGAATCTTAAATGGAGGTACCCATTGATTGTTTTGTTTGACTAAAGGTCTATTGTTTGACTTAGTTCACTTATGTGCTTGGTTTTCCTACATACCGCATATGAGTGATCTCATGCTATGTCTGTTTTTCTCCTTCTGACTTACTTTACTAAACATAATTCCTTCTAGGCTTATCTATTTGCTACAAATGGCAGGATTTTCTTTGCTTCTTTTTGTTAGCTGAATATTTCATTATGCATTGATATATATCACATCTTCTTTATCTACTCATCTGTGGGTGGATGCTTAGGTTGATTTCAACTCTTGTCTATTGCAAATAATGCAGCAATGAACTTGGGAACTCATACCTCTCTATAAATTAATATTGTTGCATTTTTTAGACAAATGGCCAGCAAAAGAATAACTGGATCATATGTGATTTCCATTCTCAATATTTTGAGGAATTTCCATTCTGATTTCTATAATGGTTTCACCATTTTACACTCCTACCAATAGTGTGTAAGATTTCTGTTTTCTTCTCATCCTCACAAGCTCTTGCTGTTTCCAATCTTTTGAATAATAGCCATTCTGACAGGTATGAGATTACATCTCATTCTTATTTTGATTTTCATTTCCCTAATGACAAGTGATACAGAACATATCTTCATGAGCCTGTTAGCCATATGCATGTCTTAACCTGGAGAAGTGTCTGTTGGTATCTTCTGCCCATTTTAATTGAATAATTAGCTTTTTACTGTTTAGTTTTATGAGTTCTTCATATATTTTGGATATTAATCCCTTGTTTGATGTATGGTGTGCTAATATCTTCTCACATTCAGTAGGGTGTTGTTTTGATGAGAGTTTCTTTTGCTGTGCAGACGCTATTTAGTTTGATGTAGTCCCATTTGTTTATTTTGGATTTTATTTCCCTTGACACTGGAGTTGAGTTCCCAAAGACATTTTTAGGTCAATGTCGAGTGGGTTGAGGGAAGATGGAGGCTGAGTTTGTTCCCTATTTAGCATCTGAGGAATACAACTACGTTTTTTCCAGAGGAGCAAGGAGCTCAATAGCACCACAGCAACATGGGAACAATGACACTACATTGAAAGGATTTCCTGAAAAATTGAGTTCTTCTAAGAATCTGAAGGTGGGTCTGGAGAGATAGGATGTATGGATTAGCAGCAGTGGATTGGCAGCAGCTGTGACTTCAGCTGCAGGAGCAACACTGGAGGCAGTCAGCAGGACCAACCGACAGGGCAGCTTGCCCAGCCTTGAATCTTAAGGAGGGAGGAGCATGTTGTTGGTGCCACATATACTTGGCTTGAGGGAAGTCCAAATAGGAGGGGTTTTCCTCAGAACTCCAGTCAACACGTGGGTGGGTTGGAAGCCTACTAAGAGCAAAAAGGTGAGTACTACACTCTTCCTCTTCATCCCCTTGGGACTGATGCTCCAGCTGAGAGGAACTCTGACAACACAACCTATAGACCACCAGATCCCATTTTAAAACTGTGAGAGGAGGGCCAAACCCTATGATATCAACAGAAACAGTTTCCTCCAACCCCCTCAGTCTACAATAGCCACCCCGTCCCCACCTCAGTTATGTTCCCCTTTCCAATCTATCAGTCATCCCACATTCTCTGACACAGCAGGAGATTGTTACTATGGAAGCTTGAGACGGCTAAACATACAATTTTTTTAATTTAAAATATGAGTTATGCTTTTCCCTTCCATGACTCAGACAAATAAGCCATAGACTATGAAAGTCATTGGCCCAGGTTTGAGATCTGGAGCTGGGGTTGGAAAAAAAAAATGAGTTGCCATTTGATACTATGGAATTGTGGAGATGCATTCATTTCAATAAAAAGAAAATTTTTATAAAAGTAACCCTGAATTTTTACAGTAAAATTTCTATTATTGTATCATTTATCTAAAAAATAGAGAATACTTAACCTGTCAAGCATTTAGCATTTATCTATAGCTATCTATATATAAATCTATATATAAATAACATCTATATATAAATAAAGTTTAAAAATCAGTTCCAGTGTAGTGGTTAAGATGTATGGCAGCTTCTGCTGTTTCTCTGGAAGGAAATCACCAAGATTTTAAGAAATCTTAAGTTCCTGAGATCACCATGTTGTAAGGAAGCCCAAGTTAGCTAGGTAGAGAATCCATAAGGAGGAGAAGCAAGGAATTAGACACATGAGCTCAGTCCCAATTAATTACCTGAGTCAGGGGCATGCCCTGGCAGAGTAGCAGTTGAGTCAGTTGCCTCAGAAAGAGCCCAAGCCACATACGTGTGTTTTAATCCTGGATCTGGGAGAACCAATCAGTGTGAACTACTAAATAAAAATAGAATAAAAATGCTTCTTTCTCTTCTCTCTTCCTGCTTGCCTCTCTACTTGCCTCGATTTTTGTCTAGACCTTTCCTTAAAAACAAAAACAAAAACAAATAACTCAAGTCAGTTCTTAGCCATTTGAGTAATAACAGAAGTTCCAGAAATTGTGGAACAGAAATATGATATATCTGATGTATCCTGTCTGAATTCCAGATTCACAGAATCATAATTAAAAAATAATTATATTTAAACTAATATTTTGGAAGACAGTTTGCTATGCAAAAATAGATAATGTCTAACAATAAGAAAGTGTATTATGGTACATTCACTACCTAGAGCTTTGTGTATTCTTTTTGAATGATAGCAATGAAAACAAGACAGCAAATTATTAAAAAGTCAAGAGATAAAACATCAGTTGATAAAATTATATGTATGTTTTGATTATAATTAGTGGTGATAAGAAGGGAAGTGGGTGGAAGGAAGGGAAATTGTGTAAACGGAGTCAATCATATGGTTAAAGCAGAACTGAACTGGTAGTGGTAAATTTAAAAATGTATTATACGCAGATTTTACTTATAAGGATGCACACCTTAAACCTATATATAATGTTATGATGCAATTTTCCTTCAATAAAATTGATTAAAAAATAAATATTTACAAATAAAAGATAATTTTAAATAATGAAAACATAGGAATATTATGTTATTAACCTGCTATTTGTGTTTATAGTCTATATTAATCACATTTGCTAAATACATAATAAAACATTTACCTTTATTTCATGACTATTACATCTCAAATACTATCAATTATTTTGTAAAGAGATTTATAAATGCTTTGAGCTTGAAGAGTCAGCAGAAAAAATTATCTATGTTTTCTTTTTAAATCATATCTGGGATGAATAAATCTTCTCTACAAAGTGCCTGGGGGTAAAGTAAACATTAAAGCAAGTATTGGCTGAAGAGAGGGGACTAGAGAAAATAAGAAGGAAAATGGCAAGTTTTAGATAATGAGTTCAAGGAGGAAGAACTCTAATATGTAAAAATACACCTCAAGTAAAATTGCTTAAGACTTAATAAATAGTATATAATGAAAGATTATGCAGCATAAATTAATATAGGATATTCTGTCTTTATTCATTGCTGTAGTACCAACTTTTTTAAAAAATGAATTGATTGAAAAATAGAATACATTTTCCCGTTGAAATGACCAAGGAGTGAAACTACGTCAGAATCAAGTTTGGCCTCAGAAAGGAATCATGAGATTTATTACTGGTATAAAACTTTTAAGGGGTCAAATAGTCAGCAAATCAAACTTACCACAAAGATTTTAGTATATTATCTGGCTGCATTGTGAAATTAAGTTTGAAATTATGAATTTTGAAAATATATGTCTAAAAACATTTTGACACCTCCAGGATTCCCTAAATATAATTGTACTAGTTGGCAAATTATAATTGAATGAGACATTATTTTCATTGACAAATATATGTGGCCATCTTTCTTGTGAGAGTAAAAAGTATATACATTTGTATTCATTTAGTCAACCAGCAGTTTACTTACAAATAATATTTCAATAGCACATCTCTATTTAACCAAGAACTAAATACTTATCAGACATGAGTGGCCATAAAGGGGAATCTTAATTTACAGCTTTAAAAATAAATAAATATCAATAAAAATAAAATAATCTTGAAATATATAATTTAAATAGATTAAATATAGCTCTACTTGAAATGAGCCTACTACTGAATAACATTTACATTCATTACAAATGTCTTTGCTTTTATTATAAACAAATGGCCTTATTAACATGAGATGGCCAAGGAGTTTAGAGATTTGAATATAGACTTTTCAGTAGGTCCCAATTCTGTATCTGCCACTTACAAACTATGTGAACTAAGAGAATTTAACTTCATTGTAGCTCTGTTTTCTACTCTTTGATACATGGATAACATTTTTGGTACTAAGGTTTAAGTTTAGGAATTGCCTGATTAATTTTTTTTTCCATACTGTGCCATAGCCCAGTTAGGAGCTTTAATTCTAGAATTTCTAAAGGAACTTTTTATTTTAACAACAGCAACAACAAAAAAATCCTTTTAAAAATAAATTCATTGCAACCAAACATTAAATAACATGAACTGAATAAACTGAAATAATACAGTTGGGCTTTTCCACTGGATGGGCGAAGGAAAAAACGGAATTATGATTTCTTAAATAAATATTATTATTCTGAAGACTGTTTAAAAACAGTGTAGATTCACTAAGAGTTGTTGTTTTTTTATAATCTAAGTAATCGCAAATGTTTGCATAATGCTCCATACTCAGGAACTGTCAATGCATGTCTAAACTTAATGTCAGAAACTAATTGCACATTGCGAACCACTCCAGGCTATAGTTCATCCAAAAGATTATATCTGGTTTGGCTGGGAAAATAAAATTTCTTGTTCTTTCATTAAATAATCTTATTGAACTCATTCTGAGCAGGTAAAGAACCCTCCTTGGAATTCTTTAAAATTCAGACATTATTCATTTTTTCAGATTAGTCCTCGATATTCCTTTACAACTCCTGTCTCCATGGAACTGTGTTTCTCCTCTTTAGTTTATTCCTAGAATATGGTAATTTAAATATTGTAAAAACATGGGAATAATTTACAATACATGCAAGTAACTGAGTTGACTAGCTAGCTAGCTGAGTCTTTGGTATCATAATCTCCTCTCTCTTATAAATTTATCAAAGATTCCTTCCTATTTAACTGAGATTGTGTAATTTTTCCTGAAAAAAATTCTAGAACACTTGCACCAAATATTTTTCAAAAACAAAAGCTGTCAGAAAAACACATTCTGCTATTAAAATTTTGCTATCTTCCATGCAATCACACTTAGCAAAATGCTTAAGTATTAGTGGTAGTTTTTAAAATTTAAAATTCTGAGAGCAACTTTCCATTTATCCATTCAATACTTTACTAATTCATTCCAGAAATGTTTGCTGAGGACTCTGATTAATGTTGGTGATGAGAACATTAAGAATGATCACCACCACGGAAAAGGTGGATGCTTTGATCATCCATCTTGAATATCTGTTTTCAATGAAGTTTCTCAGAAGGGAAGGGAATGAGAAGGCTGAGCGTAAAGGATAGAAGAGAAACAGACAGCAGTGGGAAATTTTGAGAACTTTGATGGTGACCATGATATCATATGTTTAATGAAGAGTGAAAATGCACTCCTAAAACTTATGAAGTATTTAAGACTCAAAAAATATCTGTTTTCTTTTTCACTGAATAGTCTACATGAGTATGAATGGGTGGGAGGGAGCATTTTTCTATGTAAGACTCTAAAATACAAAGGTCTAGGACACATGCTTTAAGTTAATCTGTTTCCGTGTTCAGTTCTGCACTTAAGAGCTGTAAAACTTGAGTTGAATAACTTCTTAAGCCCAATTTCTTCATTTGTGAAGTACAGACAATTGGGGCACACTTAGCAACCACCACTAGAATTATAAGTCACTTGTCATGGGTTTCTTAGTTCTAGACCTTAAATATGTGATATTAGGGTCAATATAAAAATAATGAATATAAAAATTTCAAAATATATTATTTAATGTCTGGCTTCTCTTAGATGTAGATGACAAAAAGAAGTGTTCTCACTCTAGCAATAAGAAAAGCACTTTTCTTGCACCTATCAGATTAATGAGATTGTAGGACAGCCAACTAATTTGGAATCTAAAGAAAAACAAGCATTTTCAAAGAGATGTGAGTCAAGACAGACTCACTGGGAGCAGAACAGGGGAGAAAAATGGTCAGGAAAGGACAATTCAGCTACAATGTTTAATCCATTACTAAGCTATAGGCTAAAGTGATAACAAAGAACCCCCCGGGACTCAATACAACATTCTAAATGGAATAGAAATAAAAGCATAACATATCAGACGTATTTGAACTCAGGTAGCTTAGTACATTGAGGAAAATCTATAGCATTAAATGGTTATATTAGAAAACAAAAAAATTTGGAAAAAAAATTTTCATGCTAATAAACTAAGATCAATGAAAACTAACAGTAATGTGGACATAATGCAATTATATAACAAATACAAAAATTAAAATAAAAAATCTGGTTCTCTGAAAAAAATTGAGTAACAAACTAAAAGCTAGAGGAAATAATGGATAAATCTTAGTCAGACTTAGCAAAGAAAAAGAGAAGACAAAATTACAAATGTTATATATGAAAGAAATAAGGAGATCCCAGTTTCAAGATAGTGGGTTATTAAGATCTCAAGCTTATATCCATCCCACAGGCAAATCAAAACTGAAACAACTTAGTAACTACAAAATTTGAAAGGAAACAAGCCAGCATCTCCTCATAAAGAAAGAACACACACCTTCATAAACAATAGAAGTCAATTTGTCTCAGCATCATGCCACTCTCTTTGGAGACTTTGGGGCCATAGGGGCAGACCAGAGTTATTGACACTCTCCTGGAGCTGAATGGCATATCCCTTCAACAGGTGCCCTCACATCAAGGAGCCAACTTCTTATTTCATTCTTCAAAAAAATAATCCTTAGGATGAATACAGGGATAACCTTCTTGGGAAAAGAGACACTGTTTCCCCATGGTGGTGGCACTGAGGACTACCACTGCAGAAAGGCCCCAAGAGGAAATGCCCACCTCATCTGCCATCAGTACACTTGTTCCCAAAAGCTGGTTCTCACAACTGCCTTAATACAGGCTGCTAAAATTAGATAGCAAAGTCTGCAACCCCTGTGTAGATATTTGAATGATTCCTAGCAAGTAGCATTCCCATTCTCTGGTTTTGTCAAAGATTATAACTGAAAGGGCTCCACTGAAACCAGTTTTTTACTGGCTGTAGCTACTGCTAAAGAGATTGACTGTCTTTTTGGTACTCTCTAGAACTTCTGTCCCTAGACTCCAGGACTTGTCTGCCTCCTGCTTCTGGGATTACTTTGCCTCTGGGAAACTGAGGGATTTTCACGAGGGATTGTGTTGTTGCTACAAGCAGTTTCCAATTCTCTCTCTCCTGAGGCCTCTGTTGGGAGGTAGCATGCTTGTGCAGTGGACCCAGAATTCCTGGAATTCTTTCCTTGTGTGTTGTTCATGCCTGTAACACTGGGTGAAAATTCTACATTTTCTACTCTAACTCCATATTCTGGACCCTCAGACCCGACGCGGGACTGGCTCTAGAGCTTCAACATTTCTCAGTAGTGCTGAGATCACACAATTAAAAGAATCTTGGCATTCCATACCAACACCCAGGCCTATACCATACAACTTGATAACCTAGCACAAGATCTTTACCTCAGGAAAGACTGAAACAGAATGATGAGATAGATAAATACTTGTGAAATAGTGGACCAAAACATAACCCCCAGGGGAAACACTGAATGCAACAGAATAAAGTTTACTACCTGATGAAATTTTAAAGCAACATATATAGTGATACTCACTGAATTAGGAAAACACAGGAAGAATAAAAAGACAACTACGATAATGATAGGGAAAATATGAGGCATATACAAGCAGAATTAATGGAGCTAAAGAACACAGTAGCTGAGCTGAAAAACACAACAGAGGGGCTCAATAGCACTCTGGATGGAAGAAGCCTCCAATCAAATCAGTCAGATAGATGATACGGCAGTGGAATGTGCCAAAGCAAATCAGTAAAGAGAAAAAAGAATACAAAGAAATGAAAACATATTACACTTACAGAATGGTATCAAGAACAATACTCACAGCATAAGGGTAGCAGAGTAGAAGAGGGAGAGAAGGGATCAGAAACCACACTTGAGGAATAACAACAGACAATTTCCCTAACTTTAAGAAAGAAGCAGACCTCCAGGTCAAGGATGCTCTAAGAGTTCGAAACAAAAAAAAAAAAAAAAAAAAAAAAAAAAAAAAAAAAAAAAAAAAAAAAAAAAAAAAAAAAAAAAAAAAAAAAAAAAAAAAAAAAAAAAAAACAAAAAAAAAAAAAAAAAAAAAAAAAAAAAAAAAAAAAAAAAAAAAAAAAAAAAAAAAAAAAAAAAAAAAAAAAAAAAAAAAAAAAAAAAACTCAAACAGATCCATTCTAAGACTGTCATTGAAATGTCAAAAATAAAAGCTAAAGAGACCATCTTAAAAGCAGCCTGAGAAAAATGAGTTACATACAAAGGAGCCCCCATAATAGTGTTGGCAGATTTCTCAGTAGAAAGTTTACAAGTCAGAAAGAAATAGCATGGTTATTCAAAGTCTTAAATGAAAAGGACTTACAATAAAAGATGCTCTATGCTGCTAGATTATGCTTAGAATTGAAGGAATGATAAAGAGCTTCATAGATATGCAAGTTAAAGGAAATCATCATCACCATGAAGCCAGCCTTACAGGAATTACTAAAGGAATTTCTATAAAATAAAATGAAAACCTATCTAGAAGCAGCAAGATACCAGAAAATGTAAATTGTGAGAAAGAATAAAGTAACACTATGAACTGTTAGAATGAGCTTGAGATCAGCTGTCTTTTGAGTTAAAAAAGGCTATACGCTTTTGTTTTTTAAAGAAAAGGTGCAGGTAGGAATGAAGGCAAGTAGGCAGGAAGAGAGAAGAGGAAGAAGCATTTTATTTAGTTGTACATCTCTGTTGTTCTACCCTGCTCAGGATGGCTACTTGGATCCTTGGGATTTACGTGGTCTGTGCCTAGACTGGAGGCAGTTGACCAAACCACTATTCCACCAGAACATGCAAAGCATGGAAAATTTTATATAAACCCCAGAGTAACCTGATAGCATAAATCCATTAAAGAAAGAAGAAAATGAAAAAGGAAAATAGCACAATATAAATGCTTTAATACTCTAAGAGAATAAGAGAAAAACAAAGGCAAATTCTGTAGCAACACGCAGAAAACAATGCAAAGTAGCAAAAAAAATTTACATATCAATAATCACCCTAATTTTAATAAAGTGAACTCACCTATCAACAGGCATTAAAAATGTAATCCAATGTTCTTTTACATATGGAAATCTCATCTAAGATCAAAAGATAAATATAGGCTCAAAATCACAGGTTGGAATATAATCCTGAAATCAAATGGTAACCTGGAAACAGCAGTTTCAGAGACACTGATATCAGATAAAATAAACTTTCAACTACAGTAGGTTATAAAAGATAGTAATGGACATAATGATTAAGGAGTCAATTCACGTAGAAGACATAACTTTTATTAGTCTATGTGCACCAAATGAAATATCATCAAAATGCATTAAGTGATTGTTTCAGAACTACAGAGATACCGTGACAGCAATACAGTAATAGTTGGAGGCTGTAACATGCCACTTTAAACAATGGACAAATTAACCAGGCAGAAAATTAACCGGGAAACAACCTTAAATGAAAAATGAGAACAAATGAGTTGAATAGACATTTGCCAAACACTTCACCCAACAACTACAAAATTCATATTTTTCTCAAATGCTCATGGAACATTCTCGAGGATAGATCATATGCTGGGAAGCAAAACAAGTCTAAACAAATTTATAAAGACTGAAATCATACCAAACATCTGCTCCAATCACAATGGCATAAAACTAGAAATAAATCACAACAAAAAGTTGTGAAATTCCAAAATATTCAGAGGTTAAACAACATGTTCTGAATGTCTTTTGGGTAAAAGAGGAAATCATAGGAGAAATTTAAAACAATATCTGAAGACAAAGCTGAAGACATGAGCTACCAAAATGTGTGATGCAGTACTAACACAGAAGTTTATAACAATTCAGATGACCTCCAGAACAAGAAAAAAACACAAATAAATAATGTAGCCCTGCACCTAAAACAATTAGAAAAAGAAGAACAATTGAAGGAAAAAGTCAGTAGAATGAAGGAAATAATAAAAATTGAAGCAGAAATAAACACAATAGATTTCTAAAAACACGATTCAGAAGATTAATGCAATAAAATGGTTCTTTGAAAAAATAAAATTGACAGATCTTTGGCAAGACTCACTGAGAAAAAAAAAGGCAAAATTCTCATAACTAGAATCAGAAATTAAAAGGGAGCAGTTACAAGGGATGCATCAGAATAACAAAGCATTTTGAAAGATTTCTATAAATGGCTATATGCCAATAAATCAGACAACCTAGAGGAAGTGGACAGATCTTTTTTTTGAAACATACAACCAATCCAGACTGAATCAGGAATAAATGGAAAACCTGAACAGCCCTATCACTAGCAAGAAATTGAAGAAGTAATCAAAAGACACCCTAAAATAAAAGCCCATGTCCCTTTGACTTTACTAGTGAGTGGCTTTTACCCAGTCTTCAGAAAAGAGTTAATACTTACTCTTCTCAAACTCTTCAAAAAATATTGAATAACTGGGAACCCTTCTAAACACTTTCTATGAGGTCAACATTGCACTGATAACAAAAACAGACAAGGATACATGAAGACAAAAAATTATAGACCAGTATCTCTAATGAACCTATCTGCAAAAATCCTAACCAATATAGCAAACTGAATCAATAGCAAAACAATACATCAAATAATACTGTATCAAGACCAAATGGAATTTGTACCAGGAATACAAGGATGATTCAACATATGCAAATCTATTAATGTAATTCAATACATCAACAAAAGTAAGGGGAAAAATCATATGGTCATATCAATAAATGCAGAAAAATCATTTGTCAAGATTCAGTACCCATTTATGGTAAATACATAAAATTGGCATAGAAGGAGCATACCTTAACATAATAAAGGTCATATAATAGTATACACACAGTCAACACCATATTCAATAGTGAAAAACTGAAAGTGTTTCCTCTAAGATCAGGATTATGACCAGGCTGTCCTCTTTCACCACTATTATTTGACATTGTACTAGAGGTCCTAGTCAGAGCAATCAGGCAAGAAGAAGAAATAAAAGAAATCCAAACTGGAAAAGAAGTAAAATTATCATTATTTACAGATGACATTAAAATACATGTAGAAACCCTAAAGTCTCCATCAAAATTACTATAATTAATCCATGAGTACAGTAAAGTCACAGACTAAAGAATATAGACAATCTGTTGCATTTTATTTGCAACAACATGATAAAAGAGAATAAAATAAAGAAATCTGTCACATTTATAATAGAAGAAAATGTAATACTTTGGAATGTACTTAACAAAGGAGATTAGAGACTTGTACAACAAAAACTATAAGATTTTGTTGAAAGGAGCAGAGGAAGATACAAAGAGATGGAAAAACATTTCATGCTTATGGTTGGGAAGAATTAACATTGTTAAAATAGTCATCTTACCTACAGAGATATACAGGTTTAATGCAAATCCTCATCAAAATTCCAATGGCATTTTTCAAAGAAAAATAATTTAAAAATTCATGGAATCATGGAGATCCCAAATAGTCAAAGCCATCATTAGAAAAAAAATAACAAAAATGGAGACATAACACTCCCAGATCTTGAGCTATATCACCAAGTAATAGTTAATCAAACTCTATTGTTGTACTGGAATAAAAACAGAGACAGATAGAACAGAATCACCAGAAATCGACTCACAAATACATGACTATTTAATTTGCAATAAAGGAACCAAGAACATATAATGAAGAAAGGACAGTCGTTTAAAGAAATGATGCTGGGAAAACTGGACAGTTACATATGAAAGAATGAATCTCAAATACTAACACCAAACACTAAAATTAATTCAAAATGGATTAAATATTTGAATGTAAGACCAGAAACCATAAAATACTTAGGAGAAAACATAGGCAATACCTGATATCAATCTGAGAGAGGTCTTTTGGGATTCACCTCCAGCAGTAAAGGAAACAAACAAATTAATAAAAACAATTAAGACAACATCAAACAAAAATCTTCCTTACAGTGACACAGAGCTCATATTATCTTAACGTAAGAGTTACTTTCACTCTAGTAAGAAGACAGTATTATGTGAGAGAAAGAATAGAAACAAATCAAATGTGAAATTTAGACAGTTCATTAATATACTCATGGAAATACAGTGATCTTATTTTTGACAAAATTGCAAAGATTATGGGAATGAAAGAGCTTTACAAGTGATGCTGGAGCTATTGACCATACATCAGCATAATAATTAACCTTAATTTATAGTTGGTACCTTAAACAAAATTAATGTAAAAAGTAACCATAGACCATTATAAAAACCTAAAACTTGAAAACATCTAAATAAGACACAGGAGAAAATTCTGGTGAACTTCAGTTAAGCAAATGTTTCTTAAATAAAGCACAATAAACATGAACCATAAAAAAGAAACATGTTATAAAATGGATTTTGTTAAAATTAAAAAGATATTAAAAGAATGAAAAGATAAAGCAATAATGATAGAATATATTTATAAAATACTCATTTGATGAGAGACATGCATGTATCCAGAATGTACAAAGGACTCTTAAATTCCAATTATAAGAAAGTCAACAAAGCAACAAAAATATGCAAATATTTTTAACACACACTTTACTGAAGAAATAAAATTGGCTAATAATTCTATTAAAAGGTGTTCAGCATAATTAGTCATAGGGAAATGCAAATTAAAACCCAAATGAGGTAGTTGATAGGGAGGATTCTAAAATGACCCCCAGCGATCACATGCGTCTTTCACTCCAGGAGTGTGGGTGGGTTCTGTAATTATAATGGACTAATACTTTGATGATTATGTTTTGTTATAACCAAATGGTGATTTTGGAGATAACAATTAAGTTTCTTATTCATGATTTTGAGTGAATCAAAAGGGGAATTAATGGACATGATGTAATTAGGTAAGTTCTTAAAAGTAGGTTTAATGATGGTCAGAGACAGAGAAAATCAAGACATTTTACTCTGGGCGTCTAAAAAGAAAGAAACTGCGGTGCAATGAAAGGTCTGTGAACTGGAACACACTGGGACCTCAGGAGCTTGGTGTGACCTCAGACCAAAAAGAGGGCAGAAAACAGGGATCTCAGTGCCACAATGCAAAAAACAGAAGGTCTATTTGAATGAACTTGGAAGGGGATTCTTGGTATAAGACGAAGTTACATTCCTTCTGACCCCTTTATTTCAGCCTGGTGAGAACTTTATCAGAGTACTCGCCTAATCATTGCCATACTCTTCTGACCCACAGAAAATCTGAGATTACAAATTTGTGATACTTTAAGAGGCTAGGTTTGTGGTAATTACAAGAGAAACTATTATAAAAATACCACTTCACATTTAAGAGAATGGCAAAACAAACAAAAGAAAGCTGACAATAGCAATGATACAGAGCAACTAGATCTTACGCAGTACTGATGAAAATAAAAAAAAAAGATATATAAATATTTTACACAATAATTTGGCAGTTTCTTATAAAACTGAACAAATACTTCACCATAAAACCCATAATCAAGACCTGGGTATTTATTCAAGGGACATGAAAATCTATGTTTGCACAAGACCTGTAGATGAATACCAACAATGGCTTAGTACATGTCCCAAATGGAAACAACCCACTGGTGAAACGTTAAACAAATGGTGATATATGCATACAATGCAATACTTGCCAGTAATAAGGGATGAACTCTTGATGCCCACAAAGACAATTATGGATATCAAATATTTATTCTAAATGACAGATAATCTACATATTGTATGATTCCATTAATTTTACATTTCAGAAAAGGAAAAAGTTAGAGAGAAATAGAACAGATCAGAGGTTGCTAGAATTATGGTGGTCAGAGAGACTAACTACAAAGGGACATGGGTGATTTGGGAGTTGATAGAAGAGTTCTTTATCTTAATTGTGTGGAGGTGACTGCATATATTTGTTAAAACTCATAAACTATACACAAAAGGGTCCATTTTTCTGTTTATAATTTGCACTTCAGTTAAGCTATCAATTTGAAAATTAAAATATAGCTGCTGAATTAAAAACTCAGTGCCTTACTTAACACAGTAAAGTGTGTTTCCTGCATATGTGAATCAGGGAAGCCCACTGTCTCTGTCTTGTGCCTATGTGTTCTTTACCAAATTCTTCAGACTGCTCTTTCTCAACTTAGCATAAGAGAAAGATCACGAGAGGGTCAGACCTGACAGTGACACATAGCACATTAGCTCACATCCATAGGCCAGCACTGAATCTAAAGTCACAAAGAACAGAATGGAGATAGCCACGGAGATAACACATTTTTTAAAAGAAAGGTGCAGTCAGAAGTGAAGGTGAATAGTCAGGCAGCCAGGAAGAGAGAGAAGGAAGAAGCACTCCATTCATTTTAGTTATTCATCTTGGTTGTTCCCCTCAGACCTGTGCCTTGAACCAGGGACCTTGGGATATATGTGGATTTGACCACAACTATGTGTACTACTGCCTATTATGTGGGCGGTAGACTAACCCACCTGAGATAGCAAAATTTTGATAATGTATCATTTAAAAAAATATATATATATAAACACTCATTTAAAATGTTTACCTCTTTCATAATTCTTCCAACTTTTTACTTCTCTCCTGAGTTGCAATTCTTGTATATTTCCACCATACCATCTTGCCTCTCCAAATTTAAATTAGAGAGATGTACACTAGAACAAAGATGATCTCTTGAAGCAAAAAAGTAAAAGATTCACAAATCACTTTATTTAATATGGCTAATCTTTAAAAGATATTTTAGTTTCTGTGTCCAGCATTAGTATTACAATATTATTCTACTCTGAAAAAATTGTGTTTTCCTGATTAAACTACATAGCAATAAACAAAGAAAATCTTGTTCTTGTATTAACTTTGGGAAAGAATCAAAAGTTGATGGACACTTTAAAATACAATTTAGTGACTTACATTGAGAAATTATTCAGAGAAGAAGTTGAGAGCAAAAAAGTATATTGTGGTTTCTCTATATTTTCATTGTCATGTGATAGATCATACGGTCACACCTACAGAAAATGTTGATTATTCTCTATTTTCCTATATATAAATTCTTCTTTTAGAGTTGATTAGTGAGTAGTGTTACCAAATTTCATAATCTACAAAATGATTTTGGTTTAGATTAATTTTTAGCACTGTTTTATAAATATCATTTTTAATTTGCTTTGAATAATCCCACAAGTCACTAATGATGGATGAGGGCCCTTTTGTAGGCAGTGAGAATGAAACAAGATCGTTTTCTCACCCCATAAATATCACTCAATTATTGTTTTAATGAACTTCTGGAAGAAAAAATACATATTTAAAAGGGATTTTGCATCCTCTTTGAATAATGGGGGAAAGTAAAATTGTATAATTGCCTAATTGCCTCCTATGTGCAATGAATCATATATGGCATTGTGGCTTCTGGTCATCTTTGTAAAAGTATAGATATGGTTCTTTTGTATATGTTAATGTCATTACACAAATTATTTTCTGATTTATAAGCTGATTTTAAGCTGCAATCTTATGAACTTTATCAGTCATCATCTATGGTTATTAATACAAGGGATGTGGCATGTTTGTGTTAAATTGGCACAGTGTGAAGCGTGAATTTTATGATATATTTTAAACTCCATGTTCATGAATTGTTTTCTTCTGAGTGGGTGGATCACAGCTATATAAAGACACGTTATGTTTCAAGGTCTGTCTCAATTTGAAATATATATATGTATATATTTACAGAATATAAATAAGAAACAAAATGAAGAAAATTTGAAGAACTCAATATTTCAAAATCTTTGAGCACTATTTTAAAAATTGTTTCTGAGGAGAGACTAATCTGAGGAACAAGATTAAACAAAACTCTGAGTCTTATTCTCAGGAAAAGTAAGAGTGACCAGGAAAAAGAAGTGACCCTGTGAACAACAGTAGAGTAACAAGCAGACTCAAGCAGATGGTTTTGAGTGGGTCTTTTGTGGGCCTAGGAATATCAGTGCTTCTTAAATTGCATATTGCATAATAAATCTGTTTTTGAAAAGTAGATTAGTTACTAATCAACTATTAGTCAAGTGACTAATATGCCATATGAATGGATTAATTTAATACTTATCAAATTTGGTCAAAGAACCCAGAGATTTAACTGGTTGTATTTTAATATCAGTTTCTGACTTTTGCATTTATAAAATGTCATATAGCTTAAAACTGGAGCTAATATATGCCTAATAAGTTCAGGAAAAACATATTTTATATATATATATATATATGGGAAGATTTGAAATTTATTATCTCCTTTAGCTCTAATTTCTTCTACATTATGGTCATATCAGATGAAACATAAGATTAATAAATATTGAATTTCCACTTAATAGTAGCACAATTTATTTAAAATAATAGTTTTGTGCTATCTACTTCATCTATTTCAAAATATTCAATATGCTCTTATTGCCAGACATTACTACACATTAGTAGGGAAAAAGTGCATGGTACCTGTGGGAGCTTTTAATTAAGTGCTAAATATGTACATTGTAATATTCTCACTATAAGAGAGTGACCAAGCCATTTATTGATTGGGATATATGATATGCAGTAGAGTTTTATGGTGATATATGAACATGAAAAAGGAAAACTTGAGTGAAGATTTGAATGATGAGCTGTGATCTGAGAAATGAACATGCTCAAGTATCTAGAGTGTTCCAGAAGAGGAAAGAAAGTGTAGAAATATGTTAAGAAAGCATGCACAGATGAGGAGCTGAAGTGGTCAGAGAGAAAGAGCCACAAGAGTATGGAACACTAGACTGGAGAGGTTGCACTGGCCACAGCTTGCAGAATCTGATATGTCCTGAAGAGGTTTCTCTCATTTATCTAAGAGACATGAGAGGATCTCAAAGGAGTTTTAAAGTGTTGTGTGTTGGCAGTGGTGGTTTTGTGTTTTGTGTTGTTTGGAGGCAAGATGAGAGAATTGCTATGAGAAGATTTGGATTTCAACAAGTGTTTCCTATCTTGCAATGGGAAGAACAAACTCTGTAGGATCAGGAAGATGAGTGAGGATATTATTGCAATTGTTTAGGTAGGAGATGTTTGTAGTTAGACCCCTGCTTCACCTTCAAGGACTAAAGAGAAATTGTTTTCCAAGACTTTGAGATTCTACCCTACAGAGAATGAAGCTTCTATGAGTCATTTATAACCTGCTCTTAATTTTATTAGAGATCTATCAAAATGTATCTTCCTACAAAGAATTAAAAATGTTCACCAAGCAGTGTTAGCAATTTAGAAGTTGTAAGTGAGGGGAGACAAAGTTAAAGTGAAGGATGTGTTAGTGAGAAGTGAGAAAGTCAAACTTGTGTTGCCACGGGGCCAACTGTGTAAATACAATGCATTCCATTACATCCCAGGAGAGAAGCCTGAAAAAGAGTGGCAGAAGAATATATTCAAACCTCTATGAAACAATAATACATAAGAGACCAATAACAGTTTCCAGACCAATGGGATACATACCACTCTGTCACAGTATCACCTACTAGACTGTAGCACCAAAAGGACAGGTATAGTGCTGTTGTTTACCCTTAAAACCTCAAAACATAGTATAAACAAGAGCACTGTAAGTTCTTAATAAATATTGCATGAGAGACAAAGGACTTTAATCTCCTAACTTAATCTCAGAAGGATTTGGCTATGCAAGAGTGGGTCACTAGCCCCACAGATTAGTCACTAGGTGTCAATGCCCTTTTGCTTCTTATTTCTTTATAATACTGATGATGGTGTAGGAGAACTAGGTTAACTGTGAAAATCTTTCGTACATCACCATGAGTAAGGACATCTGATCTTTTAAATGACACATAATTATTAGAACATAGATAAGGGACGGGAGGAAGTAAGAGAAGGATAGCTGTGATTCTTAGTAGCTATTCTCTCTGATCTTAAGACAGAATTTAAGCAGAAAGTCTGAACATAATGGAAACTATAACCAAAAATTTAAGATAATGTAGAACAAGTATGTAAGTTGTTAGAACTAGCATATAGATTATAGAAATATAGACATTTAAAGGCAGTGAAAATCAATAGAATTGGGATGACCAGGAAAACTTAATAGATAACAGAGTAATTCAAGGGATGAAAATTCTGGAGAAAAGCAAAGAAAGAAGAGACAGCTTAAATTGCTAGAATGTTTGAGAAGATTCCAGAAATAGCTGAAAGAAGCACAAGTCCAATTTAATTACTGTTGATTTTCTTCTGACCAGTGTCAGGATTCACATGTGGCTTGTCAACAATTAAAGGAACTTAAAGAAACAAATAGAGCTTATAAATATCTTTGCCTCCTTCCTTTTTAGCTTTGGATAACCTACCAGACTTACCTTTTCTTCAATTGTAAAAATTGCCATCATGGTAATCCAAATTCATGGAATTTGTGTGACAACGAAGTGATATCTATTTTTAGAGGATAGACAGTATCAGCTGACTTTTTCACTCACCGAAAAGTTCTAGTAGTCTTCTCCTTTTTATTCTACAACTCAGGAGGTGTAGACATGAATTTTCCACTCTTTTAGCTACCTTCCACCATGGAAGCCCTTTTCTACATCAGAAAGTCATCTAAAACTAGTTTCTATTTTCAGAATTCATCCACACGGTCTTATGAAATTTCTAGCATCTCTCCAAAATTTAAGCAAATGTTTCAAAATACACACAAAGATGGTATTGGTAGTCTCTGGGTGCAGAAATAAAACAGAGATGATACCAGTGCTACAAGACAGTGAGATAGTCCATAAACTGAACTGATGGACCAGAAACTTGTTTTCAGACAATCACTTCACTCCCCGCTGCCACCCCTCAAGGAATTCACAAATTTACCAAAAGCACATTGTCTTTACCACATACATATGACAGAAACAGGTTAATTTTAACGAGTGTGTGGTTATTACCCTGACATTGGAGTAATAGGCATAATAAAAGATAGTCCTCCGAACTAGTGCCCAGATTATGTAGAAATAGCTAATACGAAACTCCAAAGTTTTCTGTGACTTTCATAAAGCTTCTCATATATTTAATGACATTCATCAATAAAGCATATTTATAAATTCTTTTGTAATAGCTCTCAATTTCCAACATAAATTAGAAGGTTCTCTTAATTAAGGTCATATAATTCATTAGAAGAACATAGAACTTAGGACAGACTTTGGCAAACAATATTCTGAAAAAGAAGATTTATAAGCAAAGGTAGAATCATTAGGTGAATATTTCAAAAAGTTGATCCAGGGATATTATTTTTTTAACCTGTATTGATTATTTTTATAGCAAATGTTCCCGTTCAACACTCAAGTATCAGTGGATTCCTTGTAAGGAATTTTGTTTAATGACTTCTCATTTGACGCAAGTGACCGCTCCCCTGGTGTTGATGTCACAACATTTTTCTAGTCATCTTTCCCCTTTCAGTTTTGTATATGAAATCTTCTTTCTTTCTCCATTGTTTTGTGTGTTTTTTTTATAACTGGAATTATAATTCATGCCTTTCCTTATCTTTCTCTTTTCTTTCTACTCATCCTGCATTTCTCTGCCCATTAATGACACATCCATTTCTATATCTCTGATCCATATCTCTCTCCTGAGCTTTTCCTGGATGTTACATAGGTTCCTCCAATTTGATAATTCTAACATACATCTCTTATTATCCTTACCCTCAAATACATATCCTCCCCTTTCTTAATCTTGATAAACTGTATTACCAGTCTCTGACTTCCAACCAAGTATTTGTTATATACACATCTTTAGCCACACTACTACTTCTCTTCAGGGCCTTAATACAGCTTCACTTAAAGTCATGTCATAGTGGTAATCTTGCTTCCTGTCTTATGGCACTGCACCTGTCATCTGTGTTATCATGAAAGTCATCTTGCTAAAATGCAAAATTGTTGGTCACTCTTCAGATTAAAAGCCTTTTAAAAAACATATACAGTAAAGTAAATATTACATAAAATTTTGACATTCAACGATTGTTTCTCTACTAGACCACCTTATTAGGCCTCACCTACTAGTCTCCAGTCATTGTAAAGACTTGCCAGCCCTGACTGCTAGGAGACACGTTACAGTTCTGTGCCTCCTCTCAGGCTCCTGGCCCACTGAGTTGCCTCTTTCTGCTTGGTGACAGTCTCTGTGATGATTTTCTTTTTTGATTCCTCATAATTAGAAGTTGAATATTTGCATATACACATACACACACATATATATATATATGTAGAGAGACAGAGAGACAGAGAGACAGAGAGAGAGGAGAGAGAGAGAGAGAGAGAGAGAGAGAGAGAGAGAGAGAGAGAGAGAGAGAGACTATACTTGCAAAGTTCAAATGCTTTTGAGTGCAGGGACTGTAGCTACATGTTTTTAGATCTCTTCTCAGCACTTGTGTATTGTTTTAAGCATTTAATTACTATATTTTAAATGAATAAATACATGATGAAACGGATAAATATTAGAATGAATGAATGTTCTTAGTTACTTTGCTTATTTCCAATTAGAAAACAACTGTATTTCCTCCAGCTGCCATATCCTCAGTACTTGGTACTGATGAACAGTACTACACAAGCATAAATCTTAAAAGGCAGGAACCAATCCTTATGGACATTGACAATTTCATCCTTTAATCTTCCACTACTTTACTATTTCATAGTGTTGAAAATTTCAAAGCTTGGACTGAGTAGGGGTGAATCTTAGAGTTGTTCTATATCTTAAATGTGTAAATCTACCTTGTTGCAAGATGTATTCCACCTTTAGTTTACAAGATCCCATAATACTGAGCAGTCAGTACTACTTGCTTTGGTTTTGTTTTAATTTCTTTCCCTTGTTTCTATTAGTCATTTTAAAAGTTTTTATGTGCTGTTCATGACATATGGCTAAAAGCATTGAGATCGATATAAATAATTTAGTTCATTTTATATATATGTAATGTACCTATTATATATATATATATATATATACATATGTACTATATTTACTGTTTACAAATATATCCTACAGGTTTAAACAATTACTATGTTCCTGTGTATAGTTTAAAATCTTGACTTGTACCAACTTGTTAACTTTTTATAACCCCTCTGTTAAGTAGATATTATTAATATTCCCATTTAATGTACATGGACTGAGGACAGAGATTAAGTAATTTTAGCAAGGTCACAAGTTTAGTATATTACAGAACCTCAAATTGAATTCAGAAAACTAAATTCTAAAGCCTGTGCTTTTAATCACTTCTCCATTCTAAGTAAACATACCAAAAATTAGTTTTACTTTCAGAGTAGTTCCCTAAGAAGGCAGCATTTATTCAAATGATTGTGTTTTTCCATAACGTTAGGTAGATTAGTCTTTAGGACTTGTCTGCACAAGTGGTTTGTTGGTCTCATAAGCACTACCATCTTATGACTTTGTACTATAACATCCACCATCCTCCTTCCCTATCATTCTGTTTTCACCTTGGCTCTGTCCCTTCTGATTTTTGATCATCAGCCAATGGATGACCCAAGAGTGTGACTGGGCTAGAACTAGGGGCCAGTAGTCTACCTCCTTCCCAATCTCCTGAGAGGAAATGATGAAGGATCACTTCCAGAGAAGGGCCTGTGCATGCTTATGCGGAGTCCTTCAGGAAGCAGGCTTAGAAGGCAAGGCTGCATACTGTTCCTTCTCTATGTGTGATAAATGGATAGCATAGAAGCAGTTGACTCTAAGTGCTTAAATCAAGTCACCTTGAATGAAGAATTGCTTTGTAGAAATCTGTTGATAGTTAACAGTAAATGTGTATTGGTTACATTACCTGCTCTTTATCACATTATTTTTTAGGAAATATACTTACCTGTCATATTTCAATTCCTGTGTTGTAACAGCCTGACCTGTATAGTTCACTGACTCAGGTATGGTCTATGAAAATCAGGTCGGGAAATTTTTGTACAACTGTTGGGGAAAGAACCTGCCAGATTGTAAAGCAAACACAATGTCTAGAAATGGAAGATTACTTATGTTATAATTTGAGCTCCTAAATCTACATGTGCCAAAAGCCAATTAACTCCCCTGGACTTTGTAGTTAAATGTTCTGATATATTTACATAGTGAGTATAAGAGTAAAATAATTTTTTCAAACCAAAATATTTAAGACTAACAAATAAATGATAGCACACACATGACTATCAGGTAATGTCCACACATGCTGACCATCAACTTGCCTGGACAAACCTTAGCTAACACACTTTTCCTAAGTATCTGTCAAACACATATCAAGTCACATATATTTTGGCAGATAATTCCAATATATGTACTTCATCTTATAAAAATGTATTTTACTGTGGGGTTTTGTTTCGCTTTCATATATTGTAGCTACTTTAACTTCCAGGAATAAAAGTTTTATAGCCACCATCAAAAAAAAAAATATATATGTATATATATATTGATTAAGCATTTACTATGAGCCTCCCAACAATTTTGGCAAGCAAAATGATAAACATGAACCGTTATTGGCCACAGTATTGTAAGATACATATCAATTGCATAATTAAACAAATAGTAGAACATCTCAGCTGTTCAAGGATTGCCACTCAATGATCGGAGAGCTTATAAAAATAATATGAGCATTTGACCTCATCAGGGATATTAGGGAAAAATTATTAAGTAAATGACATAAGTGTACACCTTCTGTGGGCCAGATGTAAATTCTGTGGGGGCTCCAGGACAGCCGCCACTACTTCTCTTTCTATCCCTGGACCACTATCTCCATGCTCAGTTGACACAACCTCAACTTTCTTCTGACCCTCAGGAAAAGCACACTGGTGCCTTCTAAAGAAGAGACCTGGAGGATTCCCTAAACTGGCTTTAGGAATGTCTTAAAAATATTTGGGCAGGAAATTCAGGAACTGTTAAGTATCTGGGATGTTCTTGAATTGGGGAGATTATGGGTTCCAACTGGGCTGTCCCTAAGCCAGCACAACGGACTCTGTCTACCTTAATAAGGCACAGTGGAGAGAAGGTCATAGTGGGAACCACAGCATAGTATCAGAGCAGGAGTCATTTTTGACCAAGCTCAAGGGCAAATGGCAAGGATATTTATATGAGTTCAGCGAGCACAGCAGAGGAAGTGGGATCAGAGGGTGAGGATTCACACAGACCAGCATTTTCTTGAGAAAATACATTCTTCATCTGTAGAAGCTAGCCTATATTTCAAGTTATTTGTTTATATGTTTGAATGTCTTGAATACGGACATGAGCGATGCAAAAAAAAAAAAAATTGCAAACGCTGTGGAATGTAGGTGAGCTAAAATTGTTGCATAGTGTAATTTTCACACTAAGCTGTTGTCTCAAAATAACCAAATCATACAATTCCGCAGAGAAAGAGAGATGTACAACAAACAAAATATCCCCCTCCTCGACTCTTGTTTTGTTTTTAAAAGAAATAATAGATTTTGTATAGCTTGAGGCCACCTAAACTCTGGTACTAGTTTAGCTGAGTTATAGTCACAGAGTCACAGAGTCTCACCTTTATAGAGATAGGGGTAATTTGCCTGCACTTTGCTTGTTTAATTAAATAGTTATCAGTGAGTAGTAATTTAGACTCCCGTATATATGGAATATGTATGGTTGCATGAGAAAATATGGAAGCATGATGTGCTGAAATCTGAGTGGCAATCATATTTAAGGCACTGGCTAAATTTCTAGGTTACAGGGTGCTTAGATCTGTTGTTGAGCTTGAAAGAATTTTAATAGCTCTAAGGCATGCATAGATTTATTAAAGGGCTATGTCAAACACGCAGATCTACAAGTGATTCAGTGTAAAGACTTTTATTTTGTTTTGTTTTGTTTTTTAAGTACTGGAACATGGGGACCAGATCCGCCACAGCACTTGCTATTTTGACTCTGAATGCTACAATAGTGGCAAGCTGGTTATGAAATGGTTTGCTGCTCTTCACCATTTTTATCAGTTACTATTATTAAGAATAAACATCTTTCATTTTAAAATAATGGCTAAGAGTTAACAGTTGGCAGAATCTTTTAAAATAATACCCCAAACAGTCTTTTTAGTGTAAAATAGACAGTTTTAACCAGAAGAGATTTTATCTAATTTCCTTTAGAAAATGTGTATATTCATCAGACATTATCATAGCATCAAGTTAGCAAATTTTGTCATTTAAATAATTTTAGTTATAAATTCCAGTTTCCTCCTCTTATGTAAATAGCCTCAAAATTGCTTTGGAGCAGAAGCTCTCCAAATATGGTCTCAGCCTAGAGGTGATTTTTTTTCTTGAAGGAAAGATTTTTTTAAGTTATATTAACTTTCCAATGTAAAAATCCATGAAACCCAGTGAAAAGAGAATCTGAGAAATTCTTTCACTTTGATAAATCCGAAATGTTGGAACTTTCAAGTTTAAAATTTTCCCCGGGGCACTGTAAGAAAACTGACAGGAGATAAGTTTTAAAAGAATGTTATAACATTTAGAAGTTATAAATAAATTAAACAACATAGGTCATTGCATAAATGAGCATTAACTATTTCTATCAGGCTTGAAAATTTCATGACCTACATTTCTTTGTATTATATTATGAGGTCTATATTCATTCCCAGGGCTTTTTTTTTTTTTTTTTTTTTTTTTTTTTTTTTTTTTTTTTTGAGAGCTACTTGGCTGTGTGGAAAGGAGGTGAAGCAGAGAAAGGTTTAATGAGGGTGACAGTGAAGGACTGTCTCCTGCCACCTTTCATTCACCACCCATTTCAGGGAAGGGGCTTCTCCTTGTAGAGCTGACAGTCAGGCATCTTGCATCACTCAAAAATGAAGCCACATTCAATTAAAGCGAGAAGGAGACATTTCATATATGGTGAAGGAGACCAAACTCTTTGAGGTACAAAATGTATTTCTCGATCCTAAATAATAATAAGAGGGATGAGGCAGTTTCCAGTTACTCATTAAAAATACACTATTAATCATCTCTTCATATAGCTAATCTAAATGGTGTTTTGCTCTGCAAACTTAATCCATAGTTCCAAAATTGTTCAGATTAAATTCTGTATTGATTCTTGTAAAAATTTTAAATTAGGAGTCAGGTAGCATCCAAATACTTCAAAATTGTCACATGTTCTACTTTTAACTTCATCGTTCTCAGACAAATGTGTATTTAAGCAAGGAAAGGCACAAAAATGATTATATTTATTTTAATTTCTGTGTTCTTCCTTGGGGTGGAATATTTGGGGTACATATTTGCTGAATGGACAGTGGACAACTGACTATTTTCAAGGACATCAACTACAAAATTCTATGGAAAAGAAGAAAGCAAAACCAAAGTGTGCAAAACGTAAATGTTCAAATTTCTAGAATGTCAACTTACTCAAACTTAAGTGACTCATCAATAACACTCCAGAGTCTGTCTTCCCCTCTGTTCTTGACAACTCCCAATTTTATATCATTTGCAAATTTGATGAGTTTGCTCTTTATGACTGTCACATAATCCATCTGACCTCCTCTGTCTTTTCTGCTCCATTCAAACTTCCTATCTCAACACACTCTCCTAGGAACAGAAGAATGTATTTCATAATTTCTATCTAGCTCTGTTTTCTGTATTGCTTTGTGTTTGTTCTAAAAGGAAAAGAATTATGAGTACAAATAGTTATGTGTATTTTGGTAGCTGAATTGACTATCTATGGAATGATTTAATCCTACTCCATTTTATTATCTTATATATGCAGTGATTCAAAAAGTCACAGATAATTAATAATTTTATGCACATTTCTGTGTGTATTTTATGCATTTTTATATCTACAAAATTTTTATTATCACCCCTATCATTTATATATGTATGTATATGTGTATGTGTATGTGTATGTGTGTGTGTATATATATAGCCATGCAGAGATTTTGATGCTTGTGACACCAAATTCAAATTGTATATCTCAGTGTGCACAGCAAAAATAAATTTGTCTTGGATACTAGGCTACCTGTGTGGTTATAGGCACAAATATTATCATTAAATAAAGAAGTATTTATGTGTCGGCATTGACCATTTAATTAAATGGAAATGGCCAGAGTCAATCATCTATTGATGGGTATTTACATAGCAAATAATTATAGGCTAAAGAGATTATTTCGGTTGTAAAATCAGAGGGCAAGTTATACAAACTTTAGAAATAGAGTTGCCAAGTAATATGTAGGAACACGTAATTGCTATATTTTTAACTGACATTTACCAAGGAAAACTAAATTTTTACTGTAAGTAATATTATGAAGCGCTTGCAATTGAGGATATTAGCCTGGTTTTTATTTTTTTTAGTGACTAGGAATCTGAAATCTAATAATATCTGCATTTTAATTCACAAATAAAGAAGTTTCAGAGCATCTCACCGCAGAACTTTCTGTACAATTATTCTGTTCCAGTGTTAGGAACCTTGGACATTTCAAAGATATCAGAGGAGGGGGTGTCATCTCAGCTCATACTGATTTTGACCTGAAAGGCTGTAATTCATAGCTTTCAGTGCCCTGGAAATAGTATTTCTTAAGAATTCTATGTCCAATGCTAATTCAAGATAGTAATAAGGTGCCAAAATCATCACAACAGAATTTCTCACAATTTCAAGATGTGATGCTAAATTTGTTGAATATTGCCACCTTTATATGAAGGTATGTGGATTCTGGCTCCACAGATCAGATCAAATCTCAGACATGAGCATTAGCCTCTAACTCCTGCTTCCTGTCTTTAGACTCACCAGTATAATCACAAATCGTCATTCAGGTTTCCTAGTCTTTAAATTCTGACCCTATTATTCTAGAGAAAGTACAAATTAAGATTTACTGCTATGGATATAATAGTTTAAAATATTTTGAATAACAACTTTTGCTAAAGCTATTCACTTGTTACTCCTTAGTTATTTCTATAATAATGGATGTTTCTTTCTGAAGTCCTATTGTTAACTCAAGAATTACAGTAGACTGTGAATTCAGGTTAAGATAAGTCTACAATACAGATATTGCAAATAAAGACAAACATTGCGTGTTAACTCACCACTCGGTCATAGTAGCTTGTATGTCTTTCTTAGATACTGTTGTAACTTAAGACATGCGAGTAGGTCAGAAGATCAAATGTAAAGTTCTGCTCAACTCTAGGAATAAGATAAATCATGAAACTGTGACGATTGTAGAAATAGAAATTAAAAGGAACCTTCAGACTCACAACATAACCTTATTAATCTATCACTAAATAACTGACAGTAGGTGAGTATACAGTTGCTTAAGTAAAGCCAACTTTTGTCATTTATAGAGGTAAATATCTTTAGCTAATAGAAGTAAACAAATTCAAATAATTGAGATGGTAATAAGGTGACATAGAATCATCACAACAGAATTTCCAACATTTTAAAGATTTGATGACATGTTTTCTGAATATTGCACTTTTAGATAAAGGTGCCTGGATTCTGAATCTATAGATTAGATCAAGACATAAACACGGGCAACGAGATTTCAAAGGAGAAAACCTACCATGATCCTATATCCTCAGTCTAATTGCACTTCCAAGGACTAAATAATAACAAACATAAGAAATGGAGCAAACACTAGTGAACACTTCCTAAATGCCCAGCAAATTCAGACTATTTCAGCTTTTAACCCATTTATTCCTGTATGCAGGTGGGGGCAGCTATGCTTAGAGATGAATTTCTTATTTCTGGGACTTCTATCCTTATGCTAAACTTCATTGTGTTTCTCTTTCTAGCATTAACTTCACAGACACCAATGACTTTGGCTCTTGCTGCATCTTTTTTTTTTTTTTTTTCTTTTTTCATTATGTTTATTCTCTGAAGCCAACTTGCAGAAAATAAAGTTTGGTATTAATCTGGCTGCATACACCAAGGAAAGGCCGAGAGAAACTATGCATTTCCCTGTAAAAATCTACACACACAATACATTGTTAGAGTGCCCTCCCTGTTTTTCCATCTTCTTTGCTTAAACAGTTCTCATAAAAATGGTATTTCTTGGCAAGAGAAACCATTTTTCCTTTATGTCAGAGTCACTGTTAAGTTCACATTTGTGTTTGCAAGTTCTGCTTCCAACTTTCCACTCTAGTTAGATCCCCCACAGCAAAGAGAAAATTATGGAATTTGCATATTGTGCTTATGAAGCAGAGTAGCTGTCTTAGAGAGAAGCACAGAGGGGTTAGACATCATGAACACACACACGTTGTCGCAGACTTCTACTCCAACATATTTGTCCTCTACTTTTATATATTTTCTGCTTTCAATTAAGACGCCTTATTAAATAGCATTGAAACATGTGAAAGCAAAGACAGAGCCTGACAGAATTTCAACAGGTTCTGTGCATTCAGACTGTATGTCACCTCTTAATTAGCAACCAAAATGCAATGAACAGATTGTACAGTTTACCATCCCAGCCCAGCTCCTACACTTGCTATTTGTGTGTATACAGCTTATTTAAAGAGACCCCCATCCAGTGGGATTTTCATACTTGCTCCGTCTCTGGAACAGAATCACCAGCAACTAAATGCCACTTCATGGATGCCTTAGCCTGCAGCAGCAGCTGGCATTACCAAGCAGTTGAAAGGACATTTTAATCTCCTGTTTAATGCATTTTTCTCCACCTGGGATAAGAAGCCAAAATTGCTGTTAGCAAAAAATGCCTTAGTCATTAACTGAAAGTGCCTTTTTTAAAAGTGCTCCATTACTCCCCTACTGGGAAATTTCAGACTTTATTAGCATTTTTTGAATTTGTATTAGTAGTACCTGAGCGGTAAAATGCTAACTGATGAACACTTAGCTGTTTGCCACAGATTTCGCTTTTGAGCTCTCCTTGTACGAGAGTTAAAAAAAAAAAAAAAAGAAAGAAAAGGGTCAATATATTGTACTCCTCAACTTACTCTCCAGGGTTGAAGTCCATAGTCAAAGAATCATCTTAATTTTCTATTATTCTACCCCTACAGAAGCACAAAAGTGTCGACTTAGGGACTCTTTTTCACCTAAGGGCAACTAAGAGGATATTAAATGTTCTTTAAATGCAAGTGTTGTGTATTTAAATCACATGCATGCTGGGCTGGTATTACTTTGCTTTGGTGAACAAACTGCATTGAATTCAGACTGTAAGAAAATAGAAATTCTCCCATGGAAAAACACCCTGTTAGTGAAAGAATTGGTCTGTCATTTAGGCACGAGAGAACTAATATTGAAAAATAAGTACTATCTAAGTGATGATTTAAATCAAACAATTTAGATTGAGATTCAATAACATTTTTCTTTGTTTTATTTTGTTGATACTAAAAATTTCACTTAAATTTTGGAAATAGAAAATATCCAGAAAGCCTGATACAATTATGGTTTAGATTCTCTGTGACTTATGCTTATTAGTCATGAGCTAAAACAAATAAATGAATAAAATAATAGATAAATAAATAAATAAATGTATATAGTTATTTGGGTCACAGATTGAAAAAATATTTAAATCTTCAACCCAAATAACTGACCGGCTAGTAAACAGTGAAGGAGAAAAATGAAAGGCAAAACATATTTTGAAAACAATGTAACTGGTATTTATTTCTTGCTTTATTATCATATTCAACTAATTATATAATATGTAGTAATCTTATATAACTGCCCCGGACAATCTTCTACCTAAAGTTTTACTTCTGCTGTTTCCTAATTTGGTACAGAGTAAGTAAATCTCTTTTGATAGTAAAAGCTAGCGTTTCCTTAAGGTATATGTGAAAATGCAGCCCTTTTCTAATAAGTGGTGGATGCAGCGGGGATAAAGAATGAATATTGGATTTAACAGGGATTAAGGCTAACAAGGCACAAGTCCCCGAGGATGTGTTTTCTAGAGAAGTATGAGAGAGTAGGGCATGGGGCTGGAGTTAGAGAAGACACAGGATATATTATGAGAAAGGAAATGGTTAGACATTTTCTCAAATTGCTCTTTATTATTTGGATTCTCAGAAATTATAATCAAAATAACACTGAATGTCAAAAATAGAGGTTTTCCAGGGGTTTGGCATACATTTTCCATACTAATGAACTGTATTCTTATTACATCTCTGCCTTTAAGCCTTACCATGTAGGCAGTCCATATGTGGTAAGCAGCTGCAAATGGTCAGTTTGCTTGGTTTATTAGAATGTACAGGTACGTAGGTGTATAGAGGATAGATAGGTGGGTAGATAGCTAGAAAGACAGATAGATATTCACATTCCATTGAGGTGTTAATCTTCCCCAAACAATTCCCTGTGTGAATCATCATCAGCAAATTTAACTGCATCTGTCATGCAATATGGCTTCATTGTGCATTATTCAAAATTTTAATAGATTTTTAGAATGTCTAATTCTCGCTTCTCTTTTATAACCTAATAGAAAAGCTTCTATACATAGAAGTCCATAAACACTTTGTGTCCTTTGGCGTGAAAGTCAATGGAATACTTCTGCATAGAATCCAAATACACCCTTGAATTCTATACTTGACTACATGGATATTTTCCAAGTTTTAAACTCATGAATTCCTTTCACAGAAGCACATTATTTTTTAAGCCTTCTTATTATTTTTTAAAATCCTTTTATTATTTTATGTGCATATGGAATGTGAGAAAAGTGTTATTTTAAGAAATTTTTAAAAATTTTGTATCAGCCTGGTAGAAAAGATGCATTGTAAAATTGATTTTAATATTCTGTGAAATTACAACCTTCTTTGCTTAATTTAGATATTCTTAATATTGAATTTACTATGACTTGATAATGTTAAGAAAAAATTTTGATTTTAATCAAATTTATAAAATGACAGCACTTTTGGATTGTAAGACTTAGACTTTAGCATGTATGTTGGAATATAACTTATTAAAATAAAAATAGAAATTCTTAGCTAAGCTAATATTTTTCATTTTCCTACTTAACATCAAAAATTATAAAAATATATTTTGCATTCTTTTTTCTGGAAATGATTTTCAAAGAGATCAGATTGCTTGTAAGCACATGCTGAAGATGACATGGGAATGAGTATAGAGTCTTCATGTCAGTAGATAAAATAAAAATTGAATATAGTCACTAAAGTATATTTTTTCTTTTAGCATTTACTTTTGCACTATTAGTGACATCCTGACCACTTAGAAGCGTGACCATATGACAGCAACTGAAGACTGTCTTCAGATAATATTGGAGTTATGTTCTCCTTACTCATCTTTGCTTCATCATTGTCATGCTTTCTGTCTTTTAACAACATTACATTATAGGCAAAAATAGTATATAACAAAGAATACACATTTGAAGTTGTACAATGGTCAATTATCATAGTTCCTGGGGCATTTTGTTTGATAAACAAATTGAATGTCTGCACCGTGACATCACTCACCCTTCAGCAGATATATCCTAGGAAAAACGCAAACCATTTCAATAGGAAAAGAAAACTCAATTCAAAAGGGAATACCTAAGTAACAGTTTTATCTATTTAAAACTTGGCAGAGCAACAGATGTCTTTATCACTATTAAAGATGTGACTTAAGATTTGCCTTATGCTAATATGTTTGAAATTTCTGAGATCTTAAGTTTCAGGTTCAGTAAGTCCCCTAAGAGATAACAGACTACAATGCTCTATCATCCTGGGACATATTCGAGGAAGATTACAAAACTTTGTGATGAAGGAGTAATGACACAAGAGAATGTCAATATCATTTAAGCTACTTGTGTAGTTATTTGGAAAAAGAAAATGTTTAAAAGAATTTGAATACACTGGATTTTTTGACTTATCTGAGTGTTCTATGATCTATGAGTATTTTGCTGATTCGTTTGAGATGCTTAGACAGCACTTTTTTAAGCTGATTATATTTTATTTTCATGTAATCACAGCTCATGTCTATCCTCTAAGTCTCAAAGAAAGCACTTACCTTTAAAATGTGTAATTTTAAGCAATACATACCATTTTGGAGCTTCTTAAAAATTCATTTACTTGAAATTTTAACCTAAAAAACAAATTTTTCTTCTTTCTTACAAATCCAAATCACTATAGAGCTAACTTTACAAATAAAACAACATAATTTATACTTTCATTATTAAATGATGGAGATGCGAAGGCATATTTAAACTTTACTTAACTCATGTAAGCAGACATTAGCATTTGGGGTCTGGATACCCATGAGGACATGGAGGGAAATGACACCTGAAAAGTTATCATATCCTATGATGAACAGGACACGTTGATGTTTGAAGATCATCTATTAAAGAGTATCTTCATCTATGATCCAAAGTCATAACAAAATATTCAAAACACTTGGATCTTCTTTTCGTGTCATGGCCATGTATGAGGCAACTAATACATGTCAAATGTTGGCAACTATTAAGTATATTTCACAGAGCATGTGTAATCCTTACAAAGCATGGAAAAGAGTTATATCTAAATTTGAAGATGCGAAAGTGAACATTTAAGAAAGTTACATGCGTTTTTGAAGAGCTCTCTCTCCCTTGTTGTACATCTTCAGGTGGAATACAAAATATTTTCCCTTTTCTTCTTGATTATAATTCTGATTTTCCTGATCTAAGTAGCAGTCTGACTCTGTCCTCTTGGTTCCCTGATTTTGACATGACCACCTAATTGATATTTTGCACCTCATTTTGAGCCACACTGCCTGATTCTAATCTTGTAGATTAATGTTGTCTTTTTAAATTAAATCAGACTCTTAATCTCTCTGTTCACCCTAGTAGAATAATTTGGTCCAAGTTTGAATCTGCTCAGTCACATAAACTATTTCACCTGAAGGTGTTTATTATAGAGGAAAGTTATGAATCTTGCATTCATCTGATAACAGCGACATATTTTTCAGAAAGTCCAATACAGAGATGATTCAACATTTTTTAAATATAATAAATATTGAAAGAAAAGGAAATATTTTGCATTGCATGTTACAATTACCTAAAGAAGGAGGAAGGGAGGCAGAGATAGTGAGGGGGAGAGAGAAAGAGAAAAGAGAGAGAAGAAATAATAGAAGATTTTATAGCACAGTAAAAAGAACATGAGCATGGAGTGAAGCAAGACTTGAGCTCTGGTTCTTCCTTAATTGCTGTGTGACCTTGGAAAAACTACTTAACCTCTCAAAAACAGTTCCTTTGAAACAGGATTAATAACACATATTTTCATGAGTTTTCTGAGGACTAAATGAGCTAATAAGTGAAAACCTCCTGGCCAAAGAAAAAATCTAATAAAAGTGAAGGTATGGAGAAAGGCAAAATCAGTTCTGCAGAGTTAAGTAAACCACTCCTGATTTATGCTTTAGGGTTTCCTTTTTAGAATAACACTTATTTTCTTCCATAGAAATTCTAGTAAGCCTATCTTACTGCTTTTTCCCAGTCCTCCATTCGCCCCTTAAATTTAAACTTTACCCTTAACAAGCAAAGATATAAAAGATTACTAAAAAAAATTTCTTATAAATCAAAGACAATGGCTAGAGCTGTCCAAATGTAATGAGCTGGTTTAGTCTTTGAAGCAGTTTCCTGCCAAGCCCTGCATGAAAAGTAATAATTCATTCTTGAAGAAAAAAATAGGATATTTCTCATATGAAATGCCTAAATGAACATTAAAGAAATATAAAAATGATGCCCAGAGTAGCTCTGTAGAACTTAGAGACTAGAATCTAAGCTCATAGCCAAACATTTTTGTGGCTAAGGTAGAAAAGTATAAAAATCTCATGTAGTAGTTTTTTTTTAGTTGTTGTTTTGTTTTTCAAGGAAAGGTGCAGGCAGGAATTAAGTCAAGTAGAGGCAGTCAAGACAGAAGAGAAAGGAGAAAGAAGCATTTAATTTATTTTATTTAGTCGTTCATCTTGGTTGTTCTCTCTGGCTCCAGGAAGTGAACAAGGGTCCTTCGGTTGTATATGGACTGTACTAACCAAAGAAAGCTGGCCAAACTATTGTTCCACCAGGCGTGCCTATGCAGCAGAATTTAAAGTGGCAAAGATATGCTTGTTTAATGCAGTATGCATATAATATTTACTCTCAGGATGCCAGTTGTTGTGTCAAAAGTTCTTCAAAATTCATTTAACCTTGTAATATCATAAGCAATAAGAAATGATCATTTCTGTGCTATAGATAAGGAATCTGATACTTAAAAAATGCAACTTGTCTTTAATCCATTATGAGCTAATTTTTTTTTGCGTATGGTATAAAAGAGTGGTGTAGTTTCATTCTTTTGCCTGTAGTGATCAGCTTTCCCAACGTCATTTATTAAAGAGATTTTCTTTACTCCATTTATGCTTTTAGAGACTGCAAAAACAAAATATTGGTCATCAGAAGGGAAGGGTAAAGGAGAGGGTGGGTAAATTAGAGATAGGGGTACAATGGTTTAATGATAGTTGGAAAGTAGATTTTTGATGATAAGGATAATATAGTAGATCCAGATGTTGATATAGAAGTCTATATACCTAAAACCAATAATACAATAAACCCATATTAATTCAATTAAAAAACAACAGGCAACTTGTAAGACATGAAGTTTGTAAATGGTGATGTTCTGGACCCAACTGAGTCTGAATATAAACACATGCCTTCTGAGATCTTGCCTTTGACATCATGCTTCTTCAATTATTGGACAATTATTTGCCATACTTATTGAGATAAATTTATTTAAAGTCTCAAATAACATTTTCATCAGAAACATTTGAACAGTAAGTCATTTCTGTATTCCCGCTTTTCTTTCTTTGGAAAATAATTGTTTTGCATTACATTAGTCTTTCAGCACTGGGTAAGTTTTGCATCTCCCAGCAAATCAGACATTATTTCCACTTTTAAATTCCTCAAATGAGATTCTTTTACTAACACTTTAAAATGACACTTTTTGAAATACTAGATATGGAGACTGTAAATATATTTTCTAGAAAGAAATAATGATGACTTTTTAAATCATAAAATCTGTGAGATACCTAATGTAAAGGATTCCTAAAACTACTTGATATCAAAAATCTTGGCAACAGGAATAATACAGCAATATTAGTAGATTCCCTATTCAATTACATTCTCTCGATTTTCTAATCTTCTAAAAAATAAATGTTTTAATATGTAATGACAATAAGATGATAAGTTTAAAAGGAAAAGAGTTAAAGCTTTTTATTTCAATTTATTTATCTAATAAAATGAAAATAAAATTCTAATTTGGTAGAAAATATTGTTGGGCATATTTCCATATGTTAAACAAAGATTAAATAAAAATTAAAATTCAAGATCAAAATCCATTGTATGACTCAGTAAAACTGTAAATTTTTTTTTTACTTCTTCCCACTAGGAATAATGGCTATTGCATAAATACAGATCTCAGTAAGTTTAAGGAACCAATGCAATCTGTATTTTTTTTTCATCCCAACTATAGAGCAAGTTGTTAAATGATATACTTAACTATTTCTTCTCATTTCCTTTTACCATAAAAAATGTTTTTATTCATTATTCTAAAAAGTGTTTTCAAGGCAATATCATGCTATGGTAGCCCTTCTCACTAGAGATTGCTTTGTTTTTGAAGAAATCTCCTGTAATGTTTCAGTCACAGAATTAAAAGGGATAGGAACTAGCCCAGCTAAATGAAGGGTTCAAAACAATGCCCCTGTTCAGAACTCACAGAAACCATTACCACTTCCCAAAATGACAGAGTATTTTTGCAGGTAGAGTAGGGAAGGACAAGTCCTAGCTATCCTGCTTCTTGACAGAGGAAATAAATCACCCTACACCCTGGAGGATACCTTTCTAGACTGCATGCTGGGAACTTCATTATACAAACTGTGCCACATATTACTATGCATGTTGCTGCTGATTGGACATAGACACATATCCACAGCCTATTTCTGTCACTGTTTTGTGGGGGAGATATCCATTTTCCTTCATAGACAGACACAGACTTAAAAAGGACATAAAGACAATGATACTGAGTGCCCCAAAGATCTCGATCTTTAGCAAAGTATTCTTTTGACTATTACTTCGGCTAACTTGCCGAAATCTTGGAATTAAAACATGATCACATTATTAATAGTTTCATCTTCACACAGTCTCATTTGATCTATATGTGATTGTTAACAATGGCAAGATTTGTTGTTCCTGGTCTTGGTCTCATTACAAAGAGTGCAAAGTATTTCCCCACAGAAGAATTTTCATTTCTTTATATTCTATAATTGTTAATTTTCATAACATTCAGAAAAGGCAAACATTATTTACTCAGTTTTCTTCATGTGTCATAAATACATTTTGATCTAATATGAACCAGTTGTGATAATGAAAACAGTTGCAAAGGAACACACAATCTTCAGGCTGAAAGCATTGTGTCATTTTCAACAACGGAGATAAAGTTAATGTAAATATCTATTAGCAAATTCCCTATAATTTGAGAACACTAAAGTAATTTTAGATACTGATTCCTCATAATTTAGCCTCTTCTTGGGGAATTTTCTGTGGTGAAATGCTTCTGTTCCTTCTATTTTGGTTGAATAATATTGTCCACTGAAAAATACATGCAATGTTCTTGTTGCTCTATGTGATGTTGTAAGCGTTGTAAAAGTAGAAGGAACAGTAAAATAAAACTACAAATTGAAGTTCGTAACCTACCAATACAGAAAAGAAAAAAGAAGAATGACAAGTGTTTTATACAACACTTCCCAGCTCTTAAATGTTGTGTGTGAGCAAAAGAGATAAACAATTTAAATTTTACATTCTGTTGCTACTGGACTGACTTAAAGTGCCATTTTAGGCTGTGTTTGTGGTCTTACAAGAGGAGGTCTCCATTAAACAGCATTTCCACTTAGATTAACATCATTGTATTTGCTCATTAAAGAAACTTCAATTCCAAAGATTAGCTTCTAAGTGGCAGCTGTCATGTGATATAGTCACACAATCAAGTGAATCCTTTCAGAATTAATTATTTTAAGTTAGAATTATATTTGCATTGTTGACTATAAATTTTATTTTCTGTTAAATGACATTTGAAGTCTGAGTTTACTAGTTGTTGTCCTATTTTTTGTATGTATCTATACTTCTTAATTCCAATAAATGAAAAATAAACACAAATCAGTCTGGTTTTGTTATTTTCATCCCTTGTGTTTATCATATGACCTCCAAATATTAGGAGAAACATACATCCTCAATAAATTTCTTGGTGGAGAGAAAAAGCAAAAGAGAGTGAGTACTTCAAAATGTCCAACAGTGATTACACAAACAATGCTTATCATAAAGTTATACTTACTTACCAGGTGCTAAATGCTAGGTCCTATTTACTTTTTGATAATAAGTAAATTTTTCATATTTGCCAACTCTGTACTCAGAATGTAATATGGTAAATTTTCAACTAGAGTTTATATCATTGAATGCCTTTGTATATAAATTTAGTGCTCCACAAGTAATAAATATTCTTCCATAAAAATAAAATTTTCACATTAAAAACAGTTCAACCATAAATAAATCTATGGGTCTCCTATATGATAAACATTCCCATTCTTTTTTCCAAGTTTATTGAGATATACCTGTCATAGAACATCATGTAAATTTAAGATATACCACATGATGATTCAATACACAAATGTGTTGTGAAATGATTCCCATAATAAATTCAGTCATCTCACCTATCACTTCATAATAATTATAGTTTATCTTTGTAGTGTGAATTTTTAAGAGTTTCTCTCAGCACTTTCAGGTCTATAATACAGTATTACTAACTAGATCCTCAGAACTTACTCATTTTATAACCGGAAGTTTCTATAATTTAGCCATTGTATTTATAGATGATTTAGGGTAATATGGACATTTTAACAACATTAAATCTTTTGACCCACAAATTTGGATAACCAAACATGGGATATCTTTCAATTTATTTGTTTCTTTATAGTTTTCCATCTCTTTCTTTACAGTTTTCAGTGTACAGATTTAACCATCTTGATTAAATTTATCCTAAACACTTTATTATTTTTGTGCTATTGTAAGTGGAATAATTTTATTTACTTTCATTTCAGATATTTTTTGTTACTATGTAGAAATTCAACTGACTTTTACATGTTATTTATGTACCCTGCAACTTCACTTAATTCATTTACTAATTCTAATAACTGCTTTGGTGGACTTCTTTATATATATATTATATATATATGTGCATATAGATACATACATATATATATATATAAAATCATGTCAAAATCTACCAGCTAGATCCTAAAGTTCCCATGAAATCACTTTCAACTTTCAGCCGTGGGTACATGTTAAATTATCTTTGCTGAGGGAGCCACACACAAGCAATTTTGCTGATTCATTCTTCTTCATTAATATACTCAAATTTCTACTGGGGATGTAAAGAGCTCTTAATTACATGAATCATAAAGCAAATTCTTATAAAATATATATAGAAATATTTTATAATGTCTCACACTAAGCATGTATTTAGACTCAACTCTGTATTTCCAAAATTCTTATTCAAAGTTATGTTTTAGCTGAAGATACTGCGACAGGTCAAACATATATATGCTATTTATTTCCAAAGGTAATGCCAATATGAAAAAAAGGTAGTTAGAACATAAGTTAATTTCTGCACTTTTTCTCCATTAACCAAAATGCTTATCAAAAAAATTTGAAGATTTGACATTAGCGAACTAGAATCATTTGATTAAGTACTTTTAATCCTGAGGCCTATAAAATGTTACAGTTTTATTATTGTTCTTGCTGATTTATGTATGTTTTTAAAATTAAATGGGATGATAGAACAAAATTAACAAAATAGTAAAGGTAATATATTGGTAGATTGTTTTAATGACAATGAAAGATCCTGGAAGTTTTAAGAAAGAAAACAACTAGTTGACTTTTTGATCACCGGAGATCATGATCTGCTGTGATACAGGTGTGACTCAGTATTTTAATAATGAACAATGGCTGACTCACTCAGGTGACAGTACAGATGAAGACTAGCAGAGAAATAATTCATATTCTGAAAGAAGTTTATTTAAATAAACACTATTTAGGAAAATCACCAAAACTCAAGTTCAAATGACCTTTTTTAGATTGCATTGCACACTCAGATGTATAAACACATCTTGAAATAGAGGAATTAATCTTGGTTCCTTTGTACGTGGGTCTTTGATAACATTGTCAGTATTTAGATACAGAAATGCTTTCCTAATTTAAATGCTATGCACACTTTTAGATACTTGCAGACTTCTCAGAGGCTATATTCTCTTACTATGAGAAAAGGAAAATATTCTTCCTAGATTGCTGTTCCAAGACCATTGATCCAAGTCCTCTATGCAGGCCTCTAAAAAGTCAGCACCATCCTGGCAGGTAACATAGCTGCCAGATACGGTGGTAGAGCAGCCATCATAGCAATATGCTTTTCAAAATAGCTTTGAAATACTAGCTGCTCCTAGATACTTCTATGAATGTCATCTGACCCAATTTTCACAGAGCTGTATTAGTCTGTCTAGGCTGTCATAACAAAATTCCTTAGATGGGACTGTTTAAACAACAAAAATTTTTTTCTCACAATTCTGGTTGTTGGGAGTCCCAGGTCACAATGGGAAATCCTTGCCTGGATTTTGGATGGTTGCCTTATCACTGAGTTCTCTGTTGACATTTCCTCTGAAGGCTCATGAAGAAAAAGACATGAAGAGAAAACTCTGACATTACTTCTTCTAAGGACACTAACCCTCTTGGATCAGGGTTCTGCTCTTATCACCTTGTTTTACCTTCATTGCCTTCTTACAGCACAACTACAATCAAGTACATGACACATCATGAAAAACATAAGCAACTCAAGAGAAGAATAGAATGAAATGGAGTATCAATGAAGGAAAGTGATAAATGATTACTTTGGATTTGAAATTCAAATATTAATGAAAGATGTGCTATGTGGTGTAGCATTTAGAGAATTAATAAATATTATAAATATTATGACCAATATTTAAAAGGCCCCCAAGCCAAAAGCATGGTATATGCAAAACTCAGAAGCAGAAAAGCATCCAGCATGTCCAGCACTCCAATTAGGATATCAGAGAAGGTTACAGGAGTAGTTAGAGATGAGCCCAAGAGTCGGAATGGAGGTTACATTGTACCAAGACAAACAATTTGGTCAGCTGGGGACAGAAAGCAACCTGGCGAGCAGGAGTCAGATTAATCTGACAAAATTGTGTGGGATAACTGCTGATGTGAAAAACTTTAAGACTATTGCTATTATCCAGAAAAGAAGCAGCAGAGCACTGACTAGAACGGTGACAGTGGAAGGAGTAATAGTAATAAGGATAATAATAGCTATCTTTGTATTCGGACTTTTCAAATCAAGGCACTGTGTCATGCTCATATTTGTATGATAGCATTAATATTTATATTAACTCATTGAGATATATAATATTTCATCTTCATCTTAAAAATGAGGAACTGATCTAAAATCATATGGCAGAATTGGAATTTATACACAGATTGCTTACTCTTAGAGGTTGAACTTCTGATTATAATACCATATTATATGGGGTTGTTCACAATGAGGTCACTTAGTGTGAATGGGCTGTCAAAGTGAGGTAACGAGTCACTTAATAGATATGGACCCTAAAGAAGAAATCAATATTTGCACATAGGCAAATAAACTAATATTGAAAAATAGGAAAATTAAGAAAAGGACATTATTTATGGGTCACTCTGGTATTGGCATAAAAACACAACAGAAATGTTACACAATTTGGAGAGAAAACAAGGTATCACCATTGGTGGATCTGATGCCCAACAACTTCTGAGATATGGCCAAGGTTGCTGTAAAATTTTCTTGTGCATCAAATTTCCAGAAAGGTTGAATTGAGTTTCTCTGACTGTTTCACAGGTGCTTAAATCCAGGCAGAGAAATGCCCTGCTTAGTAGCTAGTCCAAGGAAATCACTAGAAGACACAAACTGCAGGGACTCAGCCTTTATTATACTTACAGCAAGAGTCCCCATGTAGGCAGGCTGGGTCAGAGTTCACCTTCCTGACAACAGGGCTTGGGCAATATAACCTCCCCTTGGTGATGCAGGTCAGGAAGATTACTGTACCACTGGTGCGGAGAGGGGTTCTTTTAAAATGGATAGCAGCAAAGGGAAGGAAGTGAAAGGGCAGGAACAGTCAAGTGGGTTAAAACTAGAAATAACCAAGAAGGCAAGGACGGCAGATTTCCAGGGCAGCATATCTTCGGTACACTCAGAGCAGGCGGAGGCAGTTATTACACCAAAGTCCTTCTTGTTACATTCATGCTTATGCTTAGCCCTGGCTAGGTGTCAAGGCCACTTTCAAGGTTGAGTATGGGTCATGTTATCATGCTACTTTACGCTGACTTTTTTACTATTATAATTTTAAGCGCCTTTTTTTTTTTTCAAAAAGAGATTTATTCTATATTATTTTTTAGGAAGAATTACAGTTTTTCTTTGTTAGTAAACTCACAGCTTTTTGTAACATTCTTTATACTTTATAATAGCAATTATACATTCTAGATCCTTGCTTGCCTTAATTGATGTCTAGTTTGTTAAAGAAATAAGTGCCTTCAGCTTTACTCTAGAGTAAGGAACAAACTAGCTACAAACTACTGATGATGGATCAGCCTGGGGACTAATCATTAGTTGCATCCTGGCAGTGTGTAAGATTAATTTGCCCTTAGATTATTTAAATGAAAATCCTGATTGTTCCTTTGTCTTTCTTTTAGTTCAAGCTCTGAAGTTCCCATACATGTAGTCAAAAATTCATCTGTTGAAGATTAACGATGATAGTTACGGATGGATACAAGGGGAAAGTTCAGCTTTTGACTATTTAGGAGCTAATAAGCGCTAACATATTATGCCAGGAAATATTACAAGTGTTTTAGTATGTTAATACCATTAATATTTCCACATTTTTAAGCAAATATTATTATTGTTTGCATTACATGCCTGTGGAAAATCTGAAGCATCAAAATTTTGTTGAACTAGTAAAAAGTGATAGAGCAGAATATCAAAACAGGCACTATGACTACAAAACCCGTGCTCTTCTACTGTCTATTAGAGCTAGTTTTTCTAAATAGTAGCAGCTCACCTGAAAATAATATAGAAGTCTTATTTATGCAAAATGAACGAAAACACAGCTTTAAATATCTATAAAGTTCAAGCTTAAACATTGGAAGTTTGCAGAAAGAAAAGTGCTGTTTTATTGTGAATTGTTGATGTGTTCAATTCGGCAGAGTTTATTTAACAGCTATCATATTTAATCATTCAAATAAATGATTTGCCATTTTTTCACATAGAAATAATTCCAGTATCATGATATATTTCCCTAAACAGAATTTTAAATAAAAGTATTTGTTTTCCTTCTTATGATGTAGAAAGTTTGGGTGGAAAATTAAAAGCAATCACTAAATTAATAATTTTCAAAACAACATTAAATACAATCTTGAGAAGTGAGTTCTGATAAACCAATTGTTTTCTTCCTAGGTGTTTATGTTCTGTGTTGAGCTTGACCAAAAGGTAGAGGAAAGAGGGATTATATGTTGGGAGTCATTCAACAACCATAATGTATTCAAGTTTACCTGTCTCCTGAGCACTATGGTTCTGCCTGTTGAAAGTCCAGTGTGGCCCCGTTTCATGGAACCATACAGAATAGCAGTTTTGAGACATGAGAGCAGACTCTTCTCTTTCATCCTGCAGAGAGTGTTGTTCATATATTTTTGGTTCCCAGGAACTACATTTCTTCTTTTTCCTATAATCTTTTCAGACTTTAATCTATCTCATATCTTCTTCAAAACTTTGAATACCAAAACATCAAAGAATTTCTCCTGAGATAAAAAAGAAAACAAAACTGATAGAAACAAATGCACATTTCCAATGAGTTTCAGAAAAATCCTTTCTTGATTAAAGTTAGAATGTGATCTCAAAGCCAACACCCTTACCTCTGTCATTTATTCCCAATGTTATAACCATGCTAAATATATGTATTTGTGAATTAAAAAATGGACAACTCCAAAAAAATGACTGTCAAAACTAATCTATAAATGGCGGTTTGCCTCTTAAATAGAAGTCATCAAAGTGTCTTTTTTTATGGAGTATCAGCTATTGAAGGAAAGTCCTTCTCCACCTAGGCTATAAAGAGACAAAAGTAGTCTTCAAAAGTTCTAAAATAGTCATTGCATTGTTCAAATTCTGCACTTTTTTGGCTTACTGTTCTGAATTTATAGATTTTTCTCTCTTTCAATAACATGTTGTCTGAACTGAGTATTATTTCAGTTTTAGCTATAAGCTACTCTGAACTGGATGAAATTTTACATGGTATATTTCAAAATGGCAAAATGTTTGTATTTTGATCACTTTTATTTCCTAACGGGCATACTAATTTGCTACATGTTATTAGCTACTCGAGTTTACCCTGAGCTTGATATTTTAATAATGGATTAAAACTTAACAAACTGGAGAATTCTTGGTAACTGTGAATTATGAATAGAATTATATTTAAAAACACATTACAATTTCACAATTTTACTGGTTACTTTTTAGAAGTTTCATAAATAGTGTGGATTGATTAGTATATGTATACTCTGGAATTTTCCAGATATATCATTCTACAAATCATACTTAAAATATTCATTTTTATCTTCAAAAGAGAAGGAAAATTTCATCTCTACAAATGGTCATTTAATGTATCAAATAGTAATTTCTAATTCTATTCTTTAATCATCTCAAGTATTGTTATAAAACAGAATAGAATCTCAAAATAAAATCAAACAAATTCAAGTCAGCTGAATTTTACAACAAATGTTTGTACAAGGAATTAAGCAATAAAACAGTTGGTAATGTCAATTCCAAGAGATAAGGTAAACGTTTCCGTCTAATTTAACCAATGTTGAGTAAATATTCTCTTACATCTGTCTATTTGTATTATATTCATTAATTATTAAAATACTGACATTAGTGAATATATATGAAATGAAACTATAGACTGAAATAAAGTCAAGAAGAATGTTAACAAAAAGAATAAAAAAAAAAAGCCACTGGTATGGGCTGAATTATGTCTCTCCAAAATTCATATGTTGAAGTCTTAACCGCAGGACCTTCAATGTGACAGCATTTGGAGAGAGCCCCTTTCAAGAGGAAATTAAGTCAAAATATGGTCAATATTGGGACCTGACCCAATCTGACTGATGTCCTTATAAGAATAATTAGGGAATTAAGACACACACACACACACACACACACACACACACACACACACACACACACATAGGAAAGCACTTAAGAACACCTGCAGAAGGTGGTATGCCATGAAAAGAGTCCTCAAAAGAAACCAAACTTACTGACACTTTGATATTGGACTTCTAGCCTCCAGAACTGTGAGAAAATGATTGTGTGTTGTTTAAACCACTCCATCTACAGTACTTTATTGTGGCATCCCTAGAAAACTAATATAGCCACCAATTGGCATCAAATCTTTTCAATATGGAACCACATCTAAAATAATTATATTTTATCTTTAGAATGAACCAGTTATTTTGTTTCACTATAACCAATTAATTAGTCGTCTAGTAGTCCAATAATGACTTGATGATAAAGATGTTTTTTGTAGTCTTATATCAAACATCAACCAAAAATAACAATTAACTAGAATGATTATGTATATACATCCTTGTCAGAAACACCATTTAATCCAAAACAAACAACTGGGATTTTTAAATTACATTTTATAAATGCTGATGTTTCACACTTAGTGTTTGACCACCACCCTATGAATCAAAGCAATAATCGCTAATATCCTTGTATCAACATTCTAAGAATACAGCAAAGATAAATAATATTCAGCGGAAGAATTGCTTCTCTAAATTTTTTTTGATTGTTAAGTATGCTCTTTGTTCCATCCCTGTTTTCTTAAATTATTCGTTTGAGAAGATAGTCATTGGGTAAAAGAAAAAGCTGTTCTACTATGACTTACAAGGAAGCTGGAAATGTAGGGATATCAGTGACAGCAGATCTCATATTTGTTGCATCAACTAGCTTGAATACTGGCAGTTAGATGGTTTATAATAGTCTACATCAACCAATTTGTGTCATCAACGTATATTACTTTTTTTACTTTGGAATTGTTCTTACCTAAGTTTCCCACATAGGAAAAACTTTTGAAAGAAAACAATAATCAATGCAACTTTATCATCATTAGCCCTTTTTTACTGCTATTGATAATTGTATAAATATCGACATAATTTTGCATTTGATTTTTATGCCTTTTCACTTTTTAGGGGATATTTTATACATACATACATATTTGTGTATGCCCATAGATATTTCTTGCGTTATTATTCTTTTTTCTCCAACATAATGAATGTTGTAGACATTTGCTGCCATAACTTGTTACTTTAGACAAAGTTGCTGAGATTATTATGACTCAGTGTACAATCCAGTAGACAGCGGCTCAAATTTTCACGTGAGATAATTAGAGGTTGTTGTTACAAACAACTTAAACACATAGATAGCTTAACTAAATTTCTAATTTTCAAAAGGTAGAAAATTCCTTTTATTTCTCCAGAGGAAGAATTATAGAGCTAGTATTCTATGAGTTGTCATGTTTCATTTTGGCTCATGCAGCAGGCGTGAAATTTTTATTTAGCCTAACAGAGATAAATTTTTATTTGTCTCCTCCTGTAATTTAAATTTTTATTCATTTATTTTCATATTTTATCATATTAAAATATCAACCTAAGTTCACTCTCTTTCTCCTTGCAGCAAAACCAAGAATGATAGCTTAAAGAGTCATCAAGCTCAAATTATATGAATCATAAGCTACATGTAAAGATCAACTGGTGGATTCATCTTTTACTAAGTGATGTCCAGTTAATATTAAAGGTACCATAGCAACTACTCCAAACTGATCAACTAATTTTATTAGGTCTCTTTTCCTTTTAAACTAATATTTCAGATATAATTTGCCTTTGTACATCAACACAATATTGCTTCTCCAAAACAAGCTAGGAAAATAATTATAGATACTATAATTTGTCTCAAATATGGAAGATTAATGCATCATGATATCTATTAAATCTATACTAATTTAGATGCACCTTTAATATTTCCTGGAAAATATTCTATTCTATACACTGATAAGAATAAATAGTAAACATCTATATTCAGAGAGAGGGAGGAAAAAAGATAACTATAGTTATCTAAATGAAACCAAACTTTTCTCTTCAAAGGCTACATAATTCATCAGTCTGATTACCCCCACACACCCATCACAGAGAACATTCCCCAGTCTCAAAGAAGAAAGCTTGCTTTGAAACCCAGTCCTACATTGCTGTGTACCTAGGTTCTATTATGCTGAAATATTAAGAAGTTCTTAACTCTAACAAAAAGCAAAAGATAATCAAGATATATAGTGGAGAAAACTTAAAGTTTTCTTTGGTCTTGTAGGGCCATATCTGGCACTTTTGTCTTCTGAATTTTAGAGGTTGCCTGAGCTCTACAGCATGTTTGCTTGTATGTGTGTGTTGTCCATGTGTGTGTTTCTGTACATATGTATGTATGTACATTCTAGTACACTAGCATATACTAAAGAAATGACAAGGAAAACAATTCCATTCCTGCTTTATAAAGCATCCAGGTTTATAGAGTTTTGAAAGTAATGTTACCTAGGTCCTTGAAATCAGAATTTTCCACACGTAAGTACCCTTTCACACTCATCAAATGTTGGTGATCAGAATGAGTTTGCAAGTTTGGCTTTTGATGTAAGGAAATGCAAGATCTGAATATTCTGGCAAGAACACAGCTAACCCTTTCCTTTACTTTCTCTTCAAAGATATGCTTTAGTGTCTCCTTTTACAGCTGGAGGTTTGTTCAATATTTTACAATCAATGATTTGGCAGTGCTAGTCTGGATGTAGAGGGAGGATGTGTTAGCCAAATGTTAAGCTACAGCACAGACTTCAGAGACTCACATAGCTCAGGAAAATAGATCTTTTACCTGGTTCCTTTACTTTCCATTCTCCAAGTTGTATCCCACACGCACCTTCCTTTGTATGGCTTTGATAGGTATATGAAGCCAAAATCATACAAAGGGTCAGTAAATAAAAGCATTTTGACATTTAATCTGCGTAGTTCTCTGATCTGGGAAAGACTCAAAGACTCCAGAAGAGAATAGAGATTCAAAGCCAAATTCCTTAGTTAAAAAGGATTTAGACCAAATGACTACATAAAGATTATTATACTATGCAGATAATCAAATATGACTAATACATCTCTTACCCATATTAATGTTAGTGATAGATTGCTCTTTGGTCAATGTGGCAGAAGTAGTCAGGATAGACTGTGGCTTTTTTATGAAAAAGTAAGTTAGTGAGGTTATTGCTGATTAGAGTTAAGTGTTAGCTGGCTGGATGGTGCTTAGATTTATACAGAGTAAAGAAATAGAAGATGGCTTGTTTTGTTTTGTTTTTTATGAAAAAAGCACTGATCAATATATCAGCTTCTTTGCCTTTTTTAGATCACATAGTATTTCTCTCTTCATGCTGCATCTTTGTTGCAAAGACTCAGGGACCCTGAGACCCAAGAAGTCCCTATATCTTTTTACTGTTGAATTGTATTAGTGACTAGCCATGGGTATGTGTTTCCTTAGTGAGCATCATTCTTCCTCTTGTTGATCATGAGAGAAGAATTTAAGAGCTGTCTCAGATGTAGATGAGTGGATGAATACATTTGCATTCATTTATAAAGAGACCAAAAAAAAAATCATGAACAGTTAGTGGTTTATTTTGTTCTTATTACCATGAAACCAAAAGAAAAATGTTGTGGCACCTAACCCTGGAAATGTTTTCAATACTAGTCCTAAGAAATTGATTCAGTCAAAGGGAATATTTATCAGTGCCGCTACTAAGAAAAGAGAGTGTTCTCTTTCTGTTCCCTGCCTTATTCTCTCTCATTTCCTTAAACTTTCCACCATTTTCATGTCCAGAGAGCCTTTGCTGTAGGTACCTGTAAGTCTGCTTCCAGTGTAATAATAAAGGTCTATTCTTTTTTACATTTCATTGGAATATTGAGAAACTGCACTGCTCTAAAGGGTTTACTATTTTTGTCTTCTTAATAGTTCTCCTGGTAAAACATGACCATATTCCTTGTGGGACTGAAGAGAGGCCATTTGTATACAGAATAGCATTCTGGATTGAATACAGGAGATCCAAGATTGAATTCACACTTCAAGATTCGGCAATCCATTCAGGAATCCCCTAATACTCTCATTGTATAACTCCTCTACTGAATAAAGTTGAGTACATCACCCAGGAAAATTCCAAGTCAACTCCCACCACTGATTATAAGAATAATACTATGTGCATATGTCTGTCACTATCTTTGCTTTATTGTATTGTAACTGTTCTCTATCTGATGTTTACCTATGACTTTCTTGAAAATGTATGGAGCCTAGCTTTTTATATCTTTGTATTTTATACAGATTAATTGAAGAAATGGAGGTGAAGAATTGACACTTCCCCCATAGCTTTGTTCTCCTTATAGAACAAATTATCTCCTAAGGGCTTAAGTCATCCTACTAAAGCTTTTATGACCCTTTATTTCTATTCGTTCTTAAAAGTTTTTTCACAATTGATACCTGTTAGTCTTTAAGTTAAATCATGATATCTTAATATCTTTTGTTTTCTTTTTCAACATAATTAACAGAAATAACAAAATAATAGTTAACATTTATTCAACATATGCAATATCCTAGGCAGTTTTGAAAGTGTTTTTTACATACAAATTTCTTTAAGTCATGCAACAATCTAATGAATAGATTAATACATTTATATTGTATATAACAAGGTTAGGCCTGGGGGATCTCCTCACATTCACAATTTTCATATTTTTCAACTAGTACAGTGGCCTTAAATTTCTCCTCAGCTAACTAAGCATTACTTTTCTGATTATAGGTCCCAGACCAAACTTGTCTTAGAAAACTTGCAATTATTAATTCTTTATCTGAGATGTATGACTTCTGCTAACCCCCTGCCAGTTTTACTATTTAGGAATGTTTTTCTCAACAAGCTGGCAACCATTATGTTGACATGTACTCATTGAGAAAGCTAGCATCCACTATCCAGTCTCTGTGAATAATTAGCAAACCTAGATCCAAATTATGTTAACCAACCTCGATCTTAATTCCTCCAATATTTTTCCACTAGCTCACTTCAGCGATTGAAAACTTGCCCACTTTTGTTTAGTGGATTTTAGTCTAATCTCTCTCCCTTATTGCAATAGTCTTGAATAATGTCTTTAATGCCCACTTAACCCTGTACTCCTATACAGTACATTTTTTTCTTTGACACATTCAAATTTATCCTCAGCTTCTCACAAGCATTTTATATATTCTTTTTCTCTTAATTCTCATAGTCAAATATTTACTGTTCTGACAATTATATCTTTTTAGAACTTATATACATGCGTATGTACACACACACACACACACATGTTTCTTGCCATTTTCATTCTTGTCTTTTCCAAGAAGGAAATTCTAACGGCACTTCATTATTCCTATGACCCAAGCACTCTTTCCTTCATTTTCTTTTCAAAATTGCTTTGACCTCATGGAATATAATTTTGCCTAGAGAACTGTTTTTAAGCCTTGTTTCTCCTTTTATTCTCCCAGAACTTTTCTCTCATCGTGAACACTTCAAATTTCCCCAACCTCCATAAATAAGCTTAATATTTTAACCACTTGAATTTATTATCAAATTGCAATAGATAAAAGGAATAAAACTAAAGAAAATTTGAAACCAAAAGTTTCCTAAAGTTTGAGATTACATAAAAATAAGCCCATGTTACAGACCACATCTATTTAAAAATTTCAGAATACTTTTTGAAGTCAAAATTCTCAGAAATATGTATGAAAAAAGGAGATAAAGGCACGCGATTTGATACTCAACAAGTGGAAGTGGAGTGGGTGAAGGTTCATGCTGATGCTCTTGTTGAGAAACGTGCCTTTCCTACAATGGGAGGCAGATATGCAGCTACCCTTCTCCCATGATGAATTTGTCCTGCAAACATTTTGTATTCCTGAGGGAATTCTTGGTATTCGCAACATTGTTAATGATAATAATAGATTTAAAAAACCGATGAGTCCCCTGCCTCTTCCACATGAGGACAAAGCAGTCCTAATTATCTAGCACTAGGAAGTCGGTGCCAACGTGGATTTATGTTCCCTTCCAAACTAGAATATAGCATCACAATTGATTTTCTTTTTCCAATTCTAATTTTCCAGACTTATTAAAATGACTCTAAACCAAACTGCTTTGAAAGAAATAATATTGGCTTTCTCCCATTATTCCTTTCTTTTCTCCCTTGTCTCCTTTCTACTAAATTAAATTAATCTACTTTAAAAATAGAAAAGATAAGTGATTATATAATCTTCTAAGGGAGGCAGGAAGCTGTGGGACATAAGGCATAAACGAAATGCTCACACATCAGGCATATTTAGACAATATGCATGTCAACCCAAGCCTTTTGTGGCCCACTACTGTGGGGATGCAGCAAATGGAAGTGGGGTGGCTCTCCCCTATCACATGCCCCAGCAATGTGAAGCACCTTCTGAAGGAAAAGAAGTGTTTCCCACATGTCACAGAAAATGTTAAGATACAACTCTGAACTCCTGTTGCTCAGAATTACAGCCAGGAGGCAATGAAAAGCTCTTGTGACTTAGTCCTGACACAGGAGATGAAGAGGGAATTTTATCAGTCCAACTGTTTCTATAATGGTAGCTTCAAAAACCCTATTTGAGTCTTACTTTTAATTTACATGGAAAAATTTACACACATAACTCAGTTCAAGTAAATAGTAACTTCACTATAAAAGAATAGAGTTCTCTTAACCCCTAACTCTAGTCCTTAAAACACAAGCGTTAATCTTACTCATCCTCACAAAGATTAGATTCTGTCCAAAGAAAAGTCAGTTGAGGAGGAACAGTGATATTCTGGGTGAATAGAGTTATTTTAAGAAGCCACTGGCATTTGCATTTCTAAAGTATTAGGAGATAAAATGAAGGGAAAATTTTTAAATGCATGTACATACAGACATGTTTTAAAATCTAATTTGGGGTCACAGCTGTAATTGCAAAAGCTTTGGATTGTGTGTCATGCTGGAATAATGTCGTGTTAGTGAATATAAGGCATTCAACATTACTTTATGCCTCATTGCATCCTAAGTGCGATGCTATTTCAATACAACACCTACCACTTTTAGGTCTTTATGCTTAAGTATGTCTTGCTGGATGAAATCAAGCTACAAATTGGATGAAATTGGGTCCTCCCAGTTTATTCTACTGCTGGAAGCTCCAAACCCCAATTGTTTTCTAAGTCCAAAATTCCATGAATTCAGAATTCAAATTATCATGATTTCTCGCACTGAAAAATAAACACAAAGGCTCAACTTGCTGCAGAAATACAAAGGAGATTTTGGCCACAAAAACAAAGTTCATACAGGTATTTAAAACAGCTCATAAATGGAACAAGCATTACTAGAGAACACATAACCTGCAGGAATTTGAAACACTGTGTCCATTGCTTAGGAAAAAAAGGCCCTCATTCAAAGAATTGCATCCAAAGTATTTCACAGAAACACTGCAGTGTTCACTTTCCTTTCATCCTCAGATGTTAGTTCAAGTCGTTCCACATTCACCTAAATTTGTAGTTGCAACAAATCTATCTGTTTTTAAAGGTAATATTCAGCTCACAATGTCCTTCCATCAGGCAGTTAATGACATTTGGAAAGATGATTATGTTCTTACTCTGCTCAGTCCACCCTCAGAAGACTTATATTTCACTAAACTGTCCAAAGGGTAGTTAGATGGGATACAGATTTTCATTACAGCAGAAAGAATTACACAGTAGTATTTTGACTGGAAATATTTGAGGTGAGGGACAACTTAATAAAGCAAATTGCTAAAAAACAATCTGCAGCTCTTGCTCCACACACTTAATTCAGTTACACTAAATGAAGCTTTTAGTTTTAAGAGGAAAAACACCTAACTAAAGACAAAATGTTGTACTATCCATGGTGAGCTTTATAATAACTTATACAATGTTATGTGTGATCCTAGTAATCAAAAATAATTAAAGTTGCCAGTAGTTACCTTGAGGGAAAAATAGACTAAAAATGGCATTGCACGTGGGAGCATTTCTATTTGTTTACAAGGAAAAGAAAAGTATATAGACAATGTAGTGGGTAAAAGCTTTCTGGTAAACAATAGGCACACTTTAGAGATTATCTGGTACCAGGTCTGGCATTAAAACTCCATGCCAGATCCTTGTCCCCTTAGGAGAATCTAATAACCCAGATCTGTCTTTGTGATTGGGGACAATTTGGCTGAATAATATTAGACTAGTGGAAGAAGTGTCATTGACAGCAGATAAAAACAATGCATATGTAGCAATGACAACAACTACTTTGAGACACTGAAGGAGTAAATTAGTAAGGTAAGCCACAGGCACAAATATTTCAGAGGATTTGAAATCAGCACTGACAAAAGACACTCTCCTTTGCCCATTCCAGTGGATGACTGTGATCATAAGGGAATAGTTATGATTTCTCCCTTGATTGGTTCTGACTTCCTTTTGTAGTCTATACCTAGCTGTCTAACTTCTCTTTCTTCTCTTTCTTCCCTGTCATTACTATCCCCTAATCTTTGCAACTGATCTTTGATCAGATATCTGGGGCAAGTTCCAGGAAAGTCTTCCTTGTCCCATATTTATCTACCTCAATCATCGATGCCAAGCCCTTAACATATACCTAGAACCTTCCACAACTAAATGGGGAAATCTGTCTTGATGACTTTACTTACTGACGAATTTAATTTATTCAACAGTCAAGAAAATTAACATAGTTTATGGGCTTCCACTATTCACCTCTCAAACCACCTTCAAAAAACAATTTAGACAACTTATAGGTGTGAAGAAGAATCATAATTCCAGGGAGAGAGGTGTGTGTGAGAGAGAAATGTATATCTCTATAGCTGAAATTTATACAAACAGTTGATTTTTTATTATTTGTAGATTTAGTATTTACAAATGTCCCTACTTGCTAGCATGTATTTAAAATCCTTCAAATAAATATTCGCAGCATGTTTGCAGTCATTTGCGGTGATGTGTAAAAGAGAAAAATGAGTCTCCTGATGTGCTGATGTCCAGTAAGGCAATGTTTTGCCTTCTTGTTTCGGCTCTCATACTGCAGATAACTATCTTTTTTGTGACCTATTTAGTGTCATTGTTTTCACAATTTTGTGCCTTCTGTTGGTGATTTTACTGTTTAAAATAGTCCCTAAATAGTAGTGCTGAAGTACTGTGTATTGTTAACTGCAAAAAACTTTGATCAGTCTTATAAGGGTAAATTATACTCGCATGAGATATAGTATGATTGGCCCTGAGTTCAGTGTTAATGATTCAACAGCATATACTAAATAAGGTATTATTAAAAGGAAACACATAAAACAAAGTTAAGTATTGATTAGTTGGTGAATAGGTTGTGACTAGAGACCTGTAAGCAGCTAATTATATATTTCTCTGAAGAGCAATGGTTCAGTAATCACTAATTCAGAGCTAGTAGCGACTTTATACAATATAACTACTGGGAATAACAAAAAGCAACTCTGTATGTTTGTGTATGATTGTGTGTATATACAGGTATATACAGTCACATACACACAGTACACATATACCAGAACCAGCTGTTACATAAAAAAATTATGACAGGAGGCCACACCTTAGACTACAAAGCATATCTAAATGGATTGCTGAGAATAATTAATTATCTTACTGCTTATGGTTTCCAACCCTTATGCAGTAGATGTAAAATTACAAAAACTAAAATGGGTTAAAAATAGTGTATATTTGGAAATATATGGTTATATATTTAGCAATGTGTTGACATTTCTTTTAGGGATATAATGAAAAGCATAAGGAAAATAAATATTTATAATAAAAAATGAAATGTTAATAAATGGAAACCTCCTAAATTCGTAAAATGCATCCAGGAAATAATATAGGTTAAAAATCATAGCTTTCAATGCATATGCATAAATTAGATTAAAACTAGTATATAATAACTATCTGAGAGAAACTTTAAAATCAAGCGAAAAAACAAGGTCTGAATAAAAGGAGAAGAATTTTATTTTCTTGAATAGGACAATTTGATTTTCTGAAAATGTCAATTCTCCCTTAATAATGTATAAATTCAAGGAAATCTCATTCTAATTGGAGCTAGCTATTTCAATAAAAATACTTAAAATTCACACACAGAACTAAAAATACATCTTAGACAGTATAAAAAAAGAAGAAGATAGACTTCTCTAACCAGATATGAGGATAACATATGAGGTCATAGTAATGAAAGTAATGTATTAGCACAAAAACAGATAAATAGACCAACAGATCAAAAGAGAGAACTCTGAGATAATGAAATGCGTATCTGAAAATATATTATTTAACCCAATAAGGACAGAATAGTTTGTTTGCAAACATTGTGAGAAATAGCAGCTTATTTTGTGAACAAAATGAAATTGTCTTACAATCCTTAAAGTGTAATTGACGTCCCAGTGGATTAAAAATCTATTGAAGATGCTCCTTAGCGGTCTAGTAAATAAGTCTGCTGAGCACTGTCTACATACATCCCAAGGACTAGGGTTTACATCCTAGGATCATGAGAGGATGGGGAACAACCAGGGTGAACAACCAAATAAAATTAATAGTAAATGTTTCTTCCTCCTCTCCCTGCCTGCTTGTCTGACTACCTTCATTCCTGCCTGCGCATTTACTTTGAAAGTAATACAAAAATCAAACCTATTGAATTATTGAAGAAAAAGTTATAAAGATGTAAGAAAATATCATTGTAAATGACATGGATAAAAAGAATGTTTTAAACAAAATTTTAAATACACGACTCATAAATAAGTATAAATGAACAAACAAACAAAACAACAACCCAATGATGGGGTAAGGGAAGATATTTGTGATAGTTAAAGACATGTTATATAGTTTTATACATTACTGAAAATATTTCAAGAATATTCTTAGACCAGTAAGAAAAAGATAGGCTCTCCCATGGCAAAATAACAAAGGAAATTAATAAACAGTTTACACAAAAGGAAATTAGGGGAAAAAAACAACAACAAACATAGGAGAAGGCCCAAATTCATTAGTAATTATAAAATTAAACTAAGTAATGCATATTAATAAGCTATCTCTTTTAGCTAGCAAAAATTAAAAGCTTGACAAACACCAAAATCAGAGGATGTGGGGTGACAGCAGCTCTCATGCAGGGAGACAGAGACTGTTGCTGTCACTCTGAGGCGCAAACTAGCATTATTGAGTCAAATTTAGTATATTTGCACTAAGCATGGTCCAATAAACTTTCAGTTCTTACACAGGGTTTAGAAAGTCCATCACATTTTGCTGCACCCTAGCACTGACAGCGTTCAGCATGAACGCTGGGAAAGCAGGCAGGTAAATTTAGATAAATGCACACCCCAAAGTTCTGTACCGCATTTAGGAGGATCAGACTAAATATTCACTTACCCACTTAGAAAAATGTATTTTAAAAAATGTGTTGAATTAAATAATAAAAGGAAATAAAAACAAATATACACATAATACCACATTGCACATGCATGCAGACAAAACAACAATATACCTTTGCATGGACCAGTGATGACAAGGTGCTAGGAAATGGAGAATGTGATGCACTTGATCCTATGATACCAACTTACCTATCATTAATCTTAGAGACTATATTAGATAACGTGACATCATTACATACCTTTCTTCCCCAAAGATATGGCAATTTAGTGAGCTAGATTTTTTTTTCCATTGTTTTGTTTTTTAAGAAAAGGTGCAAGTAGGATGAACAAGAAGGAAGAAAGAAGAAGTATTTCATTTCATTTAGTTGTTCACAGTGATTGTTTCTTCCCCAGACCTGGGGCTTGAACCCAGGGGTATGTGACCTGTACTCCCTCAGGAGCAATTGACCTAACTGCTGCTCCACCAGGGCACACCCAGATATTTCATTATAAAAGGAATGTCTGGTCAGAGAACATTTTATATTTCCTCACAGATCAGATTCTAATGGAAATATCTGGTGCTGAGTTGAGGCTTTCGCTTTATGCAGAATCTTGCTGAATGGGAAATACATCTTACATATAGACCTTGGTGGAAGAGTAGACTGCAAATCACTAAGATGGAGAACAGAGAAGTAATATGGAGCCATTTTATGCAGAGGCCTATAGAGTATGGATCTATCTTCAATTAATTCATGAGCTCTCATGTAGAAAAGAGACATGACAATGCATATTAGGGAGGAGTAGGGGTAGCAAAAGCAACAGGTAATTAGCTTAGACAAGTAAATTTAGGTTAAGAGCAAAAAGAAAAAAATCTATCCATGCAAAAAGTCTGAAATAGGCTTTGTTACAGAATGAGTTTCTTGTCTGGCATTTTTCAAGCTGAAGGTGAACGCATATGTCAGGATGCAAAGAGAAGCTTTTCTTAGAAGGGAGTGCAAAGGGGTGACCTGGAATGCCCTTTCTACCTTTTGAAAGTTTGTAAACCTACAGACTTCAAAAGAGTCAATTTAATTCAATAATAAGCAGTTTGTCTTATTTTCCTCAAATTTGGATCAAATAATGACTCTAGTGTCTAAATAAGTTGTTGAATTAAACAAACAACAAACACGTGAGAACAATTTGAGGTTTTCTTTCGCTCTGGACTATTTGTAAACTCCTGTGTCTGTTTTATACATCAGTTTCTATTGAAGTTTTGAGGAGACACTTTGATGTTTCCAGATATTTATTCAGACCTCAATCTATTTTCATACCTGTGATTAGAAGCTCTCTACATCCATGCTCATGTACCAGACACATCTGTTTTCCCCCACTAGGTTGAGAAAAATAACCCCAGAATTTGAAATACTCAGAGGTGGAAAACTTCATATCATCTGATAATTCAAATTTTCATGATAAAATTGACCATCATTCTAACAACATTAGTTCCCTCAGAAATTATTTCATTGCTAGACTCTTAGCATTTCAACTTTTCTAATGCATATTAACACATAGTGCCTAAAAGATGAGTTCATTGTATTCTTTTTTTCTTCTTGATAACTCTATTATTTTCTTCTGTCTTCCCTCAATAAAATTCAAACCGTACCTTAAGGTGTATAAGACACTCTTGGAAGAGGTTATAATAGAACTGGGCTAGCAAAAAGTTCACGTTCTATTTTCTAAATAGAATGAGAAATGGTGAACTTTGTCTCAATCCTGCATACTCTCAAGAAGATATGTTAAACAATTCTTATTTAATAGCAATGTGATTATTTAGAGAAAATATAGCTCGAGACTAGAGACACTCATTTTTTTTTCATGTACTGACCATTCAAAAACACTAAATTATGTTTAGTTCTTTTTCACTATAGGTATAACATTCTTACTCACATAGCAACACTTCCAATTTTACTAAACTTAATGAAAGGATCAGAAACCTATCTGTTAAGGATTATGAGAAGAAGAAAATAATGATATCACTAAAAAGAGATTCATGGTATTAGATGCCTAAGCTATATGTACATGAACTCAGAGTTGATCCATGAGGCAATCAGCAGATAAATTTGCTGATGGACAGAGGTCAGCAAACAATAGACCTCAGGCCAAATTCAACCTACCACCTGCTTTAATAAACAAGTATTGTTGAAACACAGCGGTACCCATTTATTTAAATATTGTCTTGGCTGCTGCCATGCTACAAATTGTTGAGTAGTTGTGCCCAAGACCATGTGGACTGCAGGGACTAAAATATTTGATAACTGGTTCTTAAATACAAACTATGTCCACTCCTGCCCTTGATTTTCTGAAGTCCTGTGAAGCAGATTTTGAAATCCTTTCTTAATCCTGAAATAATAAACTTGAATAAAGAGGTTACAAAAAAAGATGTCATAAAACGATATAGAAGAAAGATACTATAGTTGAGGAGGAACTCATCCAGAGGGAAAGTATTAGTGAGGATTTTATTTGTTCATTAATTGGATTTCTATGTATTCAGGGCCTATATGTTAGTCACTCTTTCAGCCCTTAGGGACACAAATGTGAACAAAGATAAAATTCTTATTCTCTTAGAATTGGGTATAGCATTCACATTTAAAATCAACTCTGATATATATATATATATATATGTATATATATACATATATACATATATATATAAACTGCAAACTAGTGACTGTTATTGCTTATCACAAGGTGCTGTGAGAAATAAAATCTAACAAGTTCAAATAGACATCTGCTTTATTCTTCCTAAATTCATTTCTGCCTTCTGGTAATAGTAATTCTCTTTCGTTAGGGAACCAGCCCTCTCCATTCTAAACTTGAACATCTGAAAAGGCTTATAAAACCACACTTCACCTACCTATGGGGTTGGAACATGATTAACTGCAATAATCCTTGCTCCCAGTTACAGTGATTGGCTAGGAAAAAGCATCGTGATTCAAACCTAACCAATCACAAGGTTTCTTGAATATTTATCTATAGTGGGGAAGAGAAGTCCTTTCTCTATCCCTCCTTGGTTATGACACTGTAAAAATGTCAACCCAAAACATTCAGGGGTTTTATTGTCTTTCACGTGAACATGGAGAGAGACAGACCAAAAAACATACATAGACAGCTACAGGGAGAGACAGAGGTAAGCTTGGCATTTGAGTTCCTGGATTCAATTATCTTTGGAGCCAAATATTATACCAGAAATGATCAAAACAAAACAAAAGATGGCTTCCGTGTAAAAGCTCAGCAAAGGTACCTCAGACACTCATAAAAAGGAAATAGTCATTTTTGACGTTGAACTTGCCTTGAAACCAGCAAAAAGACAAAGGGCTTTTGAGAATGCCAAATATAATTTGGAACAGTGTATGTATGTATATGGGTGTAGATATGTTGGAAAAAGGAAAATGAAAATGAAATGTAATAAAACTCCAAATAGTCATTAACTGGAACCTCCCCGTTCGTATGACACTGTCAGATAGCACTTAGAAATAAAAAATTGTCATATGCATATGTGTATAAATGTGGGGGTTTCCTTCTGTGCACCCTTGGATTCTGGGATCTGCTCCTCAATGTTCTTATTTTCTTTATACTTTTTGTGTAAAGTCATTTATGTTGGAGTATCTCTTACTGAATACAAATTTCTCTTGATCCTGTTCATCAAACTTGCCCCCAACCACAATGTAAATTACCATCAAATATATTGAGGACTCCAAAATTAATATTTTTTATTTCAGAGCACTCTTCTGGACTCCACATATATCTATTACCCTGTCTTCTGAAGGCACACGTATCTATTACTTGATCTTGAATTTTTTTTCTTACAGGTCTTAAATAAACCTCAAATTCACCAGATGTCCCCTCTAAAATTTCAGCTCCCCCTGTTCCAATAAATGACACCAAGATGATTCAAGTCAGCAATCTAGAAGTCATTCATTTTACTGCTCTCTGCTTCATCCCAGCATTTAATCTGTTACCAATATTGTGAATTTAAAATTGTGATTCTTAAAGTGTAGTCCCCTGGTCAATAATATAAGTATCAAGTGAAAACATGTTAGAAATGCAAATTCCAAGGGTCTCTCGAGATCCTATAAACAATAAACTGACTTTATGGACCAGCAACCTGTAAATCATGCTAAAGTTTGAGAACTCTTGATTTAACCTTTTAAACATCTCTGAAATTTATTAATTTTTCTTAATCTCTACTGTCTCTTAGCTAGTCAAAATGCCACTATCCTTAGTCCTCTAGAGTAGATTCTCAATTGATTTCCCCAAATATAAATATTCCTTCCGAGACATTTTATTTTTCACAAATAAAATGATCTCAGGTACCCTACCTCCATTTTAAAATTACTTGCTCCATCTTCTGTCACGTCACATTTGAATATGCATTCTGAATTACTGTTCCCTCTTGAGGAAAACTTAAACTTCTCCAATGTCTGGACTTGTGACCAGGGAATTCAGAGTCCCGTTCCATGTGCAATTAGTTAGTTTATCAAAGAGAATACACAAATTCATTCATTTAATAAATATAAGTAACTTTCACTATGTGGCATTAATGATGGCAAGTCCTGTGAGTCCAGAGTTAATACAGTTTTGGGGCTTGCTTACATGAAGTCCTCAGCCTAATTAGAGAATTGGTAAATTGGTGTTAAGAGCTCAGTGAATAACAGATTTGTGTAAATGCCCTGTGGCAAGTACAACTTTACGGTAATAAGGAATCACCAAAGTATGAGTGAGACAGGCAGGAAGAAAAGCAGGGGTTGAGAATGAGATGAGATTGGAGGGTGCAGAAGTGTCAGATTACAGGGACTTCTTAAATCCCTGTAAAAACATTTTGCATTTTATTCTATAGGCAACAATTAAATAATATTAGCTGTTCTTCAAAAGAAAAGCTATACAGAGGGCAATGGGAGGATGGATTAGGTGGCTATGCCTGGCCCCATTGAAATCCTAGGTCAGAACACAGAAAGCACTATTTGGCTTTGTTAAGACATCAGTACAGGCATAGTGAGAATAAAGGAGGCTACTGTAGGTTAACTTGGGGAGAAATCACCATAATTTTTAACTTTGTTTCTATAGTAAAACACATTCTAAAATCTACACAATTAAGAAAAAGAAATTCAGATCACACTCCAGTTGGGACCAGTTCTGTAATTCTAAGCATTTTTAAAATTAAGTTACTTGATAGCAATACTTTCACCTCTAAAATTAAACATTTCTTTAAACGTTTATTTTCATTTTTTTAAGTCTATGATCTATCATTCAAATAATCAATGACTAATGGTTTTCAATTCCACTTTGGGTTTAGACATGCCAACCACATATTGTTTTTATTTATATTTTGTTTGAAGTCTTATTCAGCTCTTTCCTTGTTCTGTTTCATTTATTTAAATGTGAATCTGCTCAGCAGCCAGGTGGTTATATTTGTCAAGCCTCCCCCTGGTCTTCTAAAATTAAATAAATAAATCACTCTTATGTGATGGAAATAAATTATATAAATTAATTAAATCCAGTATTTTCCTCCTACAAAATGTCCTTTTCCAGATTTTCTGTCTACTTTTTGGCTACATTCTTTACTGCCTGGAAGGGGAGAAGAGAGGTGTAAATGATATGCACACCTTGTAATTGGTGTAATTAACAGATCTCTAGGTTATTCTGCAGCTAAAGGACTCTTATCTCACTGTAAGGATTGAAGGAACCAGATTAGCTACTTAATGACCTGTCCACACATGGGCAAAGCTCCAGCTTCAGTTCACTACAATTCATAGGCAGTGTGATCACAGTACACCCTCTCCTACCAAGAAGCATGCTTGAGAGTCATTTTCTAACTTGCAGCTAGTTCAGCTATAGCATTATTTCCAATTCAGGAAATGTTTTCCAATGCAAGAGAGAGAAAAAAGGAGAGAGATATTTTTAACAACTCTGCAAAAAGAAACCTTTCTTTTAAACTTTGTTCTGCTCCTGGTGTCAAAGCAGATTGCCCAACTAATTAGGGCCCTAAGTTCTCAGTTTAGAGCCCTAAGTTTTTTCTGAAGCCTTTGCCTTGACCTTGTTTATAATCAGCCAATCTATGAAGATATTCCAATTATCAGCTAGGATAATTCCCAGCTTAATTTCTTCTCTCTTACCCAAATGGTCTCCATTTAGAATCATATGTAATCAGTAAACTAGAGAGGAAAAGAAGTGGGACTCTGCGGGCTGTGCAAGAGTTTAAAGTCTAACTCCTATACAACTCTAGGGAAGTTATTTAGCCTCCCTGGGCTACCATTAACAGATGAATTACAGGAATGCCATTACATATGAATGCCAAGTTTAGTGTAAGTACATACCATGACATAGCTGACCACCCTGAATCTGACAAAACTCCTAAGGGTCTCAGTTTGCTTAACTAAGTGTACAATGAGTATAATAATGGGGGAATTATTAATCGTAGCTATAAATAAGTTGATGCAGTTAAAATTTTTATTTTGATGCTTGGCACATGGTAAACTTGACACTGATACCTAGCTGATGTGCTATTGCTATTTTGTTCCCCCAAGAAATAAAGGAGGTAGACCAAGAATTCAGGATAGAGTTTCCTACATGCTAGACAAAGAGAGACCTAGATATTGTGGGAAACACACTCATTTAATCAACATAGACTATGTGCAACCATGTGCCAAGAACTGAATGTTCTCATTTAATTCTATAATCCCACTTACTCTGGTTGGTTTCAGACCCATTTTACAGAAAAAGAAACTAAATCTGAGAAGTTAATTATTTGTATTTAACTTTGTATTTTATTTTAAGTAATAATTTGCTGAAAGATACATGGCTTATAGCTGCTAAGTCTAGGATTTGTTTTCTAACACTCCAATGCACATACTTTTTCCTCCCTCTGAACATTTTCCCAAAATAAAATGCAAAGTTGGTATTAGTAAGGGCTCCAAAAATCTTTGAATTCAATGAAAATATAATAGAAATATTATCTTAATAAATTCCAATATGATAAAGATAAATAAAATAAAATGTAACACTTTGAAAGCTACAAAAGATTACCATCTTAATTTGTGATTTATCTCACAATGACCTCATAAAGGTGGTACTTCCAGTTATGAGGTAATAAAACTCAGGAGCTAGCTGTCTCTTTTATCGACATGTAGTTTCAAGGGTTAAAAAGCAAGACTGAAACTCAACTCTTTCTAAATCTCATGTCTCTTAAGGCTGCCAAAGCAAAACACCACAGATAGACTTGAACAATAGCAATGTATTTCCTCATTGTTCTAGAGGCTGTAAGTCCAAAAATCTTTATCTTTAATAACCTTTTTTATTTGTATTTTTAATAACAGTTTATTTGTTGTTGGGGTTTTTTGGTGAAATAAATATGCAAAATTCAATAATGGATACATGTATGTAGCTTAACCAATCTTTCAATAAATATAAGAATTTTCACATTTAATAACTTACACATAGGCACTTAGGATTTGGTTTACTATAATATCAGAACAGATTCTTAGACTAAGAGAAAGACAGTGAGTCTGGGAGAAAATTCTAAGGTGATGTAATAACTAACCTCATATGTGGAAAAAGTTTCAGAATTTAGACACCATATCATACATGTACAAGGAAGAGATGGTGATAAGGCATGCACGACCCTAAAACCTCCAAGCATGGAGCTTTCTGAAGCATAGGAAGTGTAGGCATCAGTTATTGGTCAATCTAACCTCTGTGTGTACCTACAAATGCCAGGTTAAATTAATAACTGCTTATGCCAATTGAGTCAATGAATGATTCACAGAACTACCACTTACCCTGGAATCAGGTGAATTCTTGACACTGTCTGATTCAGTTGCATTTAGCGACAATGTGAACCAAGTAAGGGGAGCTATTATGGAAGCAGCTGGAGGAGAAATCTGTAGGAAAGATGTAAAAAAAATCTTTCAACACTTAGCAAACGTAGGTAGAGAGCATTTAATATGGACACCACTATAAATGATTTGAGCTTCAATATTGGTTTTTGAAAACACAGTCTGCACAGTGGTATTTTTATAGTCAGTGTCAAGCACAGTCATTTTTAGTTACAGCTTGCATAACAGTTCAAGATAAATCAAAGTGAACTGTTCTGAAGAAAAAAAAAATAGCACAGATTTGCTAATACTGTAATCATCCCTTTGGCCAAAGGCTACTTTGCACTGTGTCTACATAACACTCATTCAACAAATATTTGTTAAGTGTTGATTATTTGCCAAATACTGTCCTAGGTACTGGGAATATATCAATGAATAAAGTACAGTCCTAGCTTGCAATATGCCTAAAACATCTCTTGGGGAAAGCAATGACAATACAGGGTGTTCAGTTTTCCGTGCTGAAAGACATAAAAACCTTATGCTGTGGGTTCAGGAGAAGGGGACAGCATCCATGCTTATCTTGGCAGAGGGAAATCAGGCTAAATTATCTAGAGGAGGTGATGCTTAAACTCAGATCAAGTGCAAAGGAAGAGTTAGTTAGACAAGGAATTGGCAGGAAGAGTCATCTGAGACCAGGGTTTATTATGTTCAGTATACAGATGGTCAAAGTCAGTCAAGTATGGGCAGCCACTTTGCATGATTAGAAAAATGAGTGGAAAGCAGGAAATGTTGAAGATGAAGTGGGCAAGTTATTAAGGGATATACATGCAATCAAGAGTGTGGATTTCACTTCAATTCACTGAATGTTCTATATAAAAAAGGATAGACTAGGAGGCCCAGAGAGGGGCTGTTGCAGCAAAATAGGCATAAGCTTATGGAATTCTGACAAGAAGATGAGGTGGATGAATTTGACATATTTCAAAAATGTAATATTGACAAGATTTGTGATTGGATGTAGAAAGTAAAGGAGAAAGATAACTAAATATGTTCTCCCGGTTTCTGGGTACCGTCACCTGAAAGCAGAGAGCAAGTTGAAGGAAGAATGGTTGTGGAATATTCTTCCATTTTAGTCATTCAGACAATCTTTACCGGATCCCTACTTTCTGCCTGGTATTGTGGTAAACATTGGATATAATGGTAAACAATATAGATAAAACCCTGTAGATCACATTGTATTACCTTCTGTAAATAAGTGGAAAGACCTAGAAGACAAGGGACCCACTACAGAGATTTGGTAGTTAATGTACATGGGCAATATGTGACACCATGGGAGAGGATGAATCAGAGAAAATGTTGAGCAAAAGAAGAGGCAACGAAAATGACAAAGAGCTAAGATTTCAGTGAAAGTTGAGAATTAACCAGAGATGTAGGAGGAAGAAAGAAGAGAACTTTGGATTAGTGGCAGATTTATCATTACCTGGCTGCATGGGTCTTGGTAAGAAATCAAACAGGTCATGATGGTATAAAAGCATATTGTTTCTCTTTTAGTAATCTACCTATTGCCTTTGAATTGATCTTCATAAATAAGTATATATTTAATATGGGGTGACTGGGGCAGAGATATTGAGAAACAATCAGAAGGAGATACAGAGAAAAATGAGAAAAAGGAGTCAGTCCTCTCATGATTTATAAAGATGAATGCTCTTTTTTCCCCATAAGGAAACATAACCTAATCCTACATGTGATTATATGACTGATTAGATGATTGAATTGCAAAAATAAATCTATAAAATTCACATTCCTCTAATATTGTTTTAGGTTTTTCTCTTTTACTTCTGTTTCAAATATTTCAGAATAGAAATTCTCGTCTATGATAATCATAATCATAACAACCACATTTTATTAGTGTTACATGCTAGATAAGTTCTCTACATTCATTTACTTAATTAAATCAACCCAACCACCTTTTGAGATTATAGTTTAAAGGAAACTGAGATTTAGACAAGGTATGGAACTAGCTCAAGTTCACATGATAATTATTTTTGTGACGGTAGAATTCGAACCAGGATATGCCTGACTGAAAACATAAGTTACAAGTGCATTTATTCTGTGACGACACTTTCATGCAAATGAAAGTTCTGGAGTTTGCCTTTCAACAGGGAAGATCTGTATTATGTTCAAAATTAATTTTAATCTTGTTATGAAATCAAAGAACATATTGTTACATTTCATTCATTAAAATTGCATAATGTCTTCATCTCAATAAACAGATAACCTCTATAAAAGTGGAAACAACCTCGCACAGTATTTTTACCTATAAATTTTTAAAGAGCTAATTTATTCACCAGCAAAAAATGAATAAAAGTATCTCCTTACTAGTAAGGTTGTATGTTAACATGAATTGCTTTTAGATTGACAGAGCTATTGTCTACTGGGATGATGTTTGCTTTCACATGAAAGTGACAATCACAGAGAAAAAATGATCTGCTAAAGAAATGGCAATTGGTCACTGGGTGTCAGCTTTATTTATGGCCCAAATACTTTCTTTTCTTTTTCTAAATCATTTTGTTTTCTCCTTTAGAGTCTTAATTATTCTCTTCTCTTCTGTACAGCAAAGAACCTTAATAAAGCTTTCTCAGTGAAAGCGCTCGTTGTTGTCATTTATTATGAGTTGAATGTATCATCCCTCCCAAAAGATATGTTAAAAGTTCTAGCCCCCACTATTTCAAACTGTGATTTTATTTGGAAAGGATATTGTTTCAGGTGTTAATAATTACGTTAAAGAGAGGTCATAAAGGAGTAGGTGGATTAATAATCCAATGTAACTGGTGTCCTCATAAGGAGATGGCCATGTGTAGAAATAGGGGCATGTCACAGGAGAATGCATGTGGAGCATGCAATCAATCCTGAAACCTTGATTTCAGACTTTTATCCAATGGAATTGTGGTATAACACATTTCTGCTATATTAATTCACCCAGTTTGTGGTATTTTATATTAATGACTGCTGTAGAAACCTAAAGTGACATTATTTTTAATGTGTTTGCAACACAGTCAACTTTATAGTATGGGCTATTTTTGAAGTTTTAAAATCAAAAGAGTCACAAAATAAGAGCCAAGAGGTAGAAGGGAGAACTGCGAGCCATGTAGTGTAATCACCCATCCCTAAAGGATTTCTTTTAGAAGAATTCTTGACAGATGATCATATGGTCTCTGATTAAATTACTAATAACCCAATATGCCAGGAGAGTTACAGCAGGAGATACAGAACATATAAACCTCTTCCTGTTCTCATAGAATTTGTATTTCTACTGGAGAAAATATGTATGAGCAAATACTCATTAGACTATTCAAAGAAACAAATAGTTTCTTCGGGATGTGTATGTCAAAAATTCCTACCCTGACCAATTTAAGAAGAGAGTAATGAACTAACATAACAGAATAGTCTGTGATGGGTTCAATGTGGCAGGCAGTTTGCTAAAGAACTCAATATATATCACTAAAATGAATCTCTTATCTCCCCTTGCTCCAGATGGACTCTAACCACAACTGAGCCTCTCATGGTAGAAAGCACTAATAAAGCAATGACAGGCATTATATCACCGGGTGCTCTTGACAATGTAAGAGAGACATTATAGTTAGGGAGGTAGCCAACAAATATCTACCAGACAAAAGGAAATTCTATCATATTATAGAGTTACCTCTATGTAGGAAAGGAGTATTTATTCTTCCTTGACTACTTTAAAAAGTTCCTAAGTGAAGAACAATTTCCCCTAGGTCTGAAATGCTAATGAAGGTGGAAAAATGTTATAGATCTTTATAAAAAAAAAGAATAGAGTACACTAAACCAACACAAAGAAGCCCAAGTGAGGTTACCATTTTAGAGAATGGTAAATAAAGATTAGTAGGAAGCAAGAATGGAAAGAGAGGTGTAGGTTGTGTTGTAAAAAGCCAATAAAGCCCTTGGAAGCAGCGCTCCCTTCATAGAGAAAACTGTGAAGATTTGAGATGGCTTAGAGATGTTAGAAGAATAACTTGAAGGGATAGGTTAAGGAAGAAACTGATTGACAATTTAAAAAAAACGTCTATAGCAAGACACACAAAAAAAACCTGAATTAGGACTGAAAAAGTGCAAATGGAGAATATCACATCAGTTTGCTGATATACAGGTGACAGAAGAGAATAGTGAAACGTTTCCTCCAAAATTTTTTAAGTAATCGCTGCGAGAAGACTACTATTACTTTAATCAAACTAGAATCTGATTTAAGGAATAAGGAACCAATAAAGATGTAAGAATGAGTTCCATTTGTGAAATGCTGATTTTTGTGGTATTTAATCATATGTATATACAGATATAAAGCAAAGTTGAAGTTATAAATATGTCTGAATCCCTGAGTCAAGAGATTAAAATGTTGGAGTTCTTTCCCAGGTGAACACTTAACTTGTAGTGAGAACAATCTGATAGGCAAACAATAGGGGTTTGTAATTCCTTCTTTTCCACAAACCATAAAAATCTTTTACTGAATTTATTTCACAGAAAATTTTCCTCAACTCAATGTGTGTTCTACATTTTTGTCTTTTGTGTCATTCTTTGTTTTAGACCCCCAAGCTCCTTGGGGTAAGGACTTTGTCATTAATTTAGCACAGCTGAATATATTACATGGCGCCATGTGTATTTATAGAAGTTTGCTAAGTAATGATGATTCAGATTTGGCAATCAGCACTTATGATGATCATATGGTTATGCAGATCAACACTTACTATGCAAAAATCATTTCCTATAGGGGCAGATGTGCTGGTCTCCCTCTTAGTAAATTTTTAGATCAGTAAATTTTTTGCACTATAAAAGTCAGTTTAGGATTATGCTTTGATTGTCTTCTTGTTGCCCAAGGGACTCAAGAATGCAGCACCTTTCTATGGTGCTAAGCTGCTGAAGGCAAATCATGCTGATGGCTACAGTGGCAACTGATTTTATTCCTTTAAATAATACAAAATGCCTTTTATTGATCTAACAGTCTTCATTTCAAAAATCAGTGGTTAAAATACTTTCAAATACTTAGTACATAGTGGTACAGTTACAGCTCCTCCATTAAATCATATTGAAATTCTACTGGAAATTTTTTTTAAAAATAATTTTCATTACATTTTTGGAAGACAACAAATTCTTCCAGATTTCAGATTTAACTTCTCTCTAAAAATAAGATGAGGAATGTTTCATAACCTCTTTTAATTCTTTAAAAATTCCAGAAACAATGGAACTGTTATTTTTCAAATGTTGGTGATGATTCTGTATTAATTTGTAAGACTCTATCAAACAGTAATTCTACCAACCTAAGATAGTTATAAAACAATCCAATAACAGTAGTAAAAGAAAGAAAGATGGGAGAGACAGGTCTGGAGGATTAAAATTTCATTTCTATATCATAATGCAACTACGATAAAGTAAATTTGTAGAAGGACACCTCATATTCCAAGCAATTTTCATGCTAACATTTTTCAACACATTCTGAAGTAAAATTTTACTATGATTTTATACCAGGCCACCCCGAAATCCCCAACCATTCCTTCTTATTTGTCATCACCGTCAGCACCCGCTGATGGAAATCTTTGTGATATCTACAGATTTGAAGTTGATAGACAACTCTAACCTTATTTTTTGAATCTAGCAATTAAGCAGCATTATATCACTCATTCCCCCAAACAACCTCAGCAACAACGGAAATGTATTCAAGTATCCAATTATATTCTGGGGTGAACATAAAAATAAACATCACAACAACAGAAAGTATGAACTGAAATGATGACAGTTATACAATAATAGCTACTGCAAGCACCAAACATTATTAAATCAGTGGTTTAATCATCCTTCTTCTCCCTCCCCATTGTGGGAAGTGATGGGTGGGAAAGAGGACAGAACCAAAATTGTTTCTTGTGTATATACGTGTGTGTATCTAAATTTTTTTCTTAACATTTATCTTAAAAATCAACTTGAGTAAAAACTAAAAATTTCCTTTAATACCAGACTGGTTTACTTCTGCTTTCTTTTGTTGTTACCGTTATTGTTTTGTATAGATTCCTGTGAAGGAGAAGATTGTGATTTAACTATGTTTGGAGAGCTTAGTCAGAAAATGTGGGTCTATTCATGGGGATAAGTGACTAAAAAGCATTTTAAAATACAGAATACCTTCCCTATGTGTTAATGCTATAGAGACTCTAATTAAATATACTCAGAAAATGAGGTTTGCTGGTAGCCAAAGCTTTTCTTCTCTTCTTCCCCTAAATTGATCAGATTATGAGAAATGGACAAAATTGAGATCAAACAAGAAAACCATACACTTGTGGGTGGCCTCAGAGAGTAGAGGGAAATAGTGGAGCTAGACCACAAAACACCGGAAAAGCTAGAACGTTACACTGAAGCTAAGAGAAAAGAATCTGGCAATTTTCTGACATTCTCCCTCCTGAGTATTCCATTCTGTTTAAGGGACAATTTCTTCAGTGTGGATGAAGGGGGAGTAAGACACATTTCTCATGCGTGTGCACTTTTCTAAAGAAAACTATGTAGGCAGCATCCATTGTGCCTGAGCAGATTTAAATGTGTGAATGCATCAAACACTTTTTTTTTTTAATTTCAGAAGCATTATATAAATAAAAGCAGGAAAGTCTCAATCCATCCTTTCTAGTGGCTAGAATGTTGGCTTGCAATTGAATGGGAATGAAGACCTTGCAGTACTTCAGTAGTAAAAACCTCAAAATACTGTGAGAAAGCACTAATGATTTATTTAAATTTGCAGGTGAATAGTTTTAAAGGATAATTCAAAGGTCTTACAATGATAGTTGCAGATTTACACACATCAGGATCATTCATCCCTATATTTTTTAAAAAGATATGATCAATAACATTGTAACTGGCTTAATGATCAAACACACAAAAGTTTTATTATATGAAAAAGTAGCTGTTTGGTCAGATTCTCAAAAATGTGAGACTGCTACAGGTATTTGTACCAATGATCCTGCTGTGCATTAGGTGATCTTGGATTTTATACATTTTGTTCTTGGTTTATTTTCATTGTTAATAGGTGGAAAGAGGTGGAATTGTTTTAATTTAAAATTATTTTGGTCACTCTTCAATTGTCATTTTGGTTTACAATTCTTGTGTAAAGTACTCTTGAATTCCTAAGAACATAAAGTGCTCTCTGACTGTTTATTAAAAATGTCCCACTTTATCCTGGCTTCTGCATTACGAATTTCACTAAGTAAATAAAGTCACTTCCCTACAACTTCGTTAAGCTAAATAATAAATGAATAAGCAATAAATCATCACTTCACATATCATCTTCTCTTGGAATTTTGTTTATTTATTTTTTATTATTATCCCATATATGTGTATTCATATGTGTGTTTACATACTAGTCCCATCCCATATATGTGTGTGTGTGTGTGTGTGTGTAAGTCCAAAGAGAGACAGAGACGGAGATACGGAACTGGTATGGACTGTGTGTTAATGTGAAAAGGGTACACTCTCTAAAGGAGCCAATTAGCTTGAGACCCTCAGTAATTGTTCATATTTCTAAAAGCAGGCTCAGAATTTCTGAATGACTTCATTTGTAGAAGAGTCCTAATTTTTGTTTTAATTCTCATTGAATACCAGCAAAGTACATATCTGGGATGAACTCCCATTTGTTATCCCTTTACTCAGGTGAATCAGCTAACAGCTTGTCAAGTCTACAAACTTGGACTAAACGATCACACCAGAATGGCATGTCAGGAAGAAGATTCTCTATCTATAAGAGTTTGTTCTCTTTTGCTTTGACCCATTCATTTTCACTACATACCTTCCTCCTTCCCTTTCTCTTCCCATGTTTTCTCTTCTGCCCTTTTCAGTCTCCCAAACTATCACTCAATTTTCCTCTTTTTGCTTTCTTACAATTCAACAGATAAGACCACAGATCTACTCTAAAGCTTGTGCCCTATTAGATAATATCTCCCACATCTTTTCTTTTTTGATTAATCATTACATTTCTAGTACCTTCAGGCTTTCCTTAACTGATAGCTTCCATTTTCCAAAATATCAGGTTTCTTCTCGGTAAGATTTATTTTTCCACCTCTGTTTTCCTTAAATTCTAATTCTCGTCATCAAATTTCTTATAAACTTAGTTCATGTTTGCTGATTATTCCCTACTCTATAAATTAAACAAATAAAACTTTTGAAAATACTCTCCCAAAGGTTTCTTCTTTTTATTTAATTTTTTTACTTCCATTTTGCATATGATAGCATACCCTTTCCAATTTTCCTTGAATAAGTTTCCTGTCTTCAACTTCTGTGACATTCCATTATCCTCCTACAAATATTAGATTTGATTTTGAAAATGTTTTATATAATCTTTATTACATTTAGTTTTTTAATCAAAAAAATAATGTATACTAATTGAAAGTTGACAAATGAACATCCACACATAAAAGAATGAAGTTTGTGGACTTCTTGCATTATACCATAAACAAAAGTCAAAATTGCTAATAGACATAAATATGAGGTAAAGCTGTAAGGATAGATGTAAATCTTCATGATCTTGGATTAGACAATGGTTTTGAATATGATGTCAAAGGTACAAGTGACAAAAGAAAAAAAATAAATTAAGCTTCATCAAAATTAGAACGTTATAATATAAAATAAACTATTGAAAATTTGAACTTAAGCAACAGAATCAGACAATATTTTCAAATCATGTATCTGAATAAGGACTTGCATCTAGTATATATAAATAAAATTTACAATTTGACAATGAAAAGAAAAATCATCCAAATTTAAAATTGACAATGAACTTGACATGTCTCCAAAGAAGATATACAACTGGCCAATAAGCAAACAAAAACATATTCAACATCATTAGCCATTAGGGAAATGAATATCAAAACAACAGTGAGATGTAACCATATACCCACAAGGATGGTTGAAATTAAAAAAAGATGAGCAAACAGAGTTGGCCAGGATGCTAAAAAACAGGAGTGATTAGATATTGTGTGTGGAATTATAGAACAGTCTTGTCACTTTGGAAACTATATTGGCTATTGTTCAAACATTAAGGATAGAGTTAGCATGTGGTTTAAGCTATTTATTCTAGGTAGATACCCAAGAAAATTGATAAGGATTAAACAAAAATGTGTTTATAGCATTATTCTTAAGCTAAAACATGGAAATAACCCAACTAATTAATGGGATAAATGTAAAGTGATATATCCATACAATGGATTATTATTATTCAATAATAAACAAAAGTGAAGTACTAATACATGTCACCGTGGCCGAATTTTGAAAATTTTATAATAAGTTAAATAAATCCTTTACAAAAGATCATCTATTGTATGATTGCATTTATATAACATGTCCAGAAGAGATAAATGCATCATCACTTCACTAGCATTGAGGATTAGTAGTTTCCAGGTGACAGGAGGTAGAGGAAATAAGAAGTTAGAGTGAATAGAATATCTTTTGGCATCTGAATATGTTCTAAAGCTAGATAATGGAGAGGGCTGTGCAATTCTGAAAAGAAAAGTTTTAAAGGGGTGACTTTAGGAAAATAAGAATTGTATCATAATAAAGATATTAGAAAAAATGCATGAGAAAGCAAAGAAGAAAATAAAAGTCACTGAAAAATCAACCTCCAAAGATCTTAGAAAAGACATTTTAGAGACACTTAGACTTCCATTCAAATCCTGGTTTATTTTCTGTGTGTTTTTTTCATTTACTAATAAATCCTGGCTAAATTAGCTAACTTATTTGATTTTATTTTTTCCTGTGTAAATGAATGCATTAGTAAGGGTACAATAAGGAGTTGTTACAAATAAACTATAAAATGTACTATTTCAAAAATAACAGTCTTTCTATTTTTTTCTGTGCTTGTATAATATTTGAAGTTGTCATTCAATTTGTTAGTAGCTTTCTTCTCAAAGATGTGAGGACCAAACACCTTACAAATTTGACTTATCTTCTGGGTCATGGGTTGGCAATCTTTTCTGAAAAGTGCTGGACATTAAATATATTTTATTTTATAAGCCATAAGTTCTTTGTTGCAATTCAACTTTGCAGTTCTAGCACAAAGCAGCCATAAACAATATGCAAATAAATAGGAGTGGTTGTGTTCCAATAAAACTAAAACAAACAGGCAACAGATTTATGAGGTATAATTTGCCAACCCCAGCTCCAAAATCTTGCAATTCACTTGCTTGTAGCTAGCAAAAAGAAAAGAGGAGTAGAAGAAGTATACCTTCTAATCAATGCTCAGTCAATAAGTTGTACACATTATTATGTTCACATTGTCTCAGTGAGACCAAGTTCGTACCACAGAAGACCTACCTTGATGAAGGATTATGAAATATCCCCCAAAAGCATTTATTTCTTAGATTCAGCTGTTACTTTTGAAGGGGAGTAGAATTTGTTGAACGGTTTCTCATCATTAGCACATGGTGCTACTGTGAGTGCTGTGAGTAATAGTATTAGACATTGTGCTGAACCTAAGGGCCGCTACTGTGTGTGTGTGTGTGTGTGTGTGTGTGTTTGTGTGTGTGTGTTTGTGTGTGTGTATTTAGTTTGGATGCCTTTCTCATTACATTATTGATTCATCACAAAGAGATTCTGGAGGCTAGAAGTCAAAAATCAAGACTGCAAGACCAAACTCCTTTTAAGACTGTCCTTGACTCTTCCTAGTTTCTCCTGGAGTGCAGACAATCTTTAACATTCCTTGGCTGGGAGTTGCATAACTAATCTCTGCCTTGTCACCATATGGTGTTCTCTTTGTGTATCTTTATTTACATGAACATTTTCTTTTAAAATATTACTTATATTGGATTAGGGTCCACCCTACTCAAGTATGAACTCAATTAATTGCATCTGTAATGATCCTGTTTTCAGAATAAGGTCACATTCTGAGGCACTGGGTGTTAAGACGTCAGTATCTGTTTAAGGAACTTAGTTTAATACATAATCTATGGTTCAAACCTTCATTACTTACTTATCGGACTAAAGCAGTAGCTTTTACTTTTTATCTCATTTTTCATTTTTTAAATACCTTACTATTTTTTTAACTCAATGTGCCTTTCAAAGTCAGAAAGCCTTTCTAGAATGGCATGGATCAAATGAACTGGACTTTGAATTAGAAGCTGAATAGTTTCTATTGGTAAATAACCTAATTACCTAAATCTAAGATTTTTCCTCTGTCAAATATAAATCATATTCTTTTCCTAGCATCGTCACAGGATTAACTGAGTTCCCTTAAGAGAAAAGACCTACCACATATCAGGGAAGATATACAGCCAAGAATTTCTTCAGTAAATATTGTGTCTAAACTTACAACACTAATTACACCATTCTGTTACTCAAAAAAATGTTGACATAGTGGACTTGCTTCATTGCCTTTTATGTCCCATGAAGATCAGCACTATCTTGCCCTAAGAGACATATAATATTAACTTACTTTATGAATTTCTAAAGGCTGGGCATTTGACAAAAAGTTACTTTTCCTTAATAAATACAACTCCTAATACAAAAAGAAAGTATGAGTAAAGGTCAGAAAGAGAAACAAGAAAATAAGTGTGCAGAGCAAGGCTGACTTTATTAGTATTCTCCTTTATTTATGAGTCATAGCAACAGTGTTCACTTATACAAGAAAGAAACATGTACAATGTTTTAAAGTTGACTGTTGAAGATAAAAAATCTGGTGTTTTAAAATAAGCAAAAAGTTCCTTTAAATGACAACAGGGTGCTGAGGAATCTCAGCATTTTTTTTTTCACCTAACAACAATCTGCTTTCATGCACACACCACACGTAATACCACTTCCTGAACATTCTTGTCTCTGAAAAATTTCAGGGAAAGCTAAACAGAGTTAGTCTCATTACTTTTATTTTCCAATATATGATCATCTGAAATAGAATGATTAAACTTCAGAACTGAAAAGAAATTTAATGATTATTCAATATCTTTTTTAGATAAGAAAACTTTACCTGGAATAATTATGTGATTGAGATCATACATTTCTTTAGTGCCTAAACTGAGATTAGAAATTAGAATTCCTGTCAAGTGCTCTTATTTTTTGCAGAAGATCTTCAGAGACAAATTGGAGATAACAAAGAGGAAATCCAAGGATTATTCAGGGGAATGAGAGCTCTCTGTGGAAGTTTTCCTACACCAGCACATGTGCTCATCTCTGTTCTTGGTATTTTTTCCCCATGTAGGACGTGACATATCTAATGATATAGGGTAGAAAAGAAATATACTCAGCTAATAGAGGAACTGTACTATACCTTTCTTTCATTTGGGCAATTTCCCATTGTTGTTTTGAGTTCTTGTGGGGTTTTTTTACTATTTTTTTTAATTTGATATGCAGCATTTGTAAACCCATCCAAGAAAGAGTCATGTTGTAGCAGATTTCTTTTCTATCATATGGTTAGAGAGTTGTTCTAAATTGGTAGACAATTATACTGGAGAACAACTGATGTTTTATATACATTAAAGACTGAATTTGTGAAAGGAGATGACCCTCAAAATGAAATGCCGTTTTTCAAGGGTGGCAATCAGAAAAGTGAATGTCAGTGATGAGAGATACAGGGCAGGGATATCAGCAAATAGCATCAGTGCATTATCTTTATTCAGGAAGTTATAAGCATGTTATAAGAACTGAAGAATGCTAGATCCGGACAACTAACTTTATATACAACTAAAGAGAGTATGAAATAGAGGTCAGAATGTTATATCGAAAGAAAAGAATCTCTAACACCTGGTGACTAAGGCAGCAAGTTAAGTATTGAGGTTCGGAATAAAAGATTTCTGGAAATAATCCCCTCTCATACCTAGCAACCAGTTCTTGTTTTGTTTTGACTTTGTTTTATTTTCTTCTTTGACAGTCTATGAGCAGAAGACCACATAAGGAATGTGGCCTTCAGAAAGAGATTGGAAAGGGTGAGGATTAGAGTAAGCACTAGCTAGTGAAAATGCTGACTTGATACCAGGAGTCAGAATGAACTATAGAAACAACTGAATTCAATTCTTAAACTCTGTAATGCTCTGTGATAGAATAACAATGCTTCTTGTCTTCTAACAAGTTTATCTCTCTCTTGAGTATTATGGAGGGAGGCTGAGCACAGTATAGGAAAGGCAGGAGGGTAGATATCCTTTTTTCTTGTCAGAGCATCTTATATTAGCAGCCTCAGTCGAAAACATGCTGTCCTCCACCTATGTAATTTTAGAGATAGATCAATAAGTATAGAGGTGGAGGTATGCACATGAATACACATGCAGATATAGATATATATCTTTACCTTGAGAGCTACATATATCTTTATGTAAAGAGAATAACATTAAGGTACAAAAGAATGGAGGGAACTGAAGATCAGGCTAAAAGAGAAACTAAAGACTGTTTATTCTTTCTGCTTTGGGGATACTTCCATAGGAGAGATAAAGTTGAAAATAATTTCTGGAGTAAATTTCTTATAACTTGCTTTGGATTCTGGTTTTGTGCTAACTCTTTGGCACTAGTTAGTTGTCAACATAATCATCTGTGTTTTCTTGCTGTCTTAGCCATTGCAGTGCTATCTTCCTGGAAAAAAAGTTCTTCCTATAATGCATCATGCTGAATATGTAAGAATTATATTAATAATAACAATAAAAATGATATTAGTTGAGTTTGTTATGCACTTATTGTTTTCCTTTATAAGAAGCTTTGCATTAGCACCCCATGTAATCATCACAACGAAAATTTGGAAAGGGTAGCTGCATTTTACAGATGAAAAAATACAGTGAGAGGTTAAGAATATTTAAATTACACAGCACTAAGTGGCAGAATTAAGATTCCAAGTGAGGTAGACAGGCCTCAAAGTCTAGTAACCACCATGTTGTATAACCCAAGATCACTGGTATATAATATTTGTCAGTGACATATTTCCTATTTTGAAGGTTTTATGATCATATTTTCTCTTACTGAAAAATTGGAATTTTATTTTATCCTGTTCTTCATTTTGATTGTTGCATGATTCTCAAAAATAAGGCAACCTATTGCTCAGTTCTTCAAGGGTCCAAGAGATTGATAGCTAGCATTGTTACACAATAATGAATTTCCATTTAGGAAGCTTTGTACCTGCCACAAACATCCATTTATTCATTACTTTTTTTTTAAATTTCAGTTTAGAGTATTGCAAAAAAAGTCATAGCTGAAATAAATTGAAGGAAAAGAAGTGCTTTCTGGTGGCCTAATTCCAGACTTGTGTTCTTAGGTAAATACAGAGTTCAGTTCCACCATTTACACTTAATAGGATAAGAGTAGTTAATATGTAAATAAAATTCCAGAACTAAAAGTAGAGGAATTATACAGTACTGGATTTAAAATAAAGAGAAATCACCTCCTTTATTCAGGACATTTCAAACAAGGCTGGAAAGGATATAACAGAGAAATTTTCCCAATGAAAAAAAAGAAAGAAGATCTTTATTAAGTTGTTTCAAAACACTTCTCTATTTCTAAGGACACTATATAATATTATTTATTTATCTTTGAAAAATCAGCCATTTCTCTGAGAAATACTGATTTCTTGATACCCTGCTAAATATTTTTAAAAGCAAATTATTATTTGAAGGAAAATAAATAACTTTTTTGAGCAGGCCAAAGAAGCCACAATCATACTAAGGTTTATGATGACATAAACTTTTCCTAGACACTAAAGCAAGACATTGCTCCTAGCGCTCTACCATCTGCTGCAGATATTTTAAAATTCTAAAGCACTAACAATGATGCAATTTGCTACATTTTGAGCTGCATTTTACAACTCTCTCTTTGCTGAATTACTATTGATGACATTAAACCCCTTTATAAATCAAGACAACACATTTGCTTGCTATTGCTACCAAAGAGTTGTCAGCTACTCTCTTTCTCTGGGAATATACCTGCTGCCTCCTTCATGGCAGCAATGTTTAAGCTCTTCTAGAGACTGAGATGTAGGATACATTTCTATAGGACTTAGTATCATCAGAGGAAATGCCCAGGAAGAAGAAAATATTGATTTAAAGAAGTAATAAATTGGGAAGCAAGTGAGCAACTTACATATTTTTTTTATCTTCTTTTAGGTTAAAAGGAGCATATTCCAATATTTCAGATTTCTAGAAACAAAAGACCAGGAGTTATTAAATAAATTATACAACATGGGACGACGAAGGACTTTAACATTTCTTTGTAAGTTCAGGTTTAAACTTAGAAAATTACTTAGATAAAAATAAGTTATCAAAGAGAAGGAGGTGAAATGCAAAATTAAGATTTAATTATTTGATAAATACTTTTCTTTTTTTCCTTGAAAGTTGGGGAGTTTCATGGAAAGGTAGATTATAATAAATTCAGCTTCAAATTATTTATGGCCAATGATACTGTGTAATTTGACTCCCTGAAAAATATCCACACTTAGAAGGACAGAAAGAATAAAAATCACCAACAATCATGAAAGAATTTTTAGCTTAACTCCACACCTGAGGAACTGTGGTCACCAGTTTCAAACTTCAGAAATTATTAGCAGCTGTTACTTTCTAAAAGTAACTAAGATATTCAAACATTTGCCCTGGAAAAATGACACCTGCCAAAAAAAAATTAACAGGATAAAATATGTCTTCATTCATTTTAAAAGACATATTTTACAAAAGATTTTCATCTAACTGAAAACAATCATTTTTGGCATTCTTGGTTAGTTCTTAGTACTCTTTCCTTTTACACTACACTATTAAAAATTTCTTCTCCGGTTCAAACTTCTCATGCATTACTAGAATAATTTTCACTGTTATTATACCTGTTATGATATCTACATTTACAACAGTTTTGGATAGGATAATTTCTTATTTATTTGACAAAAAATATATTTGAATTTTAATACCAAAATAATTGATATATACTTGTATAATTCCCTTAAATTTTTTGTAAGCAGAACATTATTTCACAGAGATTAACATCCTTAGAAAAAATAGCTTCTTTTTTTTTAAGTTGCAGGATGAGGGAAAACAAGCAGTTTACATCATTTAACATCTTTGCTCCCAAAGATGTACTGCGTTAAATGAGGGAAAGAAAAGTGACTTCACAAACATCACTGAGGGCTGAGTCACCACACTTGGAAGTGGCAAACTGTCATCTTATTTTTATTACTGAACACTTAGTGAAAGTGAAAGAGTAGCAAGGTTGCAAGCAGGTGGCCAGGCAAGATGCAAATGAATCATTGGAGAAAAGGCACACAGCTTGTCACAAGAGCAAAAAATTTGCCAAAGAAGAAGCATCCATCCCATGACCCCACACAAGTTATCTCGCAGACAAGTGTCCTCTCCCCAAGACCTTTTCCTCTCACACAATAGAAAAAGAATCTAATGTGCATCTATTAGATATTAGTAGCCAAACTAGACACTTAAGATATATTTTTGATAAGCACTAAACAGTTCAACAAACTGGACATTATTATTTTATAAGTGAGAAAAGAGAAGCTCAGACAGGCAGAGAGGTATCTGTGGTTCTAATACTCAGACTTAGTGGAGCTGTGTGGCTTAATTTGTGCTTGACTTCCAGCTAATTTAATAGCAAAGCCCACACTCTACTCATGAGTTTTTGCTACTGAATCATTGGTTGATATATACTTGTTTCTAGGGAAAGTGAATTAAAAAAGGAGACCCAAGGGTCTAAGTTTGTGTCTTTAAAATTCTGTTATTTATTCATCTACTCAGAAAATGAAAAGTGGAAAACACATACAGACCTAAGAAATATAAATTCAGTATAAAACTAGACTCACTAAATTATAAAATTCTATGTCAGATTTCATCCTGAAATACTAATTTTAACTGGATCACCTAAGATACTGTATTATCTTAGTGACTCTAATGAATCCCCTCCTCTCTTTCATTTCCTCTTCCGTGTAAATGCTCAAACAGGGAATGAAATTCTAGTTTTGACCAGTGTCTTGTAAGAACTGAAACAAAGTCTGGATGAAGGGAGTAACCAAGACAGACTTTTCTATGATCCCTAAGAAATCTGTACATATAATTAATTAGCTAAAACCTGACCCTGACCAAACAGGAGTAGCCAATCTCTGCCCCCTAAGACTCTTCCTTCCTAGTCCTCATGCCCAGAAGAAAATATTTACCATAGTTTGTCATATGTGATACATTAGTAATAATATCATGCAATCACTGCTAGTTTAAAATGTGGTTCTGGACATCTTCATCAATATACAATTATAATTTTAAATAACTCTAAAAGTTTCATTGAGCTATGATTTCCAGCTTATAATCAAAGAAGGCCAAATTTGGACTTCAAGAAATATTCCAATTACTAGAAAAATTCATGAACTCCCTAGGTACATTACTATAGAGTGACAATCCAAGGAAGAATCCTACAGCCTAATAGAATAAAGGGCTCATAATTATAAACAGAAAGACTCCCCCTTTTAGCAGTCTCTGCTAAAATGAAGTCAGTTTTCTCTGAAAATGAATACTTGATAAACAGTAAAGGAGTATTTTAAGTTAGACAATCCTTTACCTTTGTACTGATTTATTTTAACCTTATTTTTCTTTGTAATTATACTATAAACAGTTCTTCAAGAAATTTGCTAATATACTGCAGATGGTGAAGGAATTGCATATTGTTCATTCCTCGGCATCTTGGTCACTTATCTGAATAAAAATAGGTCCTAAATTAAGTTTAGGGAAAAGTGTTTACTTTCTAATTCCTTATTTATTTTTCAAAAATGAAAAAAATACGTAATTTCTCAGATAGAACAAAGTATCTTGAATCCAACACCTGGGTCCTCTTTTCAATTTCTCTTGAAGATTTTTCTGATTATATCAAAGCTATTTACCTTTAAGTGTTTAAGAATGCTAAAAAGAAGACACTACAATCCCTCAGCAATTGTGTAGAACTTAATGAATTTACACTTACAAAATAATTTGAACATCTTGAAGTTCTATAGAACTTCTAAATATTAAATATATTACTTTAATATCCACATTTAATCTTTTGGTTTTCTCTAAAATGAATGTTGAGTCCCCAAAATATTAGTAAAAATCATCAGAGTAAGCTGAGTAACAGATTTCAGCATTGTCAGTAAGGCAGTATTTGATGTCTTGCCAATATCTTTGTAGGTCTCCTTGTTAATCATTTTACTTTATTATTTATTCCATATATATTTCCACGAAGAGTTCTTAACTTGATGAAAATGTGATTTCTTGATCCACAATCAAATCTTACTATGGCCAGCTGCTATGTCTTCATAACTGTGAAAATATTACATCTCTTTGCAAGTTGGCTCTAATACGAGGAAGGTTACTAAACTAACCCAATTAAATTGAGCATATCTGCAAGTTTAGATGATTATTGCTGTTGTCTGTGAGGGCTGGGACCCAGAGTGATGGATTGCTGGCTACCCCAGTGAATTCTAAAGGGGAAAAATATCCCATCCCTGATTAGCTTGAATTGGCTTACATAAAGGTTTTATGATGCAAATTGGAGATATTGGACTTAGTAACAACCTACACTATCTGTTATATTCTCCTGTCTCATAGTCACAGGAAGCTTTCTTGAGTATGACGCTCCATCCTCATTAATAAGCTCTGTGTTATACATCTTTGTCTGATATGAAGCTGCCATGCCTTGTCACCAATTATAGACTCTGAAAAGACCCATCTCATTATAGTACTTAAATTGCTTGTTCCTGAAGGTGATGCTTGGTGTGTCTCTTCTGCCTCTTGCCAACAGCAAAATCACCCTTGAAGTGAATAGATGTCAGTCAAAAGCTACAAAAGAAAAGTAAAAAGAATTAATAAAAAAAAAAAAAACCTAGCTAGAATATTTATCAGCTTATAGCACAGAGAAGAATATAGATCAGAAAAATAAAAAGTGAGATGAAGAGAGACACTTTTGAACATTTTAATCATATGAGACATATCTGTCCATAAATTTTGGACCAAGCAAATATTTTGAATGTGACTCACACATGTGTACCAAAGTCAATTGTTTACCCTTCTGTCATTGTTGCACTAAGGGAAGGATGCAATATTTGAAAATACGTTCTCTGCTTCTCATTGCATCTCTAGGTGGTAGGTAATGGAGTATTATGCAAGAGGATTCTTACCGCTGGATGGTATCATGTTATATTGCAAATCTGGTATACAGAGGGTTTTCAATAAATTGTGATTTAAGTAGTAAATTAAGATATCAATTAATGAATTATTAGGCCAAGAAAGAGCATATCAGAGCACTCTTCTGCCAAAGGAAAGCTAGCATATTGAGCTTGAGCATTTTCAAAATACATTTGAAATCCATTCAAAGAACATTCATTTCCAGGTTCAATAAAGTTCTATTTTTTCTATTCCATTTCAAAAGATAAACATTGTTTTTTTCACAAATTGCCCTTACTAACAATAAACCCCATTATAAGCAAGTGCAGGGGAAATATGTTTATACTTTTTTTTTTTTACTCTTTGCTTTTGGAATGTACAAGTTTATTCACAGGTTAAATCAGTAGACTATTGTAATGGCGGGGACGCTTCAAGGGCACGATAGTGCAGATAGCTGTCCCACACTGCCTGAGCAACAGAGTTGAGTCCATCAAGGGCAAGAGAAAAAGGCTCACAGAAATCCTTAAAAAACTCACAAGGAATGTCTAGCTGAGCCCCTGGAACACAAATATGCCCTTGTCATTTAGAATGTTCAAAGCCGTGTAGATCTGGTGGTGCCATTCAAGCATCCTAGTCCCGTTTGAGGAGACAATGCTCTATATTAACATTATCAGATTTCCCTCTGATAATAGGGTGCATAAATCATGTCCATTCTTTGAAGACGTCTACCTAGCTTAGTCGACTCTATCTTTTATTGTAATAAGGTCACACCATTTTCAGATATTATACATTTGTGCACAAACATTTATACCTATAGATACCCATACTTAAAAAACTTTCAGAAAAAGTAATAGTAAGAGGCAATCAAAGGTAATCAGATCAAACAGAGGGCAGTTACATTAAAAAAAAAAACAAAGACACCACACCTGTTAAAGGACATTCACTTGTACAAGAGTCAAATACGTATCTCTAATTTCAATCTGCTGTTACTGCCACCATTTCTTCATGAGTATTTGCAGAATCTAATAATACATGATCTGAATCTGGAAGACAGAGAACACTCCCCACTCTTCACTCCTAAACAAAGAGTAATGGAATTCTGTATCCTCAGTGAATTTAAAAGAACCTCCCATTAATTGGTGCTTAGTAGTATTTTGGCCATTCAGAAGATCTGAGAACTGAGATGATTATTATGATCACTATTGTTTTACTGTTACTCTGCAAAGTTCATTGAAAATGTAAAGAACCAAACACTTATCAGGTCTTATTAGCAGTCCAACTCTTCAAGGGGAAGTTATGACATATACAAACACATGTTGCCGTTTTTAATGTAATTTTTCTGCTTTATTTAGATATTTTAAGAGGAGCACATTTAGATAGACTCTGTCACATTTCTCCAAGCAGCAAATAAACATAAGTATACAAGTGCTAAACATGAAGGGCAAAAAGTTCAACATGCCTATGTGCAAATATATAAGCTTTTGCTTTCTGAAAGTTTATTGTATCAGATTCCAATGCTGAAAATATTTTTAAAGCAGGGATATGTAGAAATAATTTCTCCTTAAGCATATCTTTTTTATCTGCGATACTGATATTCATATACTGGCACAAGTAAAGAACAGTTGAGTCACTACTGTTTCATTCTCCAAGTTAGTTTTAAAACCATAAGTAAAAGGAAATGTGTGGTGTCTTCTCTGAAGCAAGTCAATTAAAAAATGAAAAGAAAGGCATTAGGCAAAATTACTTCTTTTTTTTCAAAGGAAAGGTATAGGCAGGAATAAAAATGTGCAAAGAGGCAGAAAGAGGGAAGAGGTTGAAATATGTATTTAATTTTTATTTAGTTGTTCATTTGGGGTATTCCTCTCTCCTCTAAATGTGGTAAAATGGTGATTTCTTGCTGAGAATGAAAAACTATCTTCCTTTTTTAAAGAAACATTATTTTCTCTCCAAGGGCTATCTCTCCCAAATGTCTCCATATTTCTATGTAGATTTTTTTAAATTCTGGCTTATTCATATTTACTTATAAAATAATCAGTATAAAAGAAAATGGTTTATTTTATTTCCTTCAAAAACATTCAAAGGAATTTAATTTAGAAAAATAATTCAGCATTTTCTGAAGGTAAAAATACTTTTGAAACCTCCAAAGTAACCCAGAGCCTAACATTACCCTTTTTCTTTTCTTGGTAGGTGAATGAACTTTTAAAGTTATTTTACTATTCACTCAAAATTCAACAAACATTTTTTGGACCAAATAAGAGTCATACAGCTGATTTATAAAATAATATGATCAATGAGCTTAACAAGGGGGAAGTTAAAAGAAATCAAGTACTTGAGAGTAGGTTCTTTACCCTTAGTTTTGCTTTTAAGAAAGATATTGTCCTTGGTTTCTGTGAATAATAGTCTCAAAAAATTTTTGGCTATTAGATTTAATTATCATACTAGTTCTACCTTTACTGTCTGTAGCTTCCCACTTTTGAATCAACTTAACAGCAACAAAAATCCTCAATTTTTTAAAGTATGACAGCAACCATTTCAGCAATTTTAATGATATCCAGATGAAGATTCCACAGGAAATAAATAAGAAAACCTTTGGAAGAATGATAAAATTAGTTGCCATGAAATCCTTACGTTTTGCAGAAGAGACATGTCCAACCTTCATATGAGAGTCAAATGACCTGGTAATTCTGTTAAGTTCAGTGTATTTACTTTACAAATGTGTCCACCTGGTTTCCTTGGAAACCTTACTTTCTTGTCAAAAGATGATGAACACTTGATTAGAAGCATGATGAAAGGTTAGTATCTGACCTATTATGAAAAAAACAATCTACAATTAAAACAAAAAAAGCAAGAGCAACAGAATCACAATTTACCTGTAGTCATTAGCTTAAGAATAAAACTAACCTAGCCCTTGGAGCATCAATGTATTAGACTTAGTACAGAAACTGGTGAGGATAATTATAAGCCCAGCTAATCAAGAAAGTATGAATCAATACTTGTAAAATCTACTTAGTAAGTAAAGAATGCTCATAAATTTTATATAAGTATCTATGAAAAAAGTAAACAATTTCAAGAATTAGCTTTTAAATAGATGCTGTAGGTATTAGAAATTTTCTTATTTGTCAAAAGTGTCAGTGGCCCAAAATAATGAATATGAAGTAATTTGATTCTATAAACAACTTTCTTTTGTGAAGAAAAGAGTCGTATGAAGTGAATACTATAAACAGTAATTTCATTAACTAGGAAGTTCTGCTTCTTTTTTAATATTAAAATGGACTTATAGTACCTTGACTATTTCAGGTGAGGAAATTGACAATAAATAAATATTTTAATGAATGAGAGATACTAAAAACATATATATATATTTATATTTGTGAAGATGAGCAGTGATACAATCTTTGTTATCATTTATTATCATTTCGAGAGTTCCCAAGTCTTGTTGTAAAATCAGAGCATTTAAATAACATCACGCAATTTATGAAAAAATATACTGTGCAGCTAAATGAGAGATAACTCTATGAACTTCATAGTACAAATGGTTGTGAGAAACTCACCAAAATCTGCTGGGTATCAGTGTTGAGCACAAGGAAGCAGAGGGGAGAATCAGAGGGAAGCAACACAGTATCTGATGAATACTTTAAGCATATGATTAAAAAAAATATATATATATACACATACTATATATATATGAGACTAAGAAACTGAATTTTAATTTTTAATTAAAATAAATTTAAATAACTTTATATAACTACTGGTGATTATACTGAACAATGGTTTTCTATGGTATTAGTTAATGGTTAATTAATGGATTTTTTTTTAAGAGGAGGAAGCAGTCAGGAATGACGGCAAGTAGGTAGGCACGCAGACCTGAAGAGAAAGAAGAAGCAGCATTTATTTAGCTAGTTGTTCACTTTGGTTGTCTCCCTCTGCTTACTAGTACCTGACACCCCTGCAGACTCATGAGCATAAAGCCCCAGATATTTGGGCTTTACATGACTATGTCCAAGCTTCAGATTCAACCCATGAGCCACCAGGGTGCAATGATCAATTTTCTTTGATTCCAAGACTTAGATGTTCATTATTAGAAATATAATAGAACTAAGAAGATGCTTACAATGTAAGCAAAATACTTACTTTTTAAAGTCCTATCTACATGGTGTAAGAAATGATTGAGTTATTTATAATGCAGTTTTGTTAATAACCTGTGTAAATTAAAAATTTCTGATTTCATCTTCATGCTCCATGTTTGCTACTCATCAATGATGTTAAAAAAATAATCTATTCTAGGGTGCACCCTGGTGGCCTAGACACCTAGTACATTCTAAGGTCCAGGGTTCAAGACCCAGGGCCTGGGGTAATAACCAGTGTGAACAACTAAATAAAAATAAAGTGCTTCTTCCTGTCTTTTTCTGCCTGCCTACCTCCATTCTTTAAATAATAAATATAACAATAATAATAAGAGTAATAATAAATAATCTATTCTAGCTTGAGTCAACTCATTTCTAACTTTTTGTTGCAAATATTTGTATTCTATTTTTAAAAAATGAAAGACTAAAAAAAAGTCGATGTTTGTTATATGTTGATACCTCCACCTATTTCTATCCAAGCTCAGATTATTTTGAAGCACATCACAGACATCTGGCTTCAGAAGTCCTGCTCTTAACTGATACACTATTCTGTAGAAAGAAAAGAAACTATCGAATATTTCTGAGGAGAAAAGACAGAAAATTGAGTTTTTTAATATTTATCCATCAAGAGTAATTAAAATTGAAATAAAGAAAAGTCAAAAAGTAATGAGTAAGATCATTTTCTCAGAGTAAATATCCAAAGTCAGACACATGGGTAAGCATGTAATGGTTGTGTTTGTAAGTGATGAATAAATGATTCATCTATGGAAAAGAACTATTTACTCTATTGATGGCTAACTTGAAAAAGTTTCAAAAAGATGGAAGAAATTTAGAAGGCAAAACATAATAATAAAAATAATAAAATCCGAAAGTCTTTTCCTAGAGCTCTCATTCTATTCTTATACATATACATATATACATATATATATATATATATCCTCAGAATATGCACAAATAGAACATATGAAATAGGATATTCACTGTCCTTGAAAACAAGAACAATGACTTTTTGGCACAGAATGTCTGATGGAGGTAGGTGTCGCTTCTTTTAACTCAGTGACTAACAGAAAGAGCTTTGTTTAAAACATTGTGTCATTCAGCATCATACCTCAATATCTTCAACAATCTTTATTTCCCCAGGTTCACCTGACAGAGTAATTTTTGCCAATTGATTAACTCTCTACTTTGATTTGTTTCTACTTTATGAATTATCTTCAAACAGCTTCTAATTTCCAAATATCATCCCTCTTTCTACTTTTGTAACTTCAGAAATATATGGTCATTAATTGAATTACTACAAATTGACCTCAACCTACAGAATTAAAATAAATACGTTAATGTCCACAGGGGTGATACATTATGGTATAAATTATTATTATTATCAAAGAAAAGTTTCTATGTACTATTTGTATTGAATAAGAGTGTTTGGACATTATAAAGTCCTATATTTCAGAGTCAATTTTATTTGACATTGCTTGACAAACTTCCTAATGATTGTAAAGAATGACAGAGCAACTAATATGTTCAGGATATCTAATCTCCTTTTAAATACATTTGATTGTGAAGCAGTAAACAGAAATAATAAAATATAATGATTAAACTACAATTTATTCATATAGTAAAATTCTATTCAGCATTTTTAATGAGTTAATAGGAGAAGTAACTAGACTAGATTGTCAGGAGATACATTAATGTATATTATTGCTGAATGAAGCCAAGCAAAATGCCAAATAATATGATGATAATAAAGTAATGCATATAAATAATGAAATATTCAGAAAACACTTTATATATATTGTATACATTAAATATGCATATATTTAATAAAAGTTCAAAATACATAGTAATTTGAATAGGAGAAATTTTTCCACATTGTATATCTAATAGCTTATTCATAACCAGAATACATAAAGAACAGTTGTAGTTCAATAATCCGATTTTAAAATGTACAATGGATTTGAATATATATCTACTCAAAGAAGATGTACTCATTGTAAATAAACAATGAAAGGATGCTCAACATTACTAGTCAATAGAGAAAAGAAAATTGAAATTCAACAAAGTAACTCTTTACACTCTCAAGGACATAGAGAACTGAAATTCTTATACATTATTAGTGGGAATGGTGCAGTAACTTTGATAAACAGGCAAACTACTCAAAATATTAAACATATAATGTATGATGCCAGAATTCTATTCTAGGCATATACACAAAAGATAAAAAAACATCAGTTCAAAAAATTATTTACATATATTAGTTCAAAGGAGTATTGATTGTCTATAATAGCCAAAAGTTTTTAGAAAATTACTCAAATGTCCGTCAGCTATAAACAAGTGAGTGATATATCTACACAGTGCAGTATTCTTGGAGAATAAAAAGGAATGAAGTACTAATGTATGCTGCAATATGGATGAACATTAAAAAAAATTATATTAAATAAATACAGCCAAGCACAAAGGACAGCACAAATACATAATTTCATTTATATAAAATGTCCAGAATAGGCAAATTTATGGAGACAGAAAATAGATTATTGGTTGCCTAAGGTTGGTGCTGTTGAGGAGCAATTAGGAGTGAATGTTAATGGATACAGGATGCTTTTCAGGGTAGGGTGTAGATCAAACACATTTTAATATCATGTTGTGATAGTCAAACATCCTGTGACTAGACTACAAAACTGTGCACTTTAAATGGCTTCATTATATGGCAAATTAATCATACATGAATAAAATTGTTTAAAATTGCATCAGGATAATATACAACATACTTTGATAAAATAAAAATTAGAAGTGGATACTAATATTTTCAATTTATCTGTTCTTATTTTTTATGCGCACACTGTCACTAAATGTGGAATTGTTGGCTCACCCTGGTGGAGCTGAGGTTAGGTCAATTGTCTCCGAAGGCGCGCAGGTCACATAATCCTCATTCCCAGGTCAGGGAGAAACACCCAGTGTCAACAATTAAATAAAATTAAAATAAGTGCCTACTCGCCTTCATTCCTACCTGCACCTTTCCTTAAAAAAAAAAAAAAGTGAATTGTTGCTACATTGAATCTGTTCCAATATTTTTATTCTTTTTAAATGATTTATATAGTTCATGTTAAAATTAAATATTAAAAACATATACTTAAAAACAACAAATACAAGTAGATGCATTTACATGGATATTGTTTGTTATTTATATGTCTCTAAATTATGGCTTATGCTCAGTTTTCATACAAGAAATTGAAGTTGAGGTAACTGAATTCAGCAAAATTAAAATAGTGAATAAGTAGTGATATCAAGATTTGAACACATATTCGTCTGTTACACAACTTCTTAGACCAGATCATACTGCTTAGTTGTCTAAGCAGTAAAACAATTTTAGAAAGAAATAAACATTAAAGTAAAATTTGGCAACTTTTCCACTCTCCTTTTAACTTTAAAATTTTTATTTCAAAATACATAATGCCATTCTGAAATTACTTATATTGAAGTCCTTCCAGACAGTTTATCTTCATCCTTCAAATGGCTTGGCATCAAAACATCTCTGGTGGTTTTGGCTGGCAGGATCTTAATTATCTCTTTAGCTTTCTCAGGGGTGGTTGTTAAATCTCCCACTTCTCCTATTAATGTCTGATGGCTTGTCAACATCTGCTTCCAACCTAATGCTGAAATGCTCCAACACACAGCTCACCTTTTTCCTTCTGTGTCTTCAGTTCCCTAATGCACAGGTACTTTTATGCATAGTGCAGTCTACTGACCTCATGTTTAACTTGCTTACCAGTCTCTGACCTCATAGTTGTCAACTTCAACTCACATTTCAATTACCTACTGAATTTTAAAAGATTTCATTCACCCCAAATACTGATTTTTATCTTGTCCATTCTTAAATGTTTGATGTGGTTTTTACATTTCCTTTAATTTATGGTTTTTTCCTCCAACCTGTTAATTCTTTATAATTAATGTATTAAAGATCCACATCATTTGACCTCTTGAGATTTCCAGTTGTAAATCTTGTTGATTGCTTGATCATGACATTCTGAAGTATGTTGCTTGCTGTATGTGTTTCTTGTAAATTGGAAGCTGGATATAGAAGATTGGTTGCATTCAAGTTTCATCTCATTGACAAGTTTGTAAGGAGCATTAGATTCTTAAACCAGGAGGAACATTATGTTTATCTCCCTTTCTGTGAAATTTGCACTCACAGATATTCAACACAGACCTCTTGATTCACTGGAGCTTTGCAAACTAGTGATATTCTATTTCTATCATTTATTTTTTGATTTATTACTTGGAGGATATTTTCTAAAGAAATACTTTTCCTTATCTATTAAATTCTTATTTTCACTACTCACCTGTTTTCAAGATAATGGTTTCTTAACATCTTTTAAAGTTATCAATTATTGTTTTATCATATTGTTATTGAATTTGTATTTAAATATATTTGATGGGCTTCAATACATTTAACTTAATATTATTATAGAACTAAATTGTCCCATCTTTGGCCAACAGAATTCTTTTCATGTTAGCTTTAGTGTTCCTTTGATATGACCAGTAGCTTTTGATAACTTTCATACTGTCTAGTATGAAACATGATACAAACTCATTTTGAATATTTTTGTCAAAGATATGGAATCATTCACCTACATGCATCTATATTCTCTCAGAGGAGAATTGCATTATCACTTTACAATCTAGGGAGGAAAGATACTACCGGATTCATTATTTTTCCAGTCCATTTTAGTAGTATAAATAGATAACATATATAATATATTTGCATACTATTTTAAATATAATAACTCATTGATATTTTAATTCAAATATAGGACAATGGTGATTTAATTTCATTACCTCTAAATTACTCATATTTACTTCTATACACATTGTATGATAGAATTAGAAGATTCCATAAATACTAATTTACTTTATCCAATCTTATAAGTCCAAAAGCCCCAGTAAAACTATACTATCACTGACAGGATTACATAAAATCATTAATTTTTATATGTAGTAGCTATATTATCCCATATTTTTAATAGATACATTAATGGAGTATATAGCCATTAAAAACCATCAAATCCCATTTAATCTTTATTTAATCTTAAATCACAGCTGCCTATTTCTTGCTCACCATGAGCCCTGTATTTCTACTCATAGTCATTCTGGCTGTCAAGCTCATTCTCGACTATATTCCTCAGGGCAGGTTCATGGGAACACGTTTCACAGATACGTTTCACGTTGACATATTTTTACTTTGTTGTTTATTCTGGAAGCCCATTTTGCTCAATATAAAACTCTTGCCTCACATTTTTTTTTATTTACTTAAACATGTTGCTCCATTTTTTTCTGACATGAATGATTGCTTCAAAAACATTTTTATTTTCATAAAATGTCTTAATGATAATTTTTGGCTTTTGAGCTTCATTTGCTTTGATTTTCCTCTTTAGGGGCTTCAAATAGTTTATATGTTGGATCTTCTTTGTCTATCTTCAATTCTACTTTCTCTCAAACAATTTTTCTATCATCTTTCTTTCAGTTCATTTTTCCCTTCCTCTAGCCTCTGGCCATCAACTTTATTCCCAGGCTTTTACATGACCTGCACTTTAGTTACTGAGACACATGGGTGTACCATCTTCAGTTCATTTTAATTTTAAGCATTTCTCCTTATTATTTTCTATTTCTCTTAAGATGAATGTTTTAGGGTTATTTGTTTGATGTTCCTTCTAGTTAGTCTTCATTTTGGAAATGTTTTTTCTACCAATTTGAATTATTTTCTATGCTCAATAATCAGATTTTTCTTTTGTAATTTTGGTTTATGTCAGCCTTTTAATTTTCTTCATGTATCTTAGCTTACTTTAAAATAATGTGCAATATTTTAATCTGTTTTATGTTTATCTTTTCTGGTGTGATTTAATTGTTTGACTAGACGTAAGTTTGCTTTTTATACTTTTGTTATAATAAATTTAGGTAGAATTTGACCTCAACATTTTTGTTAATTTTATGTGAAATTGCTATCAGTGCAGGGTTTGATTTTTAAAAAAATTTCATACCTTCTCCACCTTCACCTAGTTTCCTCTCCTCCTGTCACCTCTGTTCTCTGTCCCCCTCTCGCCTCCAATTTAGCCTCCCATTCCCAAACAATGTCTTCTCAATGCAAAATCCTGTCATAGAAGAAAGACCTCATGAGTCAGTATTGAGTGTTTATAGAAAATTAATTGCTGCAATTCTATAAGTCTTTGTTGTGAGCCTTTTCTACCTAATCACTATTAATATGAGCAAAAATTTACCGTGTTTTAGGTGCTGTTCTTAAATTAGCCCTCTTTTCTTCTTCTTAGTGAGTGCCTCAGAATTTATTTTAGGGTTCTAATAATGCAAGGTTTGCATTTCCAAATCCATTAAATATTGTTACTGCCATCTTCTCCCCTCTGCTTCATTATACACAGCACTGATGTCTTGCAGGTCTTGAGATTATTGGTGATTTTCTCCCAATAACTTATACTTTGAGGTTCATAGAGTGGTCTCATTTAACTTCAAAGTAATATTGGACATGTGTCTTTTGATGTTGTTTTCTAGATACTCTTATTTTACAATGAGACTTGGGAAAATATAAACATGATCAATATCAATGCTACCATGATAGTATTACTGCTCATATTTCCAAATCCTCTCCCAATTTAATTACTTGATCTGGAGTGGGACATGAACATTGTCATTATTTTAAAATTTCTCCAGTTAAAACTGTTCCGTAGGCAGGTTCAGATCAGTGGTCTTACCCAAGCAAAGGTAGACATCTTTATTGTATATCGTAGAATATTTCCCTTAAGATTTGTGCTGTTCTCCTGGTTCTTAGTTCCTTTTTTTCCAAAAAATTCTTTGGGATATTACAAAAGTAAGCACACATTCTTGCAATTTTGATTTATTCTCTTAAATGTGATCTACTGCTATGACAACATATGTTTTATGTAGAGACATAAACTATCACATTAATTTAGTACAATATAATATATTTTGTTACCTTTTTTTCCTAAGGAACTTATCAGTGGAATTATGACTGCACTTTTTCCACTCTCTAGTTTCCTTTGAATATAACAGAGAAGAGAAATCATGAGACGTAATTTATTTTCTCTATCTTTATCCCTTATCCAAAAAAAATTAACATTCTACTTATCTTTATTTAAAAAAAATAGTATCTCTTGCCCATAAATTCTTTAACATATTACAGAAGGCTGGTTGGTTTTTGCTTTGAATACACACTACTGTTTACTTCTGATGTCTTTGTTACCAACCTTTGTGTGAAATCAAAGATCGTGGTGGCCAGAATTTTCCCAAGCACCAAATAGACTGTAAAGAATATAGATGAGAGTTTTGAAAATAGTTTTAAACTGTTTCACCCACAAATATATATTATATTATCATTTTTATTTTAACATCGTCCTATGAAAGTAAATGCCCTGCTTCATCAGTAAAGAGCATAATTCTGATTTGCCATTGTCAACAGCAGGATTAACCTTATAAACCTGGACCATGACTAGAGGAAGGGGCTAGAGAGAATGCATAAAGGTGAGGGTACGTGTGATTTCCAGGCAAGTTGCTGCATTAGTTGAACTTCATGATACCGTAATCTATGGCCCACATACCTCACTCTGTAACATTTTTGTAACAAGTCCATATACCTTGTTTGTATCTCTAAACTCACATTTCACAGCCTGATTATCACTCACTTATAAAAGAGTATATTAATTCAGAAAAAAATCACTTGTGCAAATAATGGATTTTTAATTTGGAGATGAAATCTGTGACCTTCATACTTGCTATTCCCTAGATTTTTATGAAGATTCTGTTTTATAAACATTGGCTATATCTTACTATATGAAAGAATAAATGCAACCATAAAGTTAACTACATTACCATTACTCTGTGATTTCATAACATAACCACTAAAAGCCCTGTTGGAGACTTCATACATTTAGAAATCGTCTTAAGAAAAGTTCTGACATTTCAGTGTTCATTGCCTAAAACAATCATCAAGGCCAAAGGTAACAAGACTTTCAACGAGTTTAATTCAGTAGGAATATTCCTTTTGGTTATGTGAATGATACAAACACCACATATCTGGCTTTGGAGAAATGCATTTCAATGATTTCCTCTTGTCTCTTCCAGAATCTTCCTGAGATTCTTCACAATGTGCCTACTTTTTGACACATCCTTCTCTACCCCTGCCATAATCTTCCCCAGGACAGACTATACTCTGTAGTGTATATGGGCCTCATTGTTGACTGAAAGTCTTAGCTCACTTGAATTTTTATAAAGATTCATATACAGTTGTTATTAAGCAAATACCATAATGACACCCAGACAGCTATAGAATTATTTTAGGCAAATGATGTGTGTGGCCCATGGCTCAGACCTACCAAATGATAATAATAGTAACATGATGCAGTAACTAAAGAGAAAACTTTTTCTAAAAATGACATAAATGATAAAATGTGTCCTTCCATCTCCTTCTCACTTTTTTTCTCCACGCCATCAGGAGTTGAAGGCTCAGTACTAACCACCTCTCAGAACCCAAGCAACAATCTAAAAAACAGTGATCCTTCACTTTGATAACATGTTCATTAGGGATAAATGAGGGATGGCATTACACATGTACAATGAAAACAACTGAGCTTTATATAGTTTAAAGACTAAATACGAATTTGTTTGACTTTTTCAAACAAGGTCAGAAATGAATTCTTTCAAATTTTATACCTTTTCCACAAATTTTATGCATATGCGTAGAGAGAGAGAGACGGAGAGACAGAAAGAGAGAGGGAGGAGAGTACAAGACTTGAATTAATGCATTTGAGAAGAGCCATCTGTCAAGATGGAAACACTTATAGGAAAGGACCATTTCTGGAAACTTAAGAAACATACTATTGTGAGGAAGATAAAGACACTTTTTGAAGAGCATTATCTTAGACTATTGATAAATTTAGATTACCAACCCTGTATCCAAATCTTACTAGTCAGAGAGTCCAAATTTCAGTTTCATCTAGAAGTTAGGAAGCTAATTTTTTTTTCCCTTAATCTCCCTATTTGCTCTCCCATGTACTGTTGAGAACTGCAAGATTGGCTAAATATGGAAACCATTTAAAGGAATCTTATTAAAAATCCAACTTCCTAAAATTGAACCTTAAGTGAACTCCAGCATCAGAGGAAACCAGCAAACTGAGACGAGTATTTAGGGCAAGACAGATTACAGAGTAGGTTATAGTACAAAGATGAGATAGGAAACATTTTAAGCCTGTATGTTTAATTTACTACATTTTCCTTAAGTTTGTAAGGAGAGGATAGGTGGTGTGACAGACTCAGGTACATCTGGGTCAAAATCTTGGTTCACCCTCTAGTGCATGTCTCAACTTGGCAATTTTTATGTTTGTCTCCCTTGGTTTCTCTAGCTATGAAAAATAACAAGTAAATAAGGAACAAAGCTGTGTTATTTTTTTTTCCTAACTGGAAACTAAGAGACAAAAACACTGAAGGGAGCTGAAAAGAAATTATTTTAGTTGTGACTTTGTTTTGTCTCTTTAAAAAGATTGTATTGATGTCAATATTTCTGTTTGACATATTAAATTTGGCTTCCTTCTATCTTGTCTCAAGTTTTGACTCCTATATATTCCTATTTCTTATCTATGCTTGATTGTATTTTCCTTTGATTCTTCAATATTTAATGTTCATCTCTAAGTACATAATTTTGTATTCATATCCAGTTATTCTCAATTGTTTTTAATGATAAAAAAGAATACAATACTGGGTTCCCCATCTCTCTGCATCAGTTGAAGGCTCATATAATTCTGACTTCTAATTATTTCTCAAAAAGCATATGAGAGTGTTATTCTGAGACTCATACCTTTTTTGCACTTTGTCATATTCACCAGAGTAATGGAGAAAGTAGACATATATGTTGCATCTTTTTTCTAATTTCAACTACTGCTCAAAACTTCCAACAACCTTCAGGGTTATTATATTTTACTGTGGTCCAGATCACATTCACTCCTTTACCTTAAAAGTCTAGAGTTCTTTGCAAATTACTCCAGTGTTTAACAGCATCTTTTTTTTTTTTTAATAGTCAACCTTCACAGGTTAAAATATGAAAAAACAGGAAAATGTTGACACTCTTCAAACATCTGTAATTCATTTTGACAAAGCTGATTAAAATACATATCCTTAAAAAGTCTACACCAATGCTTGCGTCCCAACATGCTTTCTGAGAGATCCTTTATCGATACAAACCTTTCTTATAATTCCTGGATAAGACAACATTACTGAGTTCAATGGTGTCTTCTACTTTTTAAATATTTAAGTCCAAAGGCACACAACTCTTGAAGTGCATTAGCTTTAGAATAAATATATACAATATAAATTGAAACAAAAAAACAAACAAGAAATTCAACAATTAAAAAATTATCAACAAATTAAAAAGAATTAGGACAAAATCCCTTGGAACCACTTTAAATCAATAAATAAATTTGATTGCCAACCATTGTCAACCAGGTTCTTGTTTTGTTCCACTTTACTCGAAGGGACACTGAAGTATTTACAATTTTGATAAGATTTACTATATTTTATTTTTGTTTTTGACACTCTTGTCAGTCTTTTTCAGTAGTCTCTGAGACACTTGAGAAGAGAGGTTGCTTTTCTTTTTTTTTCATTCTGTATCTCTGAGTACCTAGTCAAGTGATTAGAAAGTAGTAGGAGCAGTAAGTAAATATAAAATCACTATCACTTTGGGGTCTTCTAAATTATGCCAAGAATTATGCTGAGTCTTTTATATATTATATCAGTCATTCCTTTTGCAACCCTACAAGACAAGTACTAGTGCTTCGTATTTTATATGGAAAATTAAATCTCTTGAAGATTAATTGGCCTACACAAATACACAGATCTTATAGTATTTTAAACCAAATTTCAAAGCTCATATTTCATACCAAATAATAATTTGTGATTTTTATTAAGTGAATAAAAATATGTTAATATTTAGATACAGAAGTATATGACTATATACTTCTCATGATATAAGTGTACTATTTTACTCTTCTTTATGCACAGTTTTCAGATATATATAAAGTAGTTTAAGTTTGGGGATGGGGATTAGGACTTAACTTCTCTGTCTTTTTTTATTATTATTATTATCATTATCATCATATCATCATCATCATCATCATCTACTTTGTGAGAACCAAAGCTTGCCAAAGAGTATTGGTAACAACTGTTGCAAAATATATTGATTTAAATATAATTTGGGATGGCTGATGATTTCCAGATTCAAACTTGATGGCAAACCACTAGAACAGTGTTCTTGTTGCTTCTGGAAAGAAGAACTTAGACAGACTTGGGAAATGCATCATCAGACAATCTTAAAATTCAAGTCCTAAGACAAAGTATCAATGAGGCAATAATTCACTCTAGGAGACAAAGGTATATTGTCTTAACATAAAATGCTAAAATCTCTATTGTGAACAGGAGTGGCTAGTATTGTCCAAGACACTTGCAAAATATTCCCTTCCTTCTGAACACCTTTGAATCCATATATCATTTCTGTTCTATAAAGTAACATCTAATGCATCAAAGAAGTTTGGAAGATAATACTTATATGCTTATTTGACTATATTTTTATTTATTAAATATCTTAAAAACACAGAATCTAGATAAGAAAGAAACAGAGAGTAGAAACTAATATCAAAGAATGGCATTGAGTCAGTCACTGACTCACAAATTATATATCCCATTGTTTCTTCCTTCTTAGAACCTATATTCTCTTAGCAGTTTCTAAAGTTGGATTCTGGAGCCATTTCATAGTAGGGCATAAAAAGGATATAGGAAGGTTTCAAGCTAAACAAATTTGCAAAAGCTAAATTAAAAATTATTTGGTGTTGCCTATACCAAATTTCTATTTGAAAACAAGCTTTAAATATCAAGATAGATAGATTATATATTTATATTTGCACACACATATATATATATACATATACAACATATATGCATATATAGATAGATATAAATATAGATAGATATAGATAAACATAAAATAAATTCAATGCTACAAGACATATTCTTTATGAAAATGGAAAGGATGACTTTAAAGACTTTGCAACCTGAATAAATCTGTGTGCTGCAAATGTTGATTCTCTGTTTAAGTAAATGTCTTTTGAAGTCTCTTCCACTTGAAAAAGAGCCATGGTTCTATGTTTCTACTTTTTTGCTTAAAGTGACTATCAAAGCTGAAAGTAAAATTTTCTAATGGTATAAATTTTATAAAAAGCAAAGCAAAGTTAAGGAACAAAAATTTACACCCATATGTGAATCAAAGGAAAAGAAGAATGTCATATGCAAGAGAAACAATGAATTGAAATCAATATCTCAAAATTTAAATACTGTACTTTTATTATGTACCTAGGAACATAGTAGGGTTTTAATACCTGTCATTTCATTCTCAGATCTTTCTACAGGTGCATAATTTAATCATTCCACCTGAAGTGTCAGGCACATAAAGGTATTATTAGTTAAGAGTGAATAGTAGTTTAATTTGAAATAAGAGACTTGAATTTTGTTTTTAGCTTTTGAAAAGAGATTTAAAAAATTAAGGCAAATAACTTTATAGTTTTAAATAACCACATTACTTGCTATTTTAACTTTAGTCAAGGTGATCTTCCTAAATGTATAACAACATTTATTTTGAGATTTGTTAAATTTTAACTTTTGTAGAAAGATAAATCCAAACACCACATAGACTGCTAGATTTTGAAATTCTATTGAAAATTAATTTTAGATATGGGTTGAAAGGAAAAGCAATTTGGTGAATGCCTATTCAGTGACTATTACAGTTTATGCCTCATTAGGTATTCAAAAGTTGGGGAGAAGCACCAGTTCCTACTAAGCAGGATCTTATGGGTTGATAAAGAGACACATATATAAATACATTATATATAATAGTTTAAATGCTAAGATACATGTGTGTATAGAGTTCAAAAGAAGACTCAATTCTAAATGAGTGATAAAAGTTTAGGAAGGAGGTGTTAATGGACCTCAATCCTAAAAGAAAACAAATGTTTTGCAAACAAGGACTAGAAGTCATTCTTAGCAAACTTAGAGTATATAGAGGCACACTTAGCAGCTAAAATGGTAAGTCTGTGGCTATGATGTAGTCCAGCTAAAGCCCAAGGACCAGTGTTCATTACTGGGGATCTGCGGGAAATAACCAAATTGAACAACTAAATACGTTTTTAAAGTGTTTCTTTCTCCTCTCTCTTCTTTCCTCTCTGTCTGTTTCTTTCTTCTGGAAAAATAAAAAGAATATTTAGACAGTGAGATACAGAACAGAATGCTATAACTGAAGGATTACATAAAGCAAATATTTTGAGTATAAAGAATAGAGAAAAATGAAAGAAAATCTTGTAAAAACTCAATACTCAGTGTTCACACAGTAGAACAATATAGTATAAATGACAAAGAGCTTAGATAGAAAAAAGGACTACTTGGATTTGAATCCTGACTCCAGTGTTTAGAAGATATCAGTGCCTTGAGAGGTCACCTAACTCTACATGCCTCAGTTCCCCATTGTGTATAACAGACTTAATAACAATATCTAACTCAGAGAATTGCTGTGGGGACAAAAATCAGTAATATATATAAAACAGTTAGAACATTACCTGTTTCATGATAAAAATTTCACAAATAACTGTCATCATGTACAGTCACTCTGTTGGTTATTGTGGACATTACCATAACCTATAAAACACTCTACTAATCACAAATAAAAACAACAGTGAAATTAGTCTGAAGGCGGAAGATAAAAAACGAACTTAAGATTTCACTCAGATGTAGTAGAAAATCTAAACAAACCAAATGAAACAAAAATAGAATTTTAATCCATAAAATCAAATCATTATTTACCAAAAGGGAATGGGAAAGAAAGTGGATTAATTAGATTAAAGGGTCAATTATATGGTGAAGGATATAACTGGACTGTTAGTATTGAGCTTAATGTAGTATATACAGATGTTGATATATATTGATGCATAGCAAAAACCTACATAACATTGTTACTTTAATATTTTTTAAAGTATGAAAAACAAAAACAAAGCAAAACAACCACAATAGTTTATCAACAACATTAAGTGGAGATCCTTTTCCACTTGGGAAATAAAAGTGATAATTACCACCATAACAAATAGATATTTTTAATTAAATACATATGTATGTATATGTACACATATGTGTTTTAAAACTTCATGAAATATTGTCTAAAAAAGAGGATGAAGTAATTAGTTAACTTTCCAGAGAGGAAAAAGTACTTGTCTGAGCAAACAGTAGTGCCACGTCCTTCTCCGTGAACAGTAACCATGATCAGGAATAAATGTGCAAGAAATAGTTCTCCACTGGCAGACTGACAGTGCTAGGGTAGCATAAAACAGAGTCGTGTTTTTAATAGCTGTATGAAGGATTTGAACAGATAGTATCCCCTAACTCAGAATTGATTCTTGTGGCAAGACCCTAAGAGAATTCTTCCTGAAGAGAATTTTGGTTAGATTATAGTAGCACAGGCTGGACTTCAACAATAGGGAGATATCTGCATAATGCTGGGCTTCAATTCCAGATTCCCCTAGGGTGTGGCGGTAATCACTCAGTGTAGATTTCATTCTTAAGAAGTCTGAAATCTGAGATAAACTGTAACTTAGGCTGGAGCTCAGACACAAGCCACTTGAATTCCTGTTGGGATCAAAGCAATCACCCTACCTGCCTGATGGGGACAGAAAAGTGTCCTCTCTAAGAAAAATGAATTTTACTCCAGATTCTTTGATTCTCTTAAAATATGCTGCTCTGAATACTATACAAAGTGATGAATGTGAAAGGAAGAGAACAGTAAATAGAATCAGACCCATAAGTCAGAAAATTACAAATTTAAAAATTACTATTATCAATGTTAAAGAAATTACATGAAAAGACACAACATAGGGAAAAAAACATTTCTCAGTAGAAAAATTGGATCTTCGAAGATCAAAGAGACATTTTAGAATGGAAGCATTTTTTAAAAATTTAAAATTAAAAATATATTAAATAAGAGGTTTAAAGCAAACTGAATACAGTGGAAGGAAGACCAATGAAGCTAAAAATAGGTAGACAGAAATGAACTAAACTGAAAGGCAGAGAGAACACGCAAAAAAGTTTAAGAATGGCTTTAATGTCAGATAAGATAACATTAATGTAACCAGAATCCCAAAAGAAGAGGATGGTATTTTTTTTTTTAAACTGAACAATACAGTTTTTTCATTGCTCAATGAACTTATGTAAGATAAGTATAAATGACACTATATTTATCATAGTCAATTTACCAAAAGCAAAATTTAAAGAATAGATTCTTAAATTTGAGTAAGAAAGATATTTTACACATAGAAGAGTAGCAGTAACAAAGATATGTCATGAGAAACAATGCAAGTCAAAAGTTGATGCAAGGCCATCTTAAAGAAATGAATGAATAAGAATGGACTATGAACATATTCTATATCTATTGAAAGTCTCTTTTCGAAATAAAAGACACAAGGGAAATATTTTCAAACAAAAGCTGAGAGACTATGTTATCAGTAAATGAAACTGCAAGATATATTAAAGGAAATTTTCTTTCAGCTGAAAGGAAATTACTGGAGATAGAGGTACACATTTTCAGGAGTGATGAGTACTAAGAAGGGTTAATATGCAGCTAAAATAATGTTTTAGATACTGCTAACTTTGAAAGGTATTCAGAAAATGTGTTTCGTGGTTTAGAACACACAGAACTAAAATAAAAAACAGAAGTGCAAGTAAATAGGATTTTAATATTTTAAGATTCTTACACTTAAGATGGTCCTTAATAAAGAATGCATATTGTCAGAGTACCTTTTAAAATACAAAATTCTGTTGGAAAAAGGCAATAAATAAATACTATCAAAATATGTGGTTAATGCAAGTTACTCAAAAAATGAAATACAAAGAAAACAGGGCCAAAAATATTGAAAGTCAAAATTACAAAGCCAAGCACACCCTGTTAATGTAAATATTTGTTCCACTGTCTCAGGCTGAGCCCAGTCCACATTCATCTCAGTCTCCCAGGATTAGGGTGGGCCTGGGGAGGGGGTATCAAGGAGAGGAACTAAGGAAAAGTAAAATAAAATAAATGCCTCTTTCTTCTATCACCACCTGCCTGCTTACCTTAACCCTTTCATTCCTGCTTGCACCTTATATTTAAACAAAATTCTGAAGCAAATTTTATGTGTGAGTTTGAGTATAGATACATATAAACTTATTATAACAATTTAAATATAAGTATGCCGAAAGGTTGAACACAAAAGCATAAATGATGCCACTCTAATATTAAACAGAATAAAGTTAGTGCAAGTATATTAACACAAGAAAATGTAAACTCCAGGAATATTACTTGAATTAAAAAGACATGTTTCAGAGTGATAAAAAGTTTTTTTTTTTTCAGGAGTCATAATACATAGCAATGTTGTAAGTTATATAGTTAACATAAAAACATCTATATTTCTCTTTTTAAAACAGCCTAATGCAAACAAAATTTATAAAATACTTCTCTTAGCATACTAAATAAATATTACTTCTAATAGCATACTAATTTTTTTAACTTTGAAATAAATTCTAACTGTAACTATATAAGATCAACACTGAAAACTTTTCTGAGAGAAATTAAAAGAGGTTTAAATAAATAGATTCATTTTGCTTATAAATTAAAAGACTCAATATTGTGATAAGACATGAATTCACTCTAAATTGGTCCTTAATTTCAACTCAGCTTAACTAAAATAATAGAAAAAGCTCTTTATTTTTGATAGATACAACAACGTGATTCTAGAATTTATAAGAACTGTAAATGTACTGTAATAACAAGGTAATCATGAAGAAAAATAATTCTTTAAGACTTGCTATGAAGAAAAATAAGATAAAGTATATCAACAACTACTGTCAAGCATAGTAATTAAAATAGTCAGTTATTGTCATAACTATAGAAAAATAGATCAATTAGAAATACTAGAGCAGTATACATGCATTTCAATACAAGCATATTCCTTTGAATATGCTTTTAAAAAAACTACACTATTGTAAATGACTGCACTTAGGAATGAACATTGACTCCTAATTGATAACGGTATATAAAATTTTGCCCCAAAATGTTCATAGATCCATAGAACCATGCACAGAACTGAATATAAAAAAGTCTTAATTAATAAAATATAGATGACTATATATTTTTGAACTTCAGGTAGATAAAGATTTTTTAAAAAGAAGAGAGGAAAAAATCAATTAAGGAAAGAAGAGGAGAAAGAAGCATGCTTATTTATGCAGTTGGGTTTCTTTGTTTGTGTTTTGGTTTTTCACCCGTCTCAGGTCTTGAAACCTGGTCCTTAGACTTCATGTGGTCAAAGTACCATTATCTCAGGTACATGAGCAACAGGGGTGCATCTGACAAAATTTTTTAAGATAATACAAAGAAGTTTTTCTCCAAAAAATAAGCTCTTCATGAAAGCTATAATTTCTGTTAATCTGAACACATTACCAAAATATGTGCAAAGACAACAGACTATGATGGGGAAAGATACATATGTCTTATATGGTATATATTATATACATGTATATATATTCCAGAATAGATGAAGAATTCCTAAAATATGAATAATTGAAAGACTTCTAATTTATGAAGGAGCAAAGATATGAACTGGCACTAATAAAAGATCTCCAAATAGCCAATATATATAGGAATGAAGTTTCAATAAGATTACTCATTAAAGAAATACAAATAAAACCACAATAAGAAACCACTACACACCTACTAGAAAGACAATTAAATGCTGAGCAGTAAACTGATGAACTTGAGCTATGTTACAATAGTTTGAAAAATTTTTTGGTCAGTTCCAGTGCAGTTAAATGTACATCTGCAATTTGTCCAAGAGCTTCCAGTCTTCTGAAAATAAACTGAAGAGAAATGAATATAAATGTCTGTAAAAGGATGACAAAATAATATTCATATAATAATAATATTCAGAAAAGTTTTATTCAGAACAGTCCCAAACTACAAACAGTCTAATGTCCACAAGGAGATAAACCAACATAGTGCACAGCAATCATAATTTTGTAGTTTCTGATAATTAGGAATCTCAAAAATATAAGTAAAAGAGCCAAGATACAAAAGATTATTTATTGTAGAATCTCACTCATATGAATCTTCCTCTAATAAGACTAATCTATGCTGATAAAAGTTGGGGGTGGGGCAGGCATTGATGGAAGGGTAATAAAAAACATTTCTTACCTGGCGAGTATACTGAATGTTAACATGATTGGTGATTGCATGAATATATATGTGAATAACACTTATTTAAGCTGTATACATAATATTTTATTTTATCCATTTTTCCGTCAATATATTAATATAGAATATTTAGTAGCAATAAATACTGATTTTTCCTTAATTTCTGAGCAAATATTTATCTACACATAAAAATTTTAGTTGATAGCTCTTTTTCAATGTCTTTTTGCCTCCATTATTTTTGATGATAAAGCTATTAACTTATTGAAATATTTTTGTGTGAGATGAAACACAAGATTTTCTCTCTGTATTTGTCTATCAAATCTATCAACATTTTGACTATCATGTGCTTGTGAATTAATTGCTTAATAGTTATACTACTCAGAGGCCATAGAGTTTATAATATTTAGATATTGTTTCTTATCAAATTTGGGGAAAAATTAGTCATTATTTCTTCACACATTTTTTTTTCTTTCCCTTTCTGCTCTCCTCTGAAGCTCTCTAGTATTTATGTCAGTCATTTAATAATATCCCACTATTCTCTGAGACTGTTTATCTTCCTTCACTACTTGTTTTCTTTTTTCAATGCCTTTATAATCTGTGCAATTTGTATTTGAATTCATGAGTTCTTCTATCTTCTTAAATCTTCTTCTAAATCCCATTGGTAATGCTTTTTTCACTTCAGTTAATATAAATTCAACATCAGTATTCCACATTTAAAAATAATTTCTATATTATATAGATTTTTAATTTTTATAGACTACTTTATGAGACATTGTTATTATCTTTCCTTAGTTTTTAACATTATTTCCTTTAGTTCTTTAAGCCTATTTATATTATTTGCTTTGATGTCTGCTGAGTCCAACAGCTCGGTCATGTCAACGGTAGCGTCTATTTTTGCTTTTCTTTTGTCTTTGTGTGGATTATACATTTCTGTTTCTTTACATCTTTCACCTAACTTTTTAATTCCCACTTTGGCATTGCTAATGCATGTCTTTAGCCATATTACATGCAATATGAGTTTGATCTGGCTCAGAAAATCCATCTGTATAAGGAGAACTCAGAAGTCTGTAGTCATGTCTTCATATTCTACTATCAAACACCACAAAACAATTATTGCTGCTAGAACTTACACAGAAAATAAGGAGAAAGGAGGAAGATGCATTTTACTTTATTTTTATTTAGTTATCACATCGGTTGTCCTTCCCTGAGACCAAGGAACATGTGTCTTGAGTTTCTTCAGAGGCAACTTACCTAGCCACTACTGCACCAGGGTGCAATTAGAATTTCTTTAATACAGGTATTTCTTGAATCAATAGTTGCTAATTTCCTCAAAAATTCAGAAAAAAATAACAACTGAGTGAATGGCCTGAGAACCTGTGTACCTAGATTAAAAAGTCACTTCTACTCCAAATTAATCTATGTATTTAATACAATCACAGAGAAAATATCAGGGTATTTGCTTTTTTGTATCTGACAAAGATGTTCAAAGGATTTTCTGGAAGATGTATATCAGACACTAACTGAAAATTTGAGAAGTAGAATTATAACATATGCAAATATTACTTTAAAGACTTTGCAAAAGAATATAGAAATAGATCATTGTTAAAGATAAGAATAAAAGAAACATAAAAATATGTTGACTAATTGAAGATAAAATAAATATTTTATGCCAAATCAGTAGAGAACTAATTCAGTCCCATTGGGAAAATTGTTATCCATTTGGAAATAATAAAATTGATTTCTTATGTCACATTATACGTCAAAATTCTAGATGAATAAAGATACAAATAGCAACTCGAAAACAAATTTAAATGTTAATTTTGTCATTTGGAATGAATACACTTTATATATTATATCACCTATATAGAAACTATGAAAAAGTTTGCTACATTCCACTATATAAAAAAATATGCAAAGTGTATGTAAGGCATAAAGTAAAAAGTCCAGTCATAACTGTAATATATCTAAAGACAATGAACAGATATAATTGATATGTTAATATCATTTCCATGAAGAAAAAGCCACCAATAAGTATCTGGACAAATCTGGAAAACCAAAAATTAACAATAAAGGAAAACTATCTATATAACCAGTAATTAATAAATGCAAATTGAAACAATCAAAACAATGAAATAAAGTATTTTTGTCACACTGGTTTGGCATTTAATGAAGTTCAGGATTCAGGGGAAGATAAGAAGTTTTTATGATATCAAAAGGATGTAAATTGGTACTTTTTAAAGGAGAATGAACCATGTATTAAAATACTATCCTTAAATATGATAGCTATATTTCTTGATATCTGTCACAAAGAAACAATCTTGAAAAATTTCATTAGGAGAATACTTACTGTTTACAGCAGTGAAAAGTGTAAGCACCTTAAAAGGACTGACTAATTATACAATATGTAGTACATAGATATAATGTCTAATATGCAGCCATTAAAAATAAAACCCTAAATGATAATAATGTTCTATATACAGGAATCAAATTGTGCTAAATCATATACAATATAATTCCATGAAAGTGTGTTTTGTGTGCATCCAGTAAACAGTGTAAAATTTATGCATGTGATCTTTTCTCCCTTTACCTACCTTCATTTAGCAACATTATAGAAATTAGCATATAAAATGAGGGGGAAAGCTATTGTTAAATTAATTAGTAATATATGTATTCTTCAACGAAAAGTTCAAAGTTCCAAGTAAGAAGAATTTCTGTTCATCTGTGCTTCTCTGTTACAGTTTGGATGATAGATCTGATCTCATATCCTGCAAGCATTTTATCTTGCTCATCTTCCTGTTCACCTGAAACGAAATATAGTGGTTGTTTAAACCAATATATTCCTTGGTACCTTTGTTGAATTTAACCTCCTTCAATTTGCTTTTCCCCTTGATACTTTCCGCTTAATTCCCTATTTAGTAGTAGAAAATTCTACTGTAGTAGAGGACTGAGACAGCTTCTCCTGCTCAACTGTTTATTCTCCCTTTTGTTTAGCTGGAGACCTAGGCAATGATTACAACCTTGAAAACTCCACTGCTCTTCTCTTTACTTCAAGGGTGGTATTTTGTTCTTTAATTAGAATATAAGCTTCTTGAGCACTGAAACAATGCTATGTGTTTAGATCCTTTTTTTCCCCCCCTAATGATAAGTGTGTTTTGCAAAGAATGGGCAAAAAGGGCAGGCACTTGAGGAAAAAAATCATGAAATGCATCAGAAAATGTCATTTTCTCTTGGAAAACTTTCTTACTTTCTCAAGAAAAATTTGTCATTGATGCTTATCTGAGCTTCCTGGTTCATATAAGATGAGTATATTATGTATTTTCTTCTGACACAAATTCTTACATACCGTAACTTCCGCCTCCGAAGTCAATGCTTTGAGGCCAGTGCGCTTGCTCTACTCATTTCTGTTTTCCATCTCCAGTACCTCAAGGCACATGGCGATCCCTCAACAAAACAATGAATGTGTCTATCTGTCTTTCCTGTACTGCTCCTGACACCAACACTGCAACTTTAAGATGGCCAGTTATGTTTTTGAATTTCACTTTTTTAATTTATATAGTAAAAATTCTATTTACTCCATAAGCTTATTGGGATGACCAAATGAGATAAATAGAATATGCTGGCTACTTGTTTATAAAACATTACTTTAGTAAGTACTCAGTAAATATACACAAATCATTACAATACTAACATTATTATTGAATGGGAATAAACTTTCCCTGTGTGAAACATTCCATTAAAAAAAAATGGTATTAGCTAGGTTTAAGTAGCTTGCATGTTCTTTACCCTTATCCTTTAACCCTGCTGCTACTGATGGTGGTAAACTTTTAAGTCTTTGTAAAGAGTCATACTCATTCCTAGTCTTAACCTATTCAGAAAGTTGGCAGTTTATTTCTCTTTTGTTACATTGTGATGACTTCCATAGCTCTTTATCTATTCACTAGCGTGGCCTCAGAATTAAAAAAGAAATGTCCTTAGGTTAGAATCTAACACATTTTAGATGCTTCATACATTTTTTGAATGAAAACTATTTTTTTAAATTAAGAATGAAAATGTTAAATGCTACATATGTGTTCTACCGAAGTATGGAATAAACCGTGGTATTGTTGGTAACATTAGAAATGCTATGAAAATAATTTATATGAGTTGTACTGCTAAAGCTGACCCAACCAGTTTTCCAGGTCCTGTTTTCCTCGCTTTGTCCTGGAACTGAACTTTGGCAGGTAGGAAATGTGGTGTAGTTACATACTGTTATACTGCGGAAGGAAGACCATGGGATTTCAAAATTAATTTTGACAGATATGACAAATGGGGGTTGCCATTTCACACCTAAAGCGTGAATATTCCAATGGCAAAGAGTCAGCAACTGTTAATTAAAAATGGGTATTGTTAATTGGGCCCAGTGTTGTGGTTTTGTCAGCAGCTTCAGACCCTTTCAGACCTATTTCAGTGGCTCCTTATAGTCAGATAACATAAATTTCTTTCTAGTGCAGATGATAGCAAATATGACCCAGATTTTTCTCGCTTCATCATATTAATTCTATAGGTATATTTTACTTTGTAAAGTGAAGAAATTCATAGAGATGAAATTTGATTAAATAATCTGTCTTAATCCAAAATATTCACAAAACACAATATGATAGGAATGTATTCATTTCATAATCTTATACAATAGAGAGATGGAGTGGTACTTTGGAAGACTGTTTTCAATTCAAAAGAGAAAATAATGCTTAAAATGAGAAATATTTGAGATAAACTAAAAAGATTTATTTTTTAAGGTATTACAATCTATATATGGTTAATATTCCAGTTTATTTTTACTCACAAAATATGTAAGCAATAAAATAGTTTCAGGTATAAATAGCATTTCTGTAAACAAAGGAAAATAATGATAGAAAGATTGTATATTGGAACAGTATATTAACTAGGTGAGCAGTAATCCGATAATCCCATTAATATCAGTTCAATAAAACAAACAAAAAGGCTGAAGTATACAGTTGAATCTTAAATGTTATTTTTAAATTATTCTCTATTTCAGGTAAGCTAACTTAGGTTTAACCAACAAATATCTGCATGTGTCCAATGAATATGAGGAAGAAATCAGTGAGTGCAATGCAGGAGATGTTTAAGTGGGGAGGGCAATTTGAAAAACTAGTTATTCCAGATAATTCATCTTTCCTTATTTTCCATTCTTTTAGTCTTTTCAGATTCAATTATTTTGGGACCCAGTGACCAATATAGTGTAGAAAGAAATGCCTCAAAGCCACTCTTGAGTGCGTATCTTTGAAGACAAATCATTCTTCAAAATTATTAAGTATCTTTTAAGCCAAGTACACTTCATTAACATAGTAAAGCAATTCTGTTCGATAGTGTAAATGCTCAGAATTCTTACCAGGACCTCAATTTAAATTAGACACATTTCTCTTAATTTTCTTATAGACATTTTTCATTTACTTCACAAAATTTTTCACAACTTTTAGATACATACACTTACTCTCCTCTACACACATACTTTGCTGAAAGCTCTGTAAATAAAGGAGTGCATTACCTTTATGCCTGCCTGTGTATAATCCATACCTAGAGTAGTATCTGGTACAGAGTTGTTTAGTAATCTCATGTTGAATGAATATATGAATGAAGAGTGAAAGAACTATGGTTATCTGGGATGCTGCTAGTCTAAGAGATTAAAAGGTGGTTCACCTCTGTGTCTGAGATGGCTGAAGTGACTGAGCTGCCGGCCTTCTAAATTCTATGGAACAGGGTTTGTGACCTGGGGCTGGCAGTTTAAAAAAAAAAGAGAAGAGTAACTTGAACTCTGGTAAAGCTATAGGTCAGCATTATCACAAGCATCATTTGTAATTATCAAATAATTATTAAAAATAAATACAAAGATAATGGAAACTATGAAATTGCATCTTGAGGGATCTGACTTATATTTCCATCAGAGTAGAACTAGATAATCTTAAAATCGTTACTGACATTCTTGACACTAAAAGGAAATGAAAAAAACACTAACATAATGAACAAAGACAATTCTTACAATAAATATCAGAATCATTATTATTAAAATAAGCAAAAATTACAGTAAAGAAATATATTTAAAACATGATCTCACTCTCATGCACACAATACATACTCACAAAAAGCACTGCTATATTCATTTTCATTGTACTCTTTTGCAGCTAACAAATGAGTATCAAATGGAAACAAGCCTTCAAAGAAGACCTAGGTGCATTAATTACCACCTCCTGAAGTCTTCAAAATAACATTGCTAATGTTTGACCTAAATTGTCCAGTCCTAGAGGCTGCATATTATTAAATGCTCACTCAACCTCTAGTCTCCTGGAATTCCTAGCCATGATGTTATTTTAATACCAAGACAGGGTGACTTTTTTTCTGAAGATTTATTTGCTAGATAACCATTCATTCATTTTATATTCACTACTGACATCTATCTAACAATGATAACTGCAGGTTTAAATCAGGTCCATTTTTGTTCAATCTTTTTTATCTACAAGGGAATGATTCCGTATCTTATTACCAATGCCTTGAGCCAAAAGAGACCCCCAGATAGATTTACTTATAACTGAGCTCTGGTGATCAGCAATATGGTGGTAAAGGTTGAACTGAAAAGGTAGTATTTCATAAAGCTTTTGTCTGTAATCCTCAAAATAGGGTAGTTGGTTCTGCTGCAGAGTTCATTTGCATACATGTGGAAGCAGTTTATGGATGCAGTTTAATCCCAAACAAATGTGAAAATAAGCTCACATTGTTTTGTTGAATGATTTACATTCATTATCATCTACTTAAAAACAACATACACACATGCTTTAAAAAAATCATTATTCCTTCCAGAAAATCAGAATAAAGGATTTCCATATTTGTACTCTTGAAAATTATGTATTTCCAGACAAGGTCATATTTCCTCATATCAAACTAAAGTGGAAGTTTTTGTCTAAAACTATGGTTTTCAAACTTCACCAAGATAGAGATAGATTACTGAGTGACATAGGATTCATGAAGTGAGTCAACAATGTAATTGACTGCACATCATAAGAAAACCAAACTTGCTTTCACTAGTTAAAATAAGACATTTTTGAACTTTTTAAAATGAAATGTCTATAAAAGACTCATGCCGGAAATACCTCACCTACTCATAATATTTTGTGAGATAATAAATTTATATTTTGTTATGACTTACAAAACAGCGTCATTAGTTGTTTGTGATCATGGTGTTCAGTGGACATGATTTGACCAGAGATATTGCTGTGCCCTAAAGTTGTAATGCTGAATCATTTTGTAATGAAGTTTGACTGATTTTGAGAATCTAACAACAAATTGAGAAGGTAAATCATAGACTGCATGGCCACCTCAAGATTCTCTGAAATAATGTAATTGGGTTTTTCAGAAGAAAAACAGTCCTCCCACCCTTGGCCTTCTTGTTGCGTGACATTAAGAACCAGATCTAAATTCAAAAGTGAACTATAGACATGGCAGATAGAGTGATCAATTTACATATGCTTCAAATATAAGCTTTTATTCAATTAATAAATATTTAGAATAATTAAGCACATGACCAAAACCTATGATGCGATGGTGAGCAACAAAGTTTCTGCTCCTCTTCTTCAGAGGGTTATAAGTTTACTGAAGAAGTAGTTAAGTCTTGTGGAAATAACTAACTGTGGGATAAACTAAAGAGCTAAGCTGTTTAACTAGCGGGGTGGGCATATGGGGGTGCATCTGGGTGATAATACAATGTAGCTAAAACAAGAGTGAATAGAAGGTAATGCAGGAAAGAGGAAGAATACTGTTCCAAATAGATACCTCCTGGGAATGGCTATAATTTCAAGTTTGAATGCGAGAGGTTAGTGATACATAATTGTGGGGAAATGATACGGATCAGTTACAGAATCATAGTAAGGACTTTGTCTTAATGTCTGCTTGCCTCACTGATACCACTCTTCTGTGGTATTTGTTAAATATTAACTGTATGCAGAATAATGCATTTAGCAATTATTTGATGCTAATATCACCCACCCCCTAAACTGGAATTTTAGAAATAATAACTATTGTAGGCCTAAATGTTGGTTACCATAGATTCACAATTAAGCACCCAGATTTTCTTATTTCAGTAGTTGTTTGTTCCCACAGTAGAAAATCTTAGGTGACTACTGGGGTAAGTTGCTATTGTTAAAATGTACAGTGCTTTCCTCGACTTTGTTATGCTTCAACATAAAATTATACCAAACCATCAATACTCTATTCATCCATTTAAATTTTACTTTCCCTGGGAAGCAGCTAAGTTGTGGTTTTCTTTTGTTGGGAAATATATGGGGTGATCTTAAATGGGCACAGGAATCAGCACAAACATAATTTGTGGGTGAGAACGCAATTTAGATAGCAATTACAGAATTTATTTTATTTTGAAAACTTGATTTGCTGGATGAAGAATTATTTGGTGCAGTTAGACTTGGACGTTAAGTATGTTTCACTTCCATACAATGCTTCCATTAGGTTGACCTTTCTTCACTATCATGAGAAATTCCATGAAAATATACTTATATTATTAATGCTTTAGGCTAGTGATCTTTTGCTGAGAATTATTCTTCAAAACATTTTTATAAGCGGTCAGTTTAAGATTTTTAAGGATACCTTGATCCCTTGAATCTCTTCTAAGTGAGGTCATCCTAAAAGAGGAATAACTGCTTTTATTCAAACCTCATGAGTGTTCTTAGAGTTACATGAAAGCAGCAGAGTTTTGTGAAGACAGACTCCTACCAATATATCCATGAGTAATATTTTTCTTTCTGTGCTCCCTTTTTTAGGCAATAGAATAAGAACCCCTCTGAGAAGACTCCCTGCAGATGTCCTGGATTCTTAATCTCTATATTCTTTTTAGAGGTGGAATTGGGCTTTTCCAAAATTACAAAGGCACCATTATTTGGGTGGTGTCAACTAATGAAATTTATTTTTTTTGAATTAATAACATCATAATTCTCTGATTATTTAATCATCCACTTGGCAGACAAAAATGTTAAAATTACATGTCTCATTCTTGGTTGTTTATTTTCTTTCTGATGCTTTGTAAAATCTTTGTATTAATAAGAGGACTTTCTCAGAAGAAAACTTAGAAGTATAGCACTGAGAGTTGACTTTGTCTTCTCTTTAAGAGCACTATAAATCAATAACAAATCTATGGCAGTTTTTTCATTTCTTGCCTTCCTAAGTAGGAAGAAAACACCTGTTTCAAATTCAACAACAATTTGTATAATGAATTTTCATTTAATTTAGACTAGAGCATTAGTTGTTTTTCCTTTTACCCGCTGAATGTGAAAATCCCTTGAAACATCCAAAGTGAGTTATTTTTATTGGTAAAAATTGGTGAGGGAGGTATTTTTGCCACAAGACTATATAAAATAACTTTTATTTCTTTTCTATTTCCTCATTTTTCACTACTATGACTCAACAGAAAATACATCTGAGATCAACACTCTTGATAACATATAAACCCAGAAAAACAAAATACAATTTCATGCATATGTTTTTCTCATTGACCTCCATATTTCTTGAGATTTATCTGATTTTTAACAATGAATTTACTCATGTCATTCTGTGAATAAAAATCATTTAGAAGTTAATCTCCATAACTTTCAGGGGAAAACAAAAAGAACAACCAGAATCCTCCTTCTGATTATTTGAAGAGCGAAGTTCTCAATCCAGTAAAACAATAAATACAGAGAGATAATAATAATAATGTAACACTTATGTCAAGGCATTACTATAAATACTTACAATAAATTGAAAATAAAGTGATAAACTTATATTCTATATTAAGGAAAGGAAGAAATGATAGTTTGATAATAGTAGCAGGGTACTGCTAGAATCAATTTGAAGCCCATCCTAATGTACCAAGTACTTAAATTAGAAACTAATCTGCCAGTAGTCACACTTCTGAAAGTCAGTCAGGAACAGCCTCACTATGGTACCCATTTTCTGAGGCTTAACAAGTGGTTTGGACTACACGGCAATAGCCACCTTTCCAGCTTGTGAAAGTTTGCCTGTCCTGAAACGCCATACGTCCTTAGTCCTCAAATATTTTGTTGAGAGAGGCTATGTTTTATAAGAACCAATCTTTGCTTACCAAGTAATAGATTTGCCTTCTTTTTCCACAGGACAATTATTTAATCATCACAATCGTGTTAAAGGTAGGACCATCATTGTGCCCATTTTACAGATAAAGAAATAAAGTTTGAGATGTTTGGTAATATGAACATTATTCAACAAATAAACAGTAAAAGAAAGTTCTACATAATCTGTTCCTGTGTCTCTGTTCCTAACCACTATTCCTATAAAGCATCTCTATCTCTTCTTTAAGTGCTAACTCTTCATTCTCACTTCTTAAATCTACCCACCATTCATTACTCACCCTGGCAGTAACAAATTATGTACTGTAGCTCTCTGAAGGCTCCACATCTTCCTTTTCCTCTGATCCCTTTGTATACATCATTCCCATAGCAGAAAAGCCCCTTCCTACCTCACATATGCCTAGTGTAATACCTATCCCTCATTAACTTTTACATCGACTCTAAGTGACCTCTAACAGTGCCCTAGATCTCAGATGTAAAGTTGAGATCTAAAGAGATAAATAATGTGCTCCAAAGTCACACAGCCAACAGTCATAAAAGCAGTACTAAAACATGTTAATAACTGACTCACAGCCCTTCTGCTTCTAGTAGGAACTGTTTTTCTGTCATCTTAATCACTTGGTTCTTCCTCTCAAAACCTTCTCTGATTTCTCCATATTCTACTTAGTTTTTGCCCTAAAAATGGGACAAACTAAAGACCTGACTATAATAGCAATAAATGGAAGGTTTACTATTTAGAACTTATACATCATAATAGTCCAAGTCCCATGTGTCTACTTCCCCCTTAAAAACAGTCCTATCTTACTTATTCATGCTCATATTGCAGATGTGACAATGACACTCGTCTAACGTGGCAATACAGAGATGATACAGAAGCTCACCTGGTCCACTTGTAGATCTGGTTGTCAATAAAGCATGGGTGTTGTTGTCATCACTGTCATACATTTGTAGAATGTGCCTACAATAAATTATTTCATTTGTGTCCCTATTCAAAGCACACCTATGGACTACTACCACCGTGAGACTTTGAGGCAAATTTCCATCAGTCTGAGACTTTGAAATAGATATTATAAATGCTTAAACTGGACTCCTCCACCTTCTTATCAAAGTCATAGAATTTTTAACTTTAATAAAATAAGAAAAACAACATGCTTGTCTCTTAAGGTAGTTTTGAAGATTAAAAATGATAACGCATGCAAGATGCTTATCAGTCATTGACAACAGCATACACCTAAGAAATGGTGACTTTAATGTCATAAATATGTTTCAAATAGCATTAAAAGTTAAAAAAAAATAGGCTTGCTTCTCATTAGTTGTCCTTGAGACTAGTGGAAGACAAAATAAATACTTTTCTCTAAAGTAAGTGTAGAGTAAGCACATAGGAAACTGATTTCATCTGACTCACTTCAAAATATTTTCCTACCTTTTCAGGTCTTCTTCCTTTCCAAAAATTACTACTCAATCTACTTCTCACTAACTGAAGAGGTTATTATTCATTACCTTGATGAATAGTTTTCTACTTTGTTTTTGTTCCATATCAATGTCTTAAGCAACATTTTCATTTCTGCCTTCTTTCCCAAAGCATACTACATATGAAAGGTGTTTTATGGGAATGTGTAGATTTTACTAAATGCTGTAAAGACACAAGCTTTACATTGTAGTCATTCAAGTAAATTAAAATTATATAACATATAGCTTTCTTGGTAAAAAGCAGAAAAATTCCCCTTTTCTATTCCCCTCTTTTTTCATTCCCTCCAGTTTCTAGTCATTTTCATATAATATAGTTACTCAGCTCTTTTTAAAAAAATCTTTAGCCATTCCATTCACTTGAAGCTTGACTTATTACCCCAGAGCACCCTATCATTCTAAGCATTTATCAAAGAATTATCCTAAACAAAGAGGAACCAAGCTAAGATAAACCAAAATATTATCTCTCCCCAACAGGAATCATGGTGCCAATTGTCAACATTGCTTTAAAACCTGCTGCAGGTATAATCTCTGAAACCCCCTCAGCCACACTCCTTGACACTTGTTATCTAGAGATGGTATTCTGGAATCTGTAAACTGAAATGGAATCCAGCATGACCTTTGGGTGTCAAACAGGGAGGTACTATCAGCCAGAACTTCTTTAGTCTCGACTTTTTCTTCTCTCCATAAGAGGTGGAATTTGTCCCTTTCTTTGAAGTTCCAACTTGTATCATACTTACTCTTACTTTCAGGCAGAAACCTATCCTCTCTATTGATGGCTTATAAGGTTATAAGCTCTTACCTTTTGAACAAACTTGCACTTAAAAAAAAAAAAAACTCTTCCAGTGTAGAAGACAATCATTTGATTGGGATGTGACAAACAACTTACTTTAGGAAAACAAAAAGTAGTTTCTTCCACTTGCTTTTTTTATCAAGAATAGAAAATTATGATTTAAAAAAAAAATCAGCAAGAGCTTGTTCTTATTGCATTACATGCTATTTCTGAGTTTGTGAGCTCTCAGCAGCCTTCCACGGTGTCAACCCATTATATACCTTTAAAAAAAAAAACTGCCTCCATTAAACTTTAAGCTGTCAAGGATTACAACGAAAGATGCAATTTTTTTCACTGCAGGAAAGGTCTGATTTAGTAACAAGCTATAAGCTAACAGAGCAGCAGAATCCGCATATAATGTTTCATTGAAAGGGAAAAAAAAACATGCTGCTTTTTCTGTGTGCTTCAAACTTGTTTTTTTTCTTTTTTAATTAAAAAAAAATACATAGTCCACTTAGTGCTCAAATACAATACAGACAAGGATGTGTGTTCCTCTTGTGTTCCTCATGTATGGGTAGAAATCTTGGTGTTCAAGCACATGCAGACACACAGTTGCTTTATGCACTTTTTATATTGGAAGGGGCACCATTGAGAAAAAAAAAATGTTAGTCCACATTGTCATCTAGCTTACATGTTTAATATTGATTTAATTAGTCATTTAATTCCAAACACCCTTATTATCTACTTGTTTGAAAAGGCTATTTACTTTCACCACAATGCATACATTAAAACAAGTGACTGAAGAGAAAGCTAAGCTTGTGGCCTGGTGCTTTCTTGGTGCAGAAATGATCTCCTCCTCCCCCACTTTAGCTGGAGCATCACAATGTCAAACATTCTGCACACATTCCCTAAGGAATCTGCAAGGCTAATTAAGGTGAGCTTCACCATAAAGAATACAGTTGTTAAAACAGCTTCTGTACACACTAGAGTAATGAGCATTCTTTACACACGCTGTGATTTGTTACTGCAATTTGCAGTCATATATCTCTTAGGAAATAACTCATGTGTTATTTATTGCATGTATGATTATTAATGATATATTAACAACTGTTGAAAGCAACTTATTTCACCTCAATAACTTATGTGCTTAACTCGATGTGTAAAGAACCAAAGAAGCATCAATATTTTTCCTCACAAAACTGACATTTTTTGTTTTCTTTATTTCCTCTGGGATAATAAAAAAAGTTCAACATACAATACAAGACATATTATTTAACTTTTCTTAGGAAAGAATTTTTTCATAATTGCAGGAGAATTTTTTATTTGAATTTTTAAATATTTTTAAAATTTTTTTATAAATTCAGACCACTCCTATAACCCAATGTCTTATATCAAAAATGAAACTCAAATATTCCAGTGTATCAATTTTTACTAATGCCTTGAATAGGTCCAAAACCATGTACAAACCTAATTTAAAAAATAATGGAACTAGAAGAAATATGCTGCTGCTCATTCAAACTCAGTCCAAATATAGAATTACCTAAATACTTCAGAATGCTGTGTTGGTAATTTATCTTGCTTTAAATACACAAGGATGTTAAGTTACTGACTTAAATATTATGTGTGAGATATTGCACCATTCGGCATTGATGAAAATGGAGTTCCTTACTGCTTCAGCTTCAGCACTGACAGATTTTTACCAATTAACTACCATCCAAATGTTTTCTGATAATTACAACATAAAGACAAGAAAGATTTTGTTGCAGAAATTGAAATGCAGTATTGGGTTTAAGCTCTCAAGTCTCTTTGAGTCACTATGAAGGATTTTAGGGTCTCAGGACTTGCTTTGGCTTACAAGAAATCATGGGTGCTATGTGCTTATCTCCCTGCAACGTTTTTTTCTAAAGATACAAACTGCATGACAAGTGTAACACATTTTCAAAGAGACAAAAGATTCACCCTTTGAACTATTGAAAGATTTGGAGAAAGCATGCTACTATATCCAGGATTCGTTACCAAACATTCAGACAATGTCATAGATCTTCACGATATTAGAAACAAGAGATTAATTGGGTTTTAATGATCAGAAAGGATGATTATTGACACAAAGTATTGCCACGTGATGAGACAGAACCTTAGGTTGCTAATTACTTAAGTTTATAAAATAATTTCTGACAAGAGCTCATTTCATGAAGATTTTCAAGCTCTTGGGAAATAACCTTGCCTTGAATATTGTCAGACCAGCTGAAAAAGCTGATATTAAATACCATCATCTTCAAAATGCTATCTATTGCATTTTGCGTGTTTCAAGTGTTTTGCATTCAAAAGTCAATTGATGGCATTCATTTCTCAAAAGAAGAATACAATGCTAGAGCTGGAGGCAGACAACAGTGTAACAAAACAGTAATCAATAAACAAATAAACAAAACAGTAAGCAATAGGGGTGGGTCTCCAGAACAGTCTTTTAGCAAGACTGAAGGGACAGACTTGAAGGAAAGCAACACATCTGCATATCTAAGGAGAATGATAACAACATCAGATGAAACAAGTGAATATCAGGATTGAAAAGGCTGCAGGAGTTTGCAAGCAGATGTCAAAAAGCATACAAGAAAATGTCAAGAAAAGTATAACAAGCAGCTAAAACTGGTTGCAGAGATTAGGATGCTAAATATATGCATGATGAGAACACTACTCTATGACTTGCAGACCCAAGAGCTGCTTCACAAGCAAGAAGGGGAAAAGAAGAGATTCATAAATAATTTCTGCAAATAAAACTGGAGTCAGATTGTAAACAAAGGTAGAAAGTAAATAAAGCTCTGCCTGGGACTTGCCTCTAGAATCTCTGTGCCAGGGTACTTTACCAGATTATAAGAGCATGGCATTTTAGTAATTGGAAAGTATAACATGCACTAAGTCTGGAAGGGAAACAGAGAGTTGTCCAGAGGTAAACATTATACTCTAACTTTCAGAAGCCTACTTTATGAAATACCATAAATAGTTGCTAGAATTGCAGAAATTCAGAGGTTCATGGCACAAACCTTACAGCATAATTAAGTTTTCTGAACCCAACCTTGTTTAAAGCAATTTTTAACATGATTCAATTCTAATTCTCAAAAGATTCACAAGTTAACTGATCAGGTATGAGTCATTTATAGATGTCAAGTCACCTGAATACTAGGAAAATCAATAAAGTGTATAGGCAAAGTGCCATGGGGACACCCACTACTAGCTTAAATTTTAGTTTGGAGCTTTTTCCTTACTGGAAACCAAATAATAGAACAAAATCCTTCCCTTTTTAAAATATGACTAAAGGAGTTCATCATTCCCCAAGACTAATCATTACTATACCTGTAGATGAAAGGAAGCCCCAATTTCTAGCCCCTGAGGACCAACAGTGGCCACCAAGCCATCAGGTGCCTGACTCTCTAGACTGGCTGGAAGCTACTGACTAGATAAAAGGACCGTTTCTGAGAATGGAACCCTATGTGCATTTTACAATTCCCTGCAGTTCTATTGTTGTCATAGGCATCAGGGTAACTCGCATGGTTCTGGAGTTATACGGACGTATCTTAGCTAAAAAAGCTTATTTTCCTAAGAAAAAAATGGCCAGGCTGGGACTGAACGAGCCACTTGCAACTACCCATCCTTTGTCTGTTTCGCACCACAGTATAAGGGAGGGTTTGGAAAGCCAAGGTAAATTTTCTGCAGTCAATACTGCAGAAAAAAAAAAAGGGGGGAGGGGGGACAAGCCAAATCTGTAATTCTGCAATGAAGATTGGCTTGGGGCTGAGTTGGTTCCGCCTGGAATGCAAGGTGGGGCAGGGCTGAGTCATGGAGTTGGATGCGCCCTGCAGCTGAGCGGGGAGCTGCCGCCCCCTCCAGGTCCAAGACACTCTGGCCTGCAGCCCCCCCACCCCTCCTACCACCCTCCCATCCCTGCTTGGCTGAGCAGTAGAGGCGAAAATGTTGCCTGGGCTCTCCAGGGCTTTCAACACTTTTGCATCCTCAGCACTTTCATGCCCACAGCACTTTCGCGCTCTCTGTGCCCTTGCCTTCCTTCCCCTTCCCCCTTGCTGCTGGTTGAAGGCTGCAGCAGCAGCAGCTAAGGCTGCGCTGGTGGTCTGAGCTGGGGAGGTGGTGCAGCAGCAGGTGGACCAGTCCCAGACCATGACGGTGATGGCGGCCATGCTAGCAGATTGTTAAAAAAAGAATCTGCAGGCTCACTTAAAACTCCATCCTCCTCTCTGGTGAAGCTGAGTGCCTGGGGTGACTACCAAGGCGACAGAGGCCTGGCCATTCCTCCGCTCAACCTGGGACTTTTCCGCAGTGAGGCGGTGGCAGCAGCAGGAATGGGGATGACAAGGACATCTGGCCCTGCCTTGAGTTTTCCTAGGGTCCGAGCCAAAAGGGGCAGGCAGTGGCTTCTGGGTTGAATTGCTGCACAGAATAACGGTGTTTCGACTAATGCTTGGCTAAAGCTGAAAGTTGCTCAAGTTGAGCCATTGTGGATCTGATTCTGTCTTGGAATAATGTAAAGAACTACCACCCAGATCAAATTCTCCTGTGGAGCCTAGGTTAAGAATCACCCAAGGGCTTCCCTCAGGAGTGTGGTTTATTCAATCAGAGATGATTAGGCTAGGAAGGAGGGCAGGCCCCTGGCTCAGGCTTACATCAAAGGGTTTGGTACTGCCAAAAAGGACTGCTTTGTTCCCTACTTGGGCTGGACCAAATAGCCAAGCACCAGGCTCAGATTTCATTGGGTTCCAACAGGAACGTCATCCCTGCTTCTGAAACCTGAAACCACAGAGAGTATTTGAGACTGGCAGAGCCAGGTGTGGGGGGGAGAAAAAAAAGGGAGGTCTCCCGTTATAGTTGGGTTTAAAGTCAGGAGCCCTAATGTCTGTGCCAATATCCTAACCCCTGAGAAGCTACACTAAGGGTATATGTTTGACTGAGGAGCCTCGGTGGGCCTCGCATAGCCGGTCCCCCTCCATCTCCACCTGCAGGACCGCCAGGCTCATGCACTCCCCGGCGCATCCAGCAGCGCTTCCCACTGCGTGTGGGGCCCAGGGTCTGTATGAAGAACCACTCTTTCCAAGATGTGGAGAGCAACTCTTCCAGGAAGGTAGGGTATGGCTGGAAAGGGGGGAGCCCCTAGGCGGTTTTTGGTAATCCAGTGAGTACTGGCTTTTGGGCGCTTGGCAGGGGCGGCCCTGAGAATGACCCAAGGAGAAGCAGGGAGTACATGGCTCAGCATCACACCTCTTGTGGCACAGACAGTCAGCGGAAAGGGGATGGTGTTCTTTGAGGATGTGGCTGGGGACCTGACGCCAAATCATCCCTAGACAACTTGCTTCTAGGGCCAGAGGATTCAGGGCCCTTCACTGCGACCTACTGAGAGCAGCCTTTGCTTGCATTCACGTGGACTGCTGAATATAGGCTGGCACATGCAAATGACCTGGCTGAAACTACTCTATAGGTTAGCTTCCAGTAGAGGTCACAATTCTGTATTAAAGAATAATGATGGCAGCTTCCAGATGGGCATGCACTTGAAATCCAGCTTGCCATGGACTATCATCAACTAACTCATCTTGGGAAGACATCTCTGGAAATATTCTCTGAAAGCAGTCTTACATCAGTAAGCTCTCTGTCCTCTGTAGAACAATCCCAGAATGGTGCATCACATGTGTTAAATGACAACAGCACTGTCCCACGTCCACCCCCTGCAGGGGTGCAGGGGATGGGCAGTCCTCTCTTCAAGGACATTGAGGTAGATTTCACTGAGCTGCCCCAGGTTCAAGGGTACCAGTACCTCCTCGTCTTGATCTTCACCTATTCCAACTGCATAGAAACAGTCGCTACCAAAAGGTAGGGAAGTGAAAAAAAGTGCTCCTCAGAGGAATATCTTTCAAGTATGGAATATCCCTAACCATCCATAGCGATATGGACCAGCATTTGTAACCGATCCAGTCCAGACAGGGATTAGGGGTAACTTGGAGAGTTGAGTGAATGAACCACACCCCCAAGGATGCTTTTGGAAGAGTTATTCAAGAAACAGGTCATAATTGAGTGGGCCTCCTGCCCTAGCTTTTCTCTGGGTAAGATGCACCCCAGGAAAGCATGGGTTCTCTCCATTTGAGACTCTGTAAGAAAGGCCCCCACAGATCCTGGATAACTTCCCCAGGAGCCTTCCTCAATTGGGGGACAAGCATCTGTGGGAACAAGTCCAGGCTCTAGGTGCCACCTTTCAGACTATAAACAGGTATGTACTAGAGAGAGGCCCGGTTTCATTAGGAACCCCAGTTCATCTGTATGAACCTGGGGATCAGGTTTGGGTCAAAGATTGGAAGAAGGAACCACTGAAACCTCAGTGGACAGGTCCACATACTGTTGTGCTTGTTACTCCAACTGCTCTTACAGTTTCAAGTCTAGCTCCATGGGTGCACTACTCACGAGTGAAAACAGTTCATCAGAGCAGTGAGTCATCCAACCAGGAAAGAGACCCCGCTGGCCAGAGCTCTGCCTGGACTGCCCAGCAGCTGTCTCCCACCCATCTCAAGCTGACCCTCAATTCGTCAGACTTAGAGACTTAGAGGAGCTGATGACGCGCCAGGAGACTCCGTGTTTATCTCTGTTCATTGCCCTGTTCATACTCTGGGCTTTACTTCTTCCAGTTGCCCTTATCAGTCAGTCCTGCGGACCTTTCCGTGGATTGCTGCTTGTCAGCATATATAGATACTTGGAAAGACCAACCTTTCTCGAATTCTACTCTGGAATATTGTTCCGATTTTATTGCATCCCTTAAACCATGAACCTAGTATACACTCTGTTCGCAGTGTTAGTTCACCCATCATGGACCGCCCCCAATAACAGAACAACATACACCTAACCACTTCTTGCAGCTAGCCCAGGCTATAACAGCTACTTTTAATTTATCCAGCTGCTGGGTATGTAGTGGGCCAGGGCCAAAAAGAGTGGATTCTGAGTAACCTCTCTGAGGTCCATCGTGGGACAGGTTGATGAAATCCAGAGACAAACCATGACTGGCCATTGGTAGAAACCTCCCCTGGAATATTTCGTCTAAAACAGACCACTGTAAGGTCAGAAGTCTTCCTTGGCCACAGTCATTGTAATTGGACATATGCGAGGAAGGCAGTTCCCCTCGACTGTGCACCTGCAGAAGGGAAATGGGACAAATCTGGCGTCTTGATTAATGATATCCAAACCCCATGCCAGGTGACAGATCCTAAAAATAAGGAAACTTTTTGTAGCGAGACAGTCAGGAAGAAATCATTTTATAACACCAATACTCAAGTGCTTTTTCTTGAAAGAGTATTACCCTGTCAATGGTGCAGTAAAGCAGGCATCAGTCCTTGAATATCTTACCAATGGGCTTGGAGCAACTCCAATGGTGAGTATAGTCCTAGATTCACTTGGTGTTGGAGTCTAACCCACCAATATAAGAACTGTACTCAGCATCCTAGCTCTAACCTAGGGAACTCTTCATATGGCACCTATAAGGGCTCACCAATTGTGGGATCCCCTTTGGGAAACTTAGACAATTACTATAATCCAAGTTTGAGACTCCATGACCAGGAACAAATCTTTGAAACCATTGCTGGTGCACTAAAGGGTCACTATGAGATCTGTGGTGAAACAGCATATACCTGTCTGCTCCCAGGTTGGACAGGCACTTGTTACACTGGCATAATTAGGCCTCATTCATTCCTCCTAGGAGATTCTATAAGAGAAATGTTGGGAATTAGAGTTTATGATGAGTTTTATAGACCAAAGCGAAGTATAGATACTGGTTTTACTTTAACTGGTGATGCCAATGGATGTGGCAATGAATGGCCTGAAAGAATAATTCAAGTCTACGGCCCTGCCACTTGGGCATGAGATGGCAATTGGGGGTGCTGAACTCCCATCTGTCTCCTGAATTGATTGATAAGGTTACAAGCAGTAGTAGAGATAATTACCAACCAAACAGCTAGTGCACTAGACTTATTGGCAGATCAGGCTGCCCAAATGAGAGCTGCCATCCTCCAGAACCGACTAGCCTTAGATTACCTATTAGCAGAGGAGGGAGGAATTTGCACTAAGTTAAATTTGATAAACTGCTGCCTGCAAATAGATGATAATGGGAAGATAGTTAAGGATATTTCCAGAGGTATGTGGAAAATAGCACATGTCCCAGTCCAGAAATGGGAATTCCTCTTTGACTCTAAATGGCTCTCTTGGTTCTCCTGGGCTGGAGGATTCAAAATTTTGTTGGGAATTATGGGACTCATTTTGGGAATTTGCACATTGCTCCCTTGTCTTCTACTTGTCATAATAAGCTTGATTCAGTCCACCATAAACACAGTTGTTAAACAGGTCACAACAAAGCATGTCTTGCTGGCTCGGCAGTATAACCCCGTACTCCCCGATGATGAACAAGAATGCTAACTATATTCTGTTCTATATTCACAAGGTCCAAGATGCTGTACCCCCATTACAGCCCTGTGCAGCAGGAAGTAGCAAGATCGAGTCTTTTCCCCAATTCCCCATCTATGGACTTTCAAAGCTAATTATCATCAGTTTGAAAACAAAAATGGGGGAATGTAGAAGAAAGGAAGCCACACCTCAGTTTCCAGCCGCTGAGAACCAACAGTGGCCACCAAGCCATTAGGCACCTGACAGTCTAGACTGGCTAGAAGCTACTGGACTAGATAAAAGGACCTTTTCTGAGAATGAAACCCTATGTGCATTTTACAATTATGTGAATCCAGTGTGTTATCCATGTGAGGAATTCACAAATGAATAACTGAATTCCATTTGTAATTCCTGTTCCAATTCACACCTTCCCCTCTCCCTCACCAATAAAAATGTATAACAAAAGTATTTTGGGACTCAGATTCCATATCCAGCCCGCGTGTAATAAAGCTCTCTTCACTACTTCTAAAAGAGCACTGTTTGGATTTTATCAGTTGAGAGAGAGAGCTATAACATACCAAGAGTTATTTATGTCTAAACTCAGTGATCCTAGCAAAACTCTGGTTTCTTACTTAAAAAAAAATTACAAGGTGATGACATCACCAATTCTGTATCTTCTCTTTCAAAGACAAACTACATGTGAAAATATTAGAAATCCTTAGCAAATAACATTAAAGAATTTTCATCTAAACTTTTATTTTACATTTTTCCCTGTATACATGCCAGTATTGTTCAACAGTCTAAAGCAAAATAATTCTCAATAAATATCTTTTGACTTAAATTGCTATATACCCAAGTCCTTGGGGCCTTTCTTTTCTTGTCCTTGTATTTGCTCCTGGTTTTCTCAGCTCCATAATCAGTTAGTAAATGTGATCCTCAATCAGACATATTCAAAAGATACAATTCTCAATTGCCTTTATCACTTTCAAAAGTAAATATATCACATTCTTATCATAGAAACATACTTATATAGTCAGAAGGACAGTGGTCATCTGGTTTTCTTGTTTCCTCTGAATCTATTTTAGCTACAACATTGCCTTTTGCATTTTCCTCATGTAGACCAGAGCATCTGAGAAATTTAATTTGAATAACACTAGAAATAGACCTTCCAGGAACTAGTAAGTTTTGTAACATAAATAATTCAACTAAATTGGAGGATGACTTTTATCAAGGAATATATGATCAGTAGATGGTAGTTACATGCATATATACATATAGATCTACAAACCTATATATCAATTTTTATCAATTGAAAAACTAAATGCATAGTCATTATTTTAGGTTATATAATAGTCCAAAGAATATGAGAAAACTAACTCAATGTGAAATTTCACATGCTTCCAATGATTGAAAAAAACCCAGGAAAGCCCTTTTCACTATCACACATTTAATTAAGGATATAATTGATCAGAAGTGTTAGGAAAAAAAGTTTCCAAAAGCAAATAAAGGAATGAAAGAGTTAAGAAAACTGATTCTACAGAGCTACAATCTTTCACTCAAATCAGATTCTTTTCTGAAGTCTGGTTACTATAAGACAATAATTCAAAATTTTAAAAAAGCAAAACAAAAATCAATACTGTGGGTATCTAAAGTACTTGTTATAGTAGTACCCAGAACTATATATTCAACATTATCTAATTATTTTAAATACAGTTCATTTAAATAAAAGTCACATACAGATATAATAAAAAAAAGGAACTGAATCCATACTATGAAAATAAAGTCTCATTCCATTCCCACTCCTGACCTAGAATCTATGCTCTCTTAACCAAATCTGTTTCCTTGGTTGAAGGAGAAACAAGAAAGGGGAAAAAAACACCATCTATTAGATAAGGTCTAAAAATACATTTTTTCCTGAAGAATATTTTATGGTTGCAAATATCTTTGATTATTAGCTTTTAAAATCTTGTCTTTTGTTTTGTTCCCCCACTGTACATTTTCATACCCATACAGATGCTTCTGTTTCTCAGATTGAATAAACACTGATAATTCTTATAACTGCATCTCCTGCTCTGAATTTATTTCTAAATTTCAGATTTATCTCTCCAATGTGGGTGTCCTAACAACATTGTCAATCCAACAAACCAATTCATTGTACCCCCTATTGCTCCACAGACACACTACTTAAAAAGTTAAGTAAATTACATAGTGCATTAGAAGGTGATAACTGAGTTAGAGAAAATTAAGCAGGGAAAGGGAAAAGGTAATATCAGTGGATAAGGATAATCATTGTTATCAAAGTACCTATTTTACCATTCCTTGGTTTTACTTATCTGCCCTTCCCTTCCACTTCAATTCTCTACTACTTCATATTGAACTTCTGAAATATTCCCCATGGCCATCTTCAGCACCTGTATCATGAAACTGATCCTTTAGAAAAACCAAGCTCATTCTGCCATTCCTGTTGTAAATCTACCATGTTTCCAGTCATTTATGGAACTAAGTCCTAGTCTGTATGCTCAAAATTTTTCTCTAAACATATTCTCTAATCTAATGCCAATATCAATTCTAAAAGAGAATTGATTGTGCATCTGCTGGGCATCAGGGATTATGTTACATACTAGAGCAACACAATGATTAATATGTCTTTATTTCAACACAATAGTATATACTCTAAACAAGACTAAGGAATTGACTCTGGTAAAGACTAATAGAGAAAATAAATATCCCAAATATACCACTCTTTATCTTTAATTCTAAACTTTATTCATAGTGTTTTCTTGCTCTGAAATGCTATAGCTTGTTTAAGCCTATGCCAATCTTACCCATCTTTCAAAGCTTATTCACAGATATGCCCACTCTTCTCCTGCAAGGATACTTCCACTATCAAATTATTTTCAGCACTGCTTTAAAAATGGTTATTGATATAATTAATTTTGACACATGTTAATATTAAAATTTGCCTACTAAAATCTATTTTTTCTTCTAAAATCTATTTTTTCTTCTATATTAACAGATACAAATTTTGTTCCAAGAGAAAATACACCCATCTAAAGAATTATGTTTCCTAACCTGTCTTGCAGATACATAAGAACCGGAGTGAGAATTTCAGGAAGTTCTTTAGAGGCTTGACGCAGGTGGGCTTTACTTGGTTTTATTCTCTCCTCACTTCCCATTTCTTTTTATTTAGAACACAGACATGAGCAGTGAAAATCTAACAACTATCCTGAATCCTGATGACTGAATATGAAGGTCATGTATTAATCACTGAGGAAGAAACTGAAGATCATATATCTGATCATTGTGGGGTGTCATACCAACTCTTGATCAAAACTTTTTTTACAAGAAAGTAAAATGAAATGTTCTTCTAATCTCCTGGGGTTGTGTTTGGGTGGGGAAAAGAATATTTTATTTTCCTTATTCAAATAAAATTCCAAACAGATTTGGTATGATTTAGCCTCAAATTCAGTCAGTAACAAAACATTTGTTTGCATTGGACATTGCAAAGTATCAGACATTTTGCTTCATAATGATGGTATATGAAGAACAATGAGAAATGGTATTTACCTTCTAAGAGCCCCAACTTCATTAAGAAACAAGAAAAAAATAACACAAGTCTGAGGCATCGAGTTAGAGGCAGCTCTAGGGTGCTAGAGAGCACATAGGAAGAACATCAGGAAATGACACATAAGCCAAGTTCTAAAGGCTTCAAGAGTTATCCTGCAAAAGGAGTGAAAGCGAGCATCACAAAATAGAGCTGGAGAGATGAGCAGAGGGCGAATTATTAAATGTTTGTAATATCATGCTTAGGAATTTAGGGTCTTATGTGCAGGTGACGAGAAAGTTGAAAAATTTTCAAAAGGAGGTACGAAATTAAGCATACTTTGGACACATCCAGTAAGGAATTATTTGAAAGAAACTTTAAGAGAAGAAGAGAACATGATAGTCTGTTAGAGAAAGTAAGAGACACCGATCAGGAGAAAAAATTCAGTGGAAAATTTACTTGGGAATTACATTTCACAGAATTTCATCGGACTTCATTACAGATGATGGAACACTTGGTAGAGTCCATTTTCTGAGAGAATGGGAATATCATCACTAAGAAGGAAGAGACAAGGAGAAGCAGGTTTATTGAAGATTGTAAGGAAATTATGAATTCAATTTGGATATAATGATCTTAAAGTGGCATAAGACGGTCATGTGGATATTTAATGTAGGTGGTTGTATATAAATACCTGGGATGAGGATAGAGTTTTAGGCTGGATTTCAGAATTATAGATGTCTACGTGACAGTGAAGCCATGAATGCAAGTGAAATCACCCAGAGGGTTAAGTGCTACAGGAATAGACTTCTGAGGAGTCCCACCTTTCATAGACTGACAAAGAAGTAAGAGACCACAGAGGAGTCTTATATTGTACAGAGAGATGAACAAAATCTTGAGAGAATGCTGAATTTAATGCTAAGAAGTGTAAAGTTTCAAATTGTGGGGAGAAGCAAAACGTTGCATATCAGAAAAATGTTGCAATTCTGAAAAGTTAAAAAAATAACTTCAAAAAGTACAGTGTATTTGGCTACAAATGCTAGTAGACTTGTTTCAGTGAGGTGGGGTAGGACCCAAATTAAAGTGTGTTGAATAAAAAATTGGAGGTCAAAGTACTACTACAGTGTAAATATTCCTTTGCATTTCACATCTTGCATCCTTAATTAAACTATAAGTGTCTAGAAGACACATCTTAAATATTTCTTTTCCATCTGATTTACACCCCACTTTATATATGTATAAATACATGTATATGTATCTATCTTATCTATTTATATATGTGTGCAGAGATATGCATCCATGTGTATATTGACAAATAAATGTACAAGGTATATATGTGTGTGTTCAGCATATAAATATAACAGTGGATGCAAAGTACTGATGACTAAAGCTGACATGATGGAAATACAAGAATTTCCCTGGGTCTCCAAGCTCACTTTAGCAACAGTGATACTTTTAATCATTCTTTTTTTCCTTTTCCTCATATCCTAAGTAATATGCAACCTGTCTTTGCCAGTCTTTTGTGCAACTCAAGTATGTGGCCTGATGCTTTTTGTTGCTCCTGTTAATTTTCCTCTTTCATATTTACATTTTCTTTCGTCCTCCACTCAGCTCATGAGCAGCTTGCCTTCAGCAGCTGGCATTTATAGAGCTATAAGTTTCCATAACTTCTCCAGGATTGCTGCATGCCTGGGCATGCCAAATCAAGCCCTGAAGCTGTTCTGCAAATAATTTCTACAGTAAATTTCATTTGTAATGACCTGAACTTGCATTTGTATCCTTTAGAAAAAGCTATATCTTCCCACAGAATTCACCAGCTCTCTACTCGCAATGTTAAGCTTACATTTTACCAGTATAATTAGTATACATATGGAATTTATGGCCTAAAAAGTATAACTGATTAAAACAAACTGAATCACTTTAAAGCAGCACTAAAGCACAAACATACTTTTGTTTTGAAAATCTCTTCTTTTTCTTACTTTGTCTTTGGGTTTAGAGTTCCCTCTAACCACAATATGGTCTGTTTGGGGCGTCTGTGATCTGTTTTGGCATTTCACACATGGAACACCTGCATGAGAGAGGCTCCTTGACTCTACAAACAGCTTGCAGGATAAGAATTTATTATTGAATGTGTCTTATTCATGCTGTTTAAATGAAAGGAGGAACTCTAGTAATGGCTTCTTCAGTTTAGTAACTGGAATATTTTATAGTTTCATCTAACTTTTATTTTCCCCCATCTGCTTAAGTGGCTTTATTCCTCTCAAGTTGAACATTTCAAGGCTCTTTATGAAAAGTGTGTTGGAAGATCTTGGTGCACTTTTTTCTGTGCCACCTTTTTCCCCCAACAGTCTCCTTTTGTTCTTCTCAGAGGTTTGTTATAAACCTTGCCTTTGCCCCTGATATTCTTCAGTCTAAACCAATTCCAAACCAAAATGAAGTCACAATGGAGGACAAAGTGTTGGAAGATTGACAATAAAAGTGGAGCGAAGAGAAGCAACCACTTTATATGGAAATATGGTCTAGATGATCTCATTACTGTGGTCTGTAAACCCTTGAGTCAATAGCATCAAAGTCTTTACATTCTAAATTCCTCCTCACTGATGTCTGACATTACCAACATTCATGCTTGCTCCTTCCTCAACAATACATTCTTTATTCCTGTGAATCCCAGGCTCCAGAGTATCTTGTGATCAGAAATGCAGTAAACTCAAAATGTCAAGCCAACTAATGTTTCCTTATGATTCCAAGGAATAATGGAGTAGGAGTGTATTCTTTCTTTATCTTCATTCAGTAGTTATAATCCCTCTTTGCCTGGTGAAAGCAAGTGGTCACTCAAGGCCTACTGGTTAGACCTCTTGTCCTGAAACTTTCTTTCCTTAGCTCAATCCACTATGAAGCTTGCAGTGAAGTAAAGGGTGGGTGTGGACTTGGCGAAGATGAGACGGTGCGGAACTTGATTGGTAATATTTGTTGATTCCCATGGTGTAAATACTCCCTCTGTGGTCAGTTTCAATCCAGCAACCCAACCATGTATGAGCAGACTCCCACATTATTTATTTTCAATTTAACAATTGGCTTTGGTAAATTGTTATCAGCTAGATTTTGCATGCTACTGCAAAAAGATCTCATATAAAAAACACTTTGAGGGCACTACATTCTTTTCCCTTTCTCCCCTACTCAATATTTGCATTACTAAAAGATCTGGCTTCTAGCTTTCCCAAGGCCAGCTCTAGGCAAACTTGCAAAATTGGTGGGACTTAACCCTCAGAGACTTTTGCTTTGCCTTTCAATTTCCCTGATGTTTCATCACTTTTCTGTTCCTAACACCTAGGTAGTGTCTGTGATTTAACAATCCTACAGGAGGTTCTCAACTTCATTAAAATCACTTGTAACAGCTTTGTGTTCTCTTACTGATCTATAACTTAAGTGAGCCAATAAGCTCACAAATGAGTTTATGACCACACAGTGTACATGGAGGTAACAGCTTGATTTTGATTTTTTCTTGTGTTAACAGCAACATTTTTAGTGATGGTCTGAAAACAATTTCCTAGCTCTAAATGTGACTCTGTAGCACTATCAGACACTAGGAAAACAGAACTACTGGTTCTGTCATGTCAGTTCTCAAATATCGGGGGCACATTCAGTCCAAGTTTCTCTGAAACAGCGAGGGAATGCTGATAGTGAGAGAAGAGGTTACCTTAATCAGCTTAGTTTACTCTGCAGTTCTCTCTCAGGTCTTTTCAGAGGCGTTTCATTCATGATTGAGTTCACTAAAATCTCAACCAGAATCTTCCTCAACCTTTTCACACATCTCCATGCCTGTTTTTCTTTGAGTTTTTTTTTTCACTGTTTACATGATTCTAAGTGTCTTCCCACCTGAAAGTCCTTATAGTATTTCTTTCAAATTTACTCAGAAGTTATCTCTTTTAAAAAGTTTTTCCTTATTCCTATACCACTCTATCTCACCTTCGCTAATATCATTAGGCCTTTATATTGTGTGTTTTATTAGCTATATGATTTGGAGCAAATTATTCTAACATTCTGTGCTTTGTTTTCCTTATCTGTAAAATGGGAATGACAGTAATGTCTGACTTAGTTTTACTGTGGAAATTATGTGAGTTAATATGTGAAATGCAATTAATTAAAAAAGAAACTGCATATAGTAACTTTGCAGTAAACATTCACTGTATTAGTAGTATAAGTCATAGTATCAACTGATATTTTATCCCTCATCAAACTCTTAAGTTTTTTAAAGTCAAAGGAATAATGTCTTAATACTTTTTGTAAACTGAGCCTGTCTCGTCATAGCTGGCATTTAATAGCAGTTCAATCTATATTTATTTAATAACACAAGGTACATGGTGAGTTGTGTTTAGTCTTCTGATATGCATTTGCTTTGTCTTCCAACTAAAGTAGACATATTTCCAGGGATGGCATATGCTTTTTATGTTTTTCCATTCCTCAAAGAACTTAATGAAATACAAGAGAGGGACTCAGACATAGTATTAATGAATGAATTGAGTGTGAGATGGTATTAATCTAGATGACCTAAATTTGTTGTGTTCTCACACTACATTTTTTCTTTTTTGGCATTATTAAGTTGTAGCATACAAGAGAGGAATTGCCAGGGCAGAAACTACATTTGATGTATGCATTTTAGAGTACTGTGTAGGTTTTCAGCACTCAATGAAAGGTAATGACAGCAATAATAAAGATAATTACTGCAGTAAACTAGTTTAACAAGAATTACACACAGTGAAGTGTTGCTCGATTGCAGCTGGGGAAACAAAGCATGACTATTGTTTGGAAATGGAAAGTCACTTTTCTATTAAACCAAGGATATACCAGTGGCTACAAATAAATAAAGATTAGTCAGATAAATTAAGTGGAAAATGTGAAGCTGAAAGTTCTCCATATTAAAGCTAATATTTTAAATAAATATTGTGAACAATTTAGGCTACTTGGATGGGGTGTGATTTAGGCAATCCTTAACAGTATTAAAAGTGAGATTTGATCCTAGGAGATAATATTAATCTTTATATTGGAATTCAAAGCTCTTCAAATTCCTATAAATCCATGCTATATTCCCATAGATAATGAGTTCTGCTAAAATATAAATAGAAAAAAATGGCACAGAAGACAAAGATGGATAAATAAGTCCAAATCATCAAATCAGAAAAGCTTGAAAATTGATTTCAATATTCTTTCCACAATTAAAAAAGGGGATGGGTACCTGTTACTAATGTCACAATGTTCCTTGTATCAATATATTTATTCATTCTATAAGCACTTACTAAGTTATTGCTGAACTTAATACTGGAGTAAATGCTCACAACTAATACACGCCTAGAGACACATATGCTCAGGCATTATTTAATGCTCATAAATGGATCAAGATTAAAATATATTTTTGATTTTATGCCAAGTCATGTTTTCTTCTGGGTTAAATTGTATTATTACCAATAAAACTTTTGAGCTCCTACTTTATATCAGATATTGTTCTAATGTCTCCTCAACACTCTATGAAGTATTAACACAATCTTCTTCTTGCAAATGAGGAAATGGAGACCCTGAAATGTTAAATAAACAGAAAAATGTCACATAGCTAGTAAGAGACTAAGCTCATGTTTGAACTCAGGAATTGGAGGTCCTCACCATTCAGTACCGAGTCCTGCAAAAACATTATGTCATTGACATTCACAATAAGTCTATGAGGTAGACAGATGTGAGCACCTCAAGAGAAAGTCCATTTCTTCAATAACTTTTAACTAGTAAGTGGTGACACAAGATTTCACCCAGGAAGTTTATTTGGTTCCAAAGCCTTTGACTGTACCATACCATACTAACTCCATCTAAGATCATTTTCATTCTTGAATCGACAAAGCACATCACTGCACAAACACTACACATCAGGCATCACAGAAATCCATGCAGATATTCTGTTCAACACATGCTAAAAAAGATGACTCCTTCTGTAGCTATTTTAAAAGGCAGAAGTTATAGCAAAGCTTATAATAAAATAGACAAAATGAAGTAGTATATGTCCTTGTTCACCAAGACTCATTCCCCTTTATATATTCTTCATGAATAAAGAGTGGAATCATAGAATAGTGCCCCATTTAACAGGGAACGATAATCAGAAAAAAAGCCAGTGTGGATGAAGCACCAGAAGATTAGACATAAAATGAAAGATAGCAGAGTTTTGAACAAAATTTTCTCCTTCAAGGCTGAAAGCTATTTTTAAATTTTTTTTTAAGAATTCAAGGAAGATGATCAAGGAAGAAAGCAAGAGAGATCAGAAATAAATTAAAAAAGAGTAAGCAACACTAAGAATAAATATGGAAGCTGAAGCTAAACCAATTTGTAAATAAAAGACCTAAAAGAAAAGATCAGTAAAAATGATACAGAAAACACAGCTGAAGACAGGGTAAGACCAACTTGAATAAATGGTGAAAAATAAATATCTAACCATAAAACAAGAGGTAAGGGAGATAAATGCTCTTTCACTATATACATATATGCATGCGTATGTACATATACATGTATATTTCATATTTCTGAAGAAAAAGTATAACTTTTCTTAATAATGTCTTTGGAACACTGATATAATAATGACATTAATTTGCATATTAAAATTAAAAATTTCATCTTAGAATAAAGAATGATATGAATCAACCAATACTATGGTATATCCTGAAGTGGTTACTAGACTTCACATACAAAGAACTCATCCTAAATAAAAACAAAATTTATAACTGGAGAAAAAAAATAGAAAGTAGGTTACTTAAGGAAAGAAAGTTTGGCCAAATATTTTATTCCCCAGTATATTGTCTTTTAATAATAATTAAAGCAACAAGTAGACATTGCACAAAGCTCAGGTTTCTCAGTCCTCAGGAGTATTTTTGAGAACTACTTGTTCACAAAATGCAACCAGATAGAGAACAATCAGATTAAAGGCCTTGAATGGAAATTTGAGGTAGAACATAACGAAGATGAACATTGATTTCATTTAGATTTAAGGTCTAATTATAAAAGAGTATGTGTAAATTAATATTACTTGTCAGCTTTATAATACAACCAGCACAAATGGGAGAAGAATGAGAGAAATGAAATCTACTGAAGTGAATATACAATCATTTTCCAGGTGAAAACCAGTGGGTAAGAGTAGCAAAAGTATAAGACAACTGGTTTGATGTAGCAACTCAATGGACTTTCTCATTAATAAATTAAAGAACCATTTTAATATAAACTTATAAAAATAATTTTAAATCAATAAACATTCTACATAATCACAGGAAAAATAAAGCACACAAAAAAGGACCGTAGAATACAGCCTGCCAGCAAAAAACTAAAAACAAGAAAACATGGAATATAAATAATATTATGGTACTAAGATGAATGACTTCTCACATCAATGAAGGTAAATAAAATAACTCATAAGAATCAGATTCTATAATTTTATCAACCAGAAGTTCTAAATCCATAGTTGAATTAAAATAAATTTTTAAAAAACAAAAAATAATAAAATCAAAATACCAACTGTTTAAAGACTTAGAAGTCCTGTCAGCAACTGATGTGCAAAAAAAGTCAAATACATAGAATATAGCAGTAAGTCATTACATATCAGAATCTATAGAATCGACTGAGATTGTGAAAAGAACATTTATAAACCAATAATTTTCTTTCTAAAGAAAAAAAGATGAAATAAAGGAATTAAGCATTCAAAAGAGGAACTTAAAAAGATAACAATAATATGAAAGTAAGGAAAGAAAAATAAGGATTAGCGAATAAGAAAAATAAAAGTGACCTGGAAAATAAAAAAGTGGTAAAAGAATAGAGTCATCAATTGGTTGATGTGCATGAACATAAACATTATTTAATATATCACTGAATATATTTCATATGTTAACATGCACACTATATATACATATGTATACAAGTAATATTATAAAATAATATTAGATAGAAAACATACAAAATTAAAAATTAAAAATTTGGTATGTTAATTACTATATAGATTATATATACATACCATGTATACACACATACATCACCACCCATATGTAGAATATTAAATATATATGTGTATAGTGGTATGTATGTGTGTGTATATATGTCTCTTTACATGTACCAATCTTGATAAAAATACAAGAAAAAAGCATGGAGAGTAAATAAAATTGGAAAAATTAGAATTTGTTAGCAAATATAGATGCAGGGAAAAAGAAACTATGAGAAAATACTTACACACATTCATGATAAATTTGAAAGCCAGAATTAAATGTATGCTTTATGATAAAAGAAATGACAAAAATGGTCCTAAGGACAACAGAAGTCTGATCAGATAAAGGCAAATCTTACAATTTTCTTGAGGGGAAATTAAGCAAATTATTTATATCCATATTTTTAAATCAAAATTTTGCTAAACCAAAGAGTTTCAATGATGAATTCTAGTCAATCTCTAAAGAATAGATGATTATAAAGCTATTTGAAATATTCTAAAAGCATAGATGTATATAGCTTTCAAACCCATGTTTTATAAAATCAACAAAACTTGTTTTAAATCCAGAGAGTTATTTTTCCAGACATAAATATAGGGGAAAAACATAGCCCATCCTTCTTTTGTATACAAAACATAAGGAGGAAATCTTCAGAATACTACAGGGATAGAAAACAATTAGAAGGTTTAGTCCAGAAATATTTAAAAAAAAACTATGTATGAAAATCTATCAATGTATTTTATAAGAAAGTAAGACAATAAAAGCATTAAGTGTCTTCATAAATGGCAAAATGCTTTTTGCTAAAATCAATATCTGATATTGATTTTTGTAATTATTGAAAAAATGAAAATTGGAATTTCATATAACTCCAAAATCTGTTTGACATATTTCCAAAAGCAAAATTCATGCTAATAATAAATAAAGTATTAGAAACATCCTCATATATTCAGAAATAATAAAACAGGATGCTGATTATTATCACTAGCATATAAATATTTTAATTTTTCTAGAAGTGCCAGAATATGTACTATTTTTGCTTAGAAATTTAGGATAATTTTTAAAAATAAGATATACAAATATTGGAGAAAATGAAACCATTTTTTTCTAGATTATTATACACCTGAACACCCCAAATTAAAAGCAACAGAAATGTTTATTGAGGAATTCAAATACAAACAGGCAGAGAAAAAACAATTACTTTTCTGGATTCAAATATGCCCAGCTATAAAATACAGAGACGTATAGAAGTAAGACTATCTTTAAAATGAGAAGAATAAATATAAGGTACGAAGTTAATCATGAGTAAAATATATCTAATAGAAGATTTTTTTAATTCTATTAAAGAATATATTTTTTAAAAGACTTCGAAAGAAAAAAAAAGAGCTTACTTTTGCACAGACTCAGTATTGAAAAAACGTAAGGTTAGACTAATCTGCAGTTTTCACATGATCCAAATAAAATACCAACAGCCTTATTTTTGGAACTTGAGTTAGCTGATTCTAAATTTTTATATAAAAATAAACATGGAAATTGGCAGTAGGTTTTGAAAAAAACAAAAAATAGTAAAGGTAGCCAGTAAGATAGTAAGATATATTTTAATTTTCATGTAATTGTTTAATGCTGGCATGTTAATTAGCAGATTGATCATTTGGATGGAAGGAAAAGTCAAGAAATAAGCAAAAATGCGTCTGAGAATCTACGGTATGATAGTTAACAGTTTAAAATCAGTGAACAAATAACCTTCTTAGTAAATGATATTGAGACAACTAGCCAGGCATTGAGAAAGAAAAGCTGAGTATTGCCTGAAGAGCAGACCCCAATAAATTCCCTATGTAGCACACTTAAATGTAAAGTTGAAATTTTAAAACTACTAAAAAATTAGATTTATTGAAACAAGTTTTGATTCAGAAATACTGTTTCTAAATAAGTGGAATCATCCAGAAGCAGTATTAGAAAGGGTTAATAAGTTTTACTAAATAAAAATTAAAATATTCTACTTTCAACACCTCATAATAAGAAGACAATATTTTATATTTTATAAAGCTTATCAAATAGGATCATTTTCCTTAAAACATATATATTTAAAAAATATGTATTATGCAAAATACATACTGAATTAGAAAACAGGCACATACATAAGAAAATCTGCCATTTATATTTGATTATAAACTTTGCCTTGGATTCAGTAATACCACTGCAAGACATTTATTGAACATTTATACATGTATCTAAACAAAGAAATAAGAACAAGAATGTTCTTATGGCATTTCAGAAAGAATAAAAATCTGAAAAATCTCTAAATGTTAAAAAGTAATAAATAGGTTAAGTCAATTTTAGTCCATAAAAAAAGTATTCTACAGCTCAGGAAAGCAAGTGAAGTTACATACTGATAATGAAAATATCACCAAATTATGATGCTAAAATAATAAAAATTTCTGATGCATTGCTGTAATGTGAAAATATTTTTGTAATATACACAAATAGACTTTAATCTGAAAATTAGGACTAGAAAGTAAGAATGGGGAAGAGTTGCTTTTCATATTATAACTTCTTTGCAATTCTATTTTAATGTTTTTGCTTATGCTTACATTACTTTTTACATTAAAAATGAAGGAAAATAAAATTAAAAACCTGAAGTTTTAAATATACATTACTTAATCTCTTTATAAACTTTGTATTTTCATGACTTGACAATGACCAATAAATTTCACAATGGTATTGAAAGTTTGATTTAAATATTTCATATCATAATCCCTCGCCTTAATATTTGTTCTCTCAAGGAAAATATTATCCTGGAGATCAGGGGAAAGCAAAGAAATATTCAATGTTCAATGCAATTTTTAAAATCCTAAAAATGTAGCTCAAAAATGATTGAGATATATACATGACATATATATCTCTCTCTATATATCTATCTATAGAGAGATATATATAAAACAGCTTAGTAACAAGTATTTGATTTAGAGGATAGAGTACAGGAATGATATTCAGATAATCTGTATTTGAAATTGTCTGTACCACTTACTGAGAAGATATTCTGCTTTTTAATTCCTCACTTCATTAAATGGCAAAGCAAAGATAAGAATAACTACTTAAGGATAATTGTGAGAATTAAATTATTACATGTTCACATTGAATAAACATTCCTGGACTTTGAGTATGGCTATACGAAAGAGACAATCTTTATGGTATTGCCTACACAGCATCTTCAAGACAGAAAATAGCTAAAGTTCTCAATAGATCCAAATGAATTCCAAAACTATAAGAATCAATAGAATGGACACTACATGCAACTTAACAGCATCTCAATTCACTAGGCAACTCTGATCAAGGTGGAAAGCTCACAAAACATCTATATTTCGCTGGATATGACTGAATGTTTTTTAAGTACCCTTGAATTTGTTGTTGTTTTTAATGATTTAACTGCAAATGTTTAGGGTCCACTAAGGGAGTATTTTATTTGTTCCTTAGCACTGTCTTTTCTTCCAGTTCTCCTCTCTGTTTTCCTGCCTCTTCTTCCATTACATAAATAGATAGGCCTAGGCCATATGTGTGATACACTACAATTTCTCTCTTTATCCCCTTATAGAAAGCTTTTTTAAATGGACTAGACCAACACAAATAGAGGTGCTAAGTAGATCAAACAATTAGTTCTGAATTTTTGAAGATTTTCTGTGACATTTGTTTATGTTGGCTTTTTCATTTAGTTTCTAGGAAAATTGTATCACTGTGGCAGTTAATTCAAATCCCAGCAAGACCTGGTAAGCAAATAACTTGCCAAGTTTTAACTAGAAGTACTTCTTAGCCTTTACCAAAAGAAGGACCAATTTGAGGTGTATTTCTATAATGGATGAGCCTTCTGTCTGAGTATTCCATTACCTCATTCATTTTAAAGTCAATTTAGAACTCATGGACAGTGCCAAATTTACAGCCTGGAGTCCAGACTCCCTTTTTTAGCCTACAGAAAAGGCATTGCATAAGTTGTCATGCTGCAAACCTTCTGAGCTAGCCCCACTCCATCACATTCCTATTCCTGAGGGGACAGAAGGGCTTCAGACTCTCAGTCTATCCAATAATGTAAGTACCATTAAAGGTCAGCAAATCTAGCTGAAACCTTGAATTCTCATTTTATGGGACATTATCCCATCACTAACAGAATGGTTGGCAAAGACAACCAAGCTCTGAAGTACCCATGAATCAAACCACCAAAATATTTGTGTGTTCATTCTATAGTTGCAAATTAGTAATCAGAAGTTAATCAAATATTTAATTTTCCCAGATTTCTTTTTAAGAACTATCCCCTTCGATGCTGGGACCCTTAAATATGTAGAAAAGAAGTTCAAGGAATGACAGATCAGACCATTTTCTCTAGGAAGGAATGATGTCATGGCTGTTTAGGGAGCTAAGCTTATTTGTGTGCTTATTTGTCTATAATTAGCATTTTCTGAGGGATGGGCTAAAGCATTTCTGGGATAGGATAACCTTAGCTATTTGACGGTATCACTGCTAATATTGGATCGGTTACATCATTCTATCACATGTCTCCAAGCATGAGAAAAAAGAGTTTGGCAAGACCAGGTGGCTTGTCTTTTGTTGTAAATGTCCTGATCTTCGCTGTATCTGTTTTTTGGGGGTTTTGTTTTTGATATTCCCTATGTTTTCCTCTGCCTGATAATAGTCATTTCCCTTGAACAGCCAACGCAAGCTATGCAGGAACAAGAGGTAGGTGATACCTGAGGCCTTGTCCTTTGGTAGATAGAGAAAAAGTTATATACAAGTGGAAGTTCAAAATTGGGAAAGCCTTGTATTCTCAAATGTCAGAACAAGTAACAAAACAATCTCATGAGAGCTGGGATTTGAGAAGGGAATAAAATCCAAGTGTCTAAGAAGAGTATTTTCAAAAATTTGAAGGGAGCTCAAGGAGTTCTTTTTTAATAATATAGGGCAGTATCACTCAAGAGGGTATCAGTCTGCATGAGAGAATAGAATCAGGACAGCCCAGTGGGCCTTCCCTCCCTTTTCTATAATACTGTTTTCATTCTTTGCAGCCTAACTCAATATCATCCATCTGAAGTCTTCTGACTCTCTTTCTTGACTTTTAACAGAATGAATCATTTCCTTCTCTGATCTTTCTAAAGTCTTGCTCAAATTGCCTAGTTTGGAACTTTCCATTTTAATATAGTTACTTATAGATTTATCTTCTTGAATTGAGGCCAGGTATGGTATTTTTTCTCACTTTATATCCTCAAATCTAGCCAATTCATAAGGTAGATGAATAATTTAGATTAGATGGATTGATTTCACATATTACTTGCATCTTCCATGAGCTCAGGTTATGCATATAATAGGTCACAGAAGTTTTAATGAACGAGCATTTATTTCCTGCTTGGTTAATTCCACAGCCACCATAATAGATGTCTTAGGATACCCTTGGATTAGACAGGAAATTTGCAGACAAATTAAAAGAAAACAAAACAAAAGCATTACTGAAAGTATCATGGGCATATGGATCAAGTGAGGTGAGTGATAAATTCACTTTTTGCAGCTGCTCCAGGAAGAGCTAGTTGGATGATGGGAAGACAAATCACTTCATTGAGCCACCTACTGTGGAAGAATATTAAATATCTGTGATAATTTTGATACCAATAACTATTTCCAAGGCAAGGAATGGTATTTATATTACCATAGTGGCATTCATGAAACATTTGGATAATTTTAATTCAAGGATTTAATGTTTCTGATTTCCAGGGCTTTCATAGTTGCAGTTCCCTGTCATGTTCGAGAAAGGGTATTTATTCATAGACTTTGCAACTTCATTCTTTAGTCATAAGTAAAAATGGGTCATAGATCATGTCTTGTTGTCTGTAACCCAGTTATAATTCTGGCAGGAGGGAAGTTTCAAAATCATGATTTAATCGAGGAACGTTTAAAAACTCATTAGCTTCTGATAATTATACTAATATCTAAAGTATTAAAATCATGGAGTTAATTTCTGCAGAATATCTGCAGTGAACATGTTCTGGGGAAGTTTTCTTTTTCAACTTTTGGGAACAAACGAGAAGGCAGTTCAGGGCTCTAACATGACACTCTTATTTCAGATGCAGAAGAGAGAGATTTTCACAGAAGCCTCGCATCGTGAGTTAGCGGATTCTAAAATGAAAAGCAAGAATATTAGAGCAACATCTCAAAATGTGACTCTGGGCACTGGAGAAGCCTCTTCACTTGTGATTGATTTGCATTTCTGCCTATGTCTGAATTCATATTCCATAAGCACAGATGGAGGTGTGATAGGATTTTTTTTGAGCACATCTATTTATTCAGATACCGGATTCAGGCTCTGAGTAGAGAGATGGTAAAGGCTGCTGTGAGCAGATGGCACATAGGCACTATGACTTCAGAAACAACGTTCTTTAAGGATAAGTGGCACAGTAATAATAATAATACTTAGCACATATATTGCACCTTTGGTCTGCCAACATTAACTAATTAATCTTCAGTAGACCCCTGTGAGATAAGGAAGTGCTTATAATTATGTCTATTATGCAGTCAAGTCAACTAAGAATGTGTCTGCACATACTGTGGAAGAATTGGCCCAAGTTAAAGACCGGGTGGATCCAATTTGCATGGCTCTTTAAGATTTCTGCTCTAGTAGCAAAGACTAGTATTTCTAGACACCCTGCTGCTTGAGGCACTGAGTAGATTTGAAGTAGGATATAACTGCAAGATATATTTCATTCAGAAGGTTTTTGCCGCAAGGGACCCAAAATAGACCTGAGAAAAGTTGAGTCACTTTTCTAAAACCTTTAAGGGCATGACTGACCAGAAGCAGGTATGAAATTACCCAGGTTCTGGCTACCTCTCTAAGGAAAAGCAGGTAATTTGACTCCATACATCTTTCAGAGATATTCTTTAATTTTTGAATTGATTTTATTGAAGGAACATTGCATCACATTAGATATTTTAAATTAACAGCTATGAATAATAAAGTTTACTGTCACTAGTCTAGTTCTTCCTTCACTACAGATTTTTTTTCATTATTAAAATTGAGAGAAGGAAAAGATGGAAATTTTCTCTTAGTAACACTATAGCTGAGGTTTTCCCACCCATTGTTGGTTGAGTGTATACTATGTCTTTGACTATGTATTAATAACCCATATCAGATTAGAGGGCTGGTGAGTTTCTTTTAACACTGAATTGCTTCGATTCTGATGTTCAGATGCTACTGATGTGGAGAACAGAAGTATCTGTCCTGGGGGTCTGATTTTTGAGACTATTCTAATGTAACAAGATATCAAGAGGCTCCAGACTCTATTTAAATATGTAGTAAAAAAAAGTCCTTTGCAAATGTGTGTTATTAAAATATGTAGAAAGTGTCTCTTAGTACCTGACACATGAACAATAAGTAACATTTCAGTCTCCAAGCTATCTCTCATTAGCGGTATGATTGAGCTAGTAACAACATCTTGACTCAATTTTCTCTTCTTTAAAATGGGGGCTGGTTGTGCCAACCACAAATAACTAAAAGATTCAAAAGCTACTTCTATTCTTTGTAATAAGGTCAAGGAGTCATTATGAGCTCATTATTTCATATTTTAAAAGCCTTTTGCTTTCTATTATAATAGCTATTCTCTACAGTATAATTCTGTGCATCTAAAGCCACCAACCCTTGACTTGTTAACCTTAGGTGGCAATCACCTTTGATCATCTGCTTTCCTCTTGTCCATTTTAAACTTGCTCTTGTTTTAACACAGTTCTCAAACTCAAAAATCCTGAAAGACAAAGGATATAGTGTTAAAATGTAGAGTTGCTAAATAAATAACAACAATCCATAATGATTCTTAGAGGCAAAGCAGCAGTTACATCTCCTGATTGTAGATAGATAAAATGAAAATTATTTTTTACACATACCACCTGTAGGGTGCAGGTATATTTTCTGAACCATGTATACACGGTTACATACTATGGATTTTTATTCCCTTGCTTAAGAATGCTCATTCTCTTCCTTTCTCTCAATTATCAGTCTTTTCATTGAAAGTTTACATTGAATTTAGTTTCTCCTATGAAATCAGTCCTACGGTTCATAATAAACTTCTTACTCAGCTTTAGTAAGTTTCATATTTTGAGTATCTCATTTGGCATTGATGAATGGCATATGGCATATTTTTTATCCTACTAAACATATATATGTATATATGTAAGTATATATTTTTACAGTGTTTCTTTTTAGGTCATATATATGAGTCAAGAATATTATAGGAATTAAATATGTTAATTCATATTGAACTATGTATGACACATAAAGAAACCTCTCTTAATATAAGTATAATTATTTTATATTTATAATATCTTAATCCTTAGCTAAATTTCTCCTTATTCTGACTGGCACAGAGAAATAATCATAAGGAGAGTTTGCATGTTTATAATAATTTAGTTAACTAGACAGTCATCAAATATTAACATTTATAAAATACTTAGAGGTAGGAGTCTCTGCTGGTTGAAGGAATTAAAATGTAGGAAAGATTAGTAAAATAAACAAGGGAACTCAACTGGAATATGAAGAAACAGAAAACTTTGGGTTCATGATTCTATGATCATTACAGGGAAAGTGAGTCAATATGGTAAATGGGCAGATTCAGTATCTCTCTTTAATATAATCCCTAACCTCATTTTTCTTTCTTCCTGAGTCCTATGAAATTTACTATAGCTGGATTGATTTATAAGTTATTTACATGTTATATGTCTTCTAGAGATTAAAATTTTCTTGAAGGGAAGTCTCACATCAGGCATTTTTAACTGGTCCCTAACCCCTTGTTATGACACTTAATATAACACCCATCAAACATTCCATAAATATTTCTTAAATTTATGTATTTTAGGACTCTAATTTCAGCTTGTCTACTAATTTGCCATGTGATCACTGACAATAAATAATTATTGCAAACACAGAAGCTAAATGCATAACAAAATTTAATTGTCAATACAATGGATGAATTAAAATAATACAAGGTAAATTGGATTTTCACTAAATCTATCTAATTCAATCATATTATTCTCCTTAGGCTATAAAATTATCATAAATATGAATGAATATAGTCCTCAGGCTTCTGACAGCACAATTCTTGGAAATTATGGTGTCTTTTATAAAAGTTCAGAAAATGTTAATCAGTTCCATCTCAGAGTAAATCAGGATAAATGTTGGTATGTCATATTTGAGAGTCTATTTTGTTTACTAATGTCAACTTTAAATTATAAAATTTAGAAAGCAAAGTAACAACCCGGAGCACCGGTGTTCCTTCATCCACAGCTATTATTTATGGCAGGCATTTGTGGGCTTGTACTTTCAAAATGACCACATTATCAACATTAAACAAATAAGGGAAATACTAGTTACAATTTGACATTTTTCCTGGAAACTGGGAGAAAGCAACTACTGCTTGATTTTTATAATAAAGCACAGTGAGTTACAAATCACCAGATGTGATAAGCAAAGTTTGAAATCTTTGTGTTAAAAATGAAGGTAAATTTGCGATATCTAGATTGTCCTTTATTTTAAATTAATTTGTTATCAATTTGCTTAATCTTTCATTTCTTTCTTGAAAGCTACAAGTCATGCACATTTTACAGGCATATAATTCTTTAAGAATACTTCCTTTTCTAGCAAAGAGACTCATCTAAGAGCTATAAGTTATAAACTGGAAATCAAAATTATTATATGAAGGTCATGGGTGATTTAATTTATTGGAAATAGCTATAGTTGATTGTCAATTTTTTATGTTTTCTAGGTATTGCAAGCAGTAATCAATAATAGCTCATAGAGAACAAAGAAGATATTAATTATGAAGTTAAAGACGCAAATACATAAATATCACTATCTACCTATAGCATCTATCTAGTTATTTCCTATTTATCTATCACCTACCTATTGATTGCTCTAGCTAATCAAATAGAGACGAAGACAAGTCAAAAAGAATAATTTTCTCATCAGTTGTAAATTCCATGAACATTTCATGCTATTCTGGTTGTGATAGAAACAAAGATTGGAAGAGAAATAAATATGATACAACTAAAGGAGTAAATTTGCTTATCCCTTCTTCTGACAAATAGCCCTCACTCATTTTCTTCATCAGTTCTAGGAAAATTTCCTTTTCTGAGCATTTGTTCTCAGCTGGGTGAAGCAATACAGGTGGTGCTGCCTCAGCAGGAAACCATCCTCTTGCTGAGGGACCGCCAATTATTTGTAGTGAAACTAAAACAGAAGAATAAATATTACATGTTGATGGATGCTTGTCAGGTAAGAGAATGAGGTGCTTTCAGTGGGGCTTGTCAGACACAAAAACCTTCAGCAAATCTGCATTTTCAATGGCAAAGTGAATAGACTTCTCTGGCTGCTCCACTGGTGAACCTCAAGATTTTTCTCATAAATTTAAATTATAGATGACATAGCACTGGAATGGAAATAGATGACACCTTTAAAAATAAATCTAGTGCAACATTTGGGAAAAGGAATCACACATTTAAAAGGGAAAAAGAAAATTCCAATGTGCCAAAACAGAGCTTTTATTTATTGTCCTATTTACTATTCTCCATCTAAAATTAGTATCTCTCTTACTTTTCCTTTCAACCCCCTTTATAAGACTTGCTGTGGGGGAGCCCTGGAAGTTTTGTGCAATTCAAGGAGTAAGCTGGGTTGCAACTATAACAAAAAGCTTGCCAAGGTTGAGAGCCAAACTGGCAAGTTTTTCTGTTGTGTCAGCATTTAAGTATTATTGCAATGTTATCATATCACTGAAATAGGGTGAGTATGGAAACAGTAGAACCAAATGCTAAGGAACCTTAAAGGAAAGCACGCACCTAACTTCAATAGAGAGTTTGGCTATATTGGTCAAGACAAACATTAATAGGAAATTAGCAATTCAACTTTAATTTGACCACATGAAATTGTGCCTTTTAAATTTATTCCAGGGCATCTTGATTATAGCAGACTTTCTGAATCACATAGTGATAAAGAATAACGGTCTGAAAACCTACAATATCACATGAAGATTTGCTGGCATTATGAAGAAACTTCCACTGGCTAACCAGGAAGAATAATTTTCTCTTAGTAGGAAATTGAAAGCAATACATTTGAGATTCTTCCCCTTTTCATGAATTCATTCATACATTAAGGTAAAACAAAACATGGACAGACGCCATGAGAAACCACAATAGAATTCAAGATATGAGCAAAGGTTGGACCAATGTAAGAAAAGTCGATTGTGAAAAATACAAAAATGAAAGCCACAGTTAGAACTGTAACTCAGAACTGTATTTAATGGCATTAAAATAACTAGTGAGGAGAAAAATATATAGCAATATTTTGAACATCCCATACAAGAAATGATGAATGCTGAACTGTGCTAGATTGGAATTTTTAATTTATTTGAACTGAGTAAAACCAAGAAGAGGCAAGACAGAGAAAAAACATGAGTTCTTCAGAGATAACCTTTCCCTGCTCTAACATGAAATTAACAATTTAAATATTTAAGTGGTGAGTTCAATAAATAATTTTTCCCATATTCAGTTCACATGTTTTCCAATTCCCTATAGTTAGGAGGAGTCGGATATGTTCTCACCCAGTGATCAGTGTTGGTTGTCAAGTGATACTCTGCACATGGAACTCAGGAAAACCAAACACCTACAGGAATGTGTTGAAGAAATGGTATAGCAAGGTCAGAAGGTGACTCAGTTTCTGCTTCCATTCCCTGGGGTTTAGCAACTTTGTTAATGGGGCATATGTGCTGAGAATTATGTAACATTAAACATGGGGAACATTTCCTGGAAAAAATGTTCAATCTTCCTCACACCGATGCATTGATAGGTCTACTGTCCAGGTAAAACACCACCCTCTAGTGTACATCTCTAAATAATGCTGTTGTGACTCTGATAATGATTATTACAGTTGAGATTATAAAACAGGAAGAATAATGAAGATCTTTTCTTACTGCTATCCACAGGACAATGTATGCAAAGACTAACTGCACAATGGATGATAAATAACTCATCAGTGTTATCAAAGTCACTGGATGGATACTAACTCAGAAACAGTTACCTAGTCGAAAAGAATCAGCAAAGCTCATGCGTTTCACAAGTATTTGCAGAGCATTTGTTACAGAATAGGCATTGTTCTATGATGCAGTAAGGATGATAACCCCTAACACTATGAAATTGAACAAAAGTATTTCGAGAGCAGAACTCTGAGAAAGTTCCTTGATTCTTGCTTTTTTGGGGAAATAGCAAACTGCTGGAATTTAGTGTTGTTTAATTAGTTGCAGAAAACTAAAAATGTATTAACAAAAAATAAAAAATATTTTTAAGAAATCCTCAAAATAATTGACAATTATAGTAAATTTTCCTAGTACACAAAAATAAAAAAATAATTTATAAAAGTCTATATCTGAAACTTCTTTTGATATGACACAGCCTGAATCAATATAAATAAAAAAGTAAATGGAACAATTGCAAGTATTCTACAGCTCTCTGTCAGAGGAATTTGTTAGGAAATTCCGCGAAGATATTTGACATTGCTCTCTTCTCTGTTGTGAAGAGCTCAAAGAAATAGAGCTCTTCTTGAAAATGTCTCTACTTTCTTTCTACACTGGTAATAATTCAGGGAACATTTTTTTTTTTCTTAATCAGATCTGGCTTAAACTAGCGAAAGTGGATTTGGCCTGGTACATAAAGACATGAAAAATTTGAGAGTGTCAGAACTTCTGCACAGAATGTGTCAAATTCAAGCACATTTTCTCAGGTAATATCTTCAGAATGTCTTATTAATATTCTCTCCCTGGTATTTTACACTAGCCATCTTGTTTCTCCATTTTCAAAACACCACTGCTCATCAATATCTTTAAGCTATCTGCAAGTTATTTAGACTTTTGTTAGCAGCAAATCTTTTGTCACATATCTACCATTGTGGTCTAACTGTCCTGAAACGTTTTTGGAATTAGCTGGGATTTCATTAAAGACCTCTCTTTATATATATAATACATATATATATATATTTTTATGTGTGTGTGTGTGTGTATGTATATATGCAGATACACCTATTCAACTGTGTATAATGAGCAGCAGTTGAATACAATGTGCTCACATAGAATATATCCTTGCCTCATTTTCACCCTCCCAACCCCCTGCTAAAAAAGAGAGTGAATGAATTCCCCAGGCTTTGAATTTTCTCCCTTTTATTTTTATTGCAGCAAATTTGTTTTACAAAACAATATACATCTACATGTGCAGGCTTACTATTTGTCCAATGGATAATACACCAAGCTCACCACCAAATTGCCGGTAATCCTCCACCAATGGCCACTAGATCCACCCTCACGCTGCTTGTCCTCACCCACTTCCCTTCCCCTCAGGTAACCTCCGTTCTGTTGTCAATGTCTAAGGGTTTTGTACTATTCTCTCTGTTCATTAGTTTAGTGTCTACATTCCCCAGATGAATGAGGTCATCTGGTATTTGTCTTGCTGCTTCTAACATTTCATTCAGCAAAGTCCCCTTGAGTTCCATCCAGCTTGTCCAAATGTCAAGATTTCATCTTTATAAAGTATGCATCCTTCAATATGGTCATTTGTGTACCGGGGGTAAATGTTCAAATGTGGGATGACAGGATTATATGGAATTTCCATTCTCAATTTTTGAGGAATCTCCATATACCTTTCCATAATGGTTGTACCAATTTACACTCCTACCAACAGTATAAGTGGGTTCCCTTTTCTCTGCATCCTTGCTAACATATTTTGTTTCCAATCTTTTGGCTAGTAACTTGGGGTCCGGTTTCAACTAGGAATATGAATTGCGAAAAATAACTTCACTTCATAAACATCAAGTGTCTCAACATGGAATTGAATGTTGCAAAAAAGTCTCTCCAAGTCGTGAAAGTCCAACTTATATTAGAAACTAATATTACAGTTTAAGGTTTTGCTATTTTTAATTATTTCCAATAAAAGAACATTGCATCATAGCATTATATATTAAAGATGTGTATTATTATAAATTAACCCCTGCATATAATCATTTTTTACCACCAACAATTCAGTTCTTCCTTCACCATATAATTAATCCCTTCCACCCAATTTGTCCCCCTTTCTCCTGGGAAATGTTTAGATTAATATTGGCCATAATCAACATTAAATAATATAAAACATCCCTAAATATAAAATTTCAAATAAGTTGTTTTATCTGGTGCTTGTACCACCTCCTTTTGGTCGAATACTGCATTGGCTGCATAGCAGTTAGTAGGACAAAGTATGGAATATGGTTGCCTGTATTAGAATCCCAGTTCTACATCAGTAGTTAACTGACTGAGTTACTTGATCATTCTGTGCCTTATATTTCCTGACAATATGATGAGCACAAAATATATCTCTCCTATCTTGTAAGGTTGTTTTGATGATCAATAAAATTAAATATACAAAGCTTTTAGCACAAAGTTTACATAGATCAAAAATGGAATCTTTTTTTATTCCTATTGTTCTAGCAGTTAAAGAATAGGGGAGAAATGAAAGATATAAATCTATGCCAATTCTTAATTTTAACAGAATTTTTAAGGAAAGGTAATTTTTACAATCTATGCAAAATTGTTAATAATTTTTAAATATGTCTCTACAATTGGTATCATTAGTAGTCCAAAATAAAGGTAGCATCCAACCAAAGCTCTAGTTTGTGCCATGGAAGAGCTTGGTTGAACTCAGGGGGAGTTTCAGTGAGATATAGCTATAGGTTTATTAAGAGTGGAGATTTGTCAGTATATTAGGTATGAGGACATTTATTATAAAGGCATCCCTTTCCGTTGCATTCTCAACAGAACATCAGTAAGAATAATTTTGAACGAATAGCAGCCACACGAGCATCTGCTACTACACATAACAAACGAAATTTGGAAGAAAGACATGTTATAACTGTGGTGAACATAGCAATCTACCACAGGAAAACTATGTTATTTAGCTAATCCAACAATATAGTTTGACAGATTCTTTAAAAAACAAACAAAACACTGTATTCTGAAATTTATCAAGTGATTTTTTTTTCAAATAAATATCCATGCTGTGTTTCTCTGTTCTCTAAACCTTGACATTTATATTGAGTTTATAAACTTGTTATAAAAATGGGAACTTGGATTCCTCCATATGAAAGCTTCTTAGAGTTGTTAAATAATTCTCAGTGTAGCTTTGTAGATTCTTTTCGAAAATTTCATGTCCTAAATGTCAGAACTAGAGACGAAACCTTAAAAAAATAGTAGAGGTTTTCTCTCCTATTACTGTTCTCATAAATGTTTTTATTCCAATTGAATCCAACATATCATATTGTCTCTAGTTAGCACTGGCAGAGAAAATATGAATTTGCAGAATTCATAAAGTCTAAATAGAGATAATATGGCCTGAAGATATCAGCTTCTTTCTACACATCTACTTATTTAATAGTGTGCATAAAACTAAGAGAGCTTTGGCTAGAGAGCATTTTCTTGAAAGGGTGCAAAACACCCTGAATGCATATTTACATTTTGAGATCTCTGATAAAAATGAGGAACTGAGGTCAAACTGACAACTACTTAGCAATCAACAAGAGTTGTCCATGCATTCATCGGTTCTACTGGGCACATTTAGCACAACTGATCAGGCTAACTCTGAGGAAGATCATAACGATATAAAGACTCCTTTGAAACAGTAGGAAAATGAATATCTGAATGGAGAAAATTGTACCATGCATCTTCTTGTCCTATTACTGCTAACGCCAGCAGTCACAATCAGTAGTTTATTGTATAGGGGCAATCTTGTTGATTAGAAACTGGATTCAAGTTCATTAAAATGGAATGGCAATGTAACTCACTCCTTCTACTCCCACAAAAATAACTTATGCATCTTTACAGATACTTTTATTTGGAGCACAGTGTTATGTCACAAGAAGGAGCTTTAGAAATCTATATAGTGCCTTGCCGATCACTTCTGTCATTCATTTCTTCATTTCTTGAAGGAAATAGAAAACAATAAGCAAAAAAAGTTTCATTTTGTCGGAAAAACATGTCAATCTTTTTTTTTTAATTCATTTATAAGATTTGAAATATTTGCCTCGAAGTCTAACTGCTCTATAGCATTATTTGGACTATCTGTATATCAGAATCCAGGCTCTTTACTAAAAACCCTTACATATAATTATTAATTTAATGATCCAGAAGAAACAACCCTAAGGAAGTAGACTAATTTGCACAAAATTACCCAGGAGGTCACTAAGTGGGAAAACAATGCAAAGCCAAGAAGTTTAAAGTTCATAGTCAGCCACTAACTCCTTTCTCTGCAACATCAGCTCATTACCCCCAGTCCTGACCCAAACATAAGAAAATAAACAAACTTAGTTGCTTAGCAACAGAATTGCTGAGCAAAGAGGTAGAATTTGCTTTAATGTTTTTTCTTGGTCTGATCATTTCAAGGTCTTACAGATCATACAATCTCTAAAACCAACTTTCCCTAACTACTGACTTAGATCAAGAATGTTCACATTCAAATAATGAACAGAAAGTCATTTCTATACAACGTTTTATTTATTATAAAAAGTATTTAATTAATATTTATTGATGTTGACTATGCTAGATAATGTTTAAGTGTTTGTACATGCTAATATTAATGTAGAAAATGGAGAAGGAAGGAAAATTCCATATTATATACATATATGTTCAAGAATATTTGGAATATATATGTATGATGTGTGTATATATGCATGTATGTGTGTATATATATGTATTTCAGATAAAAAACTATACATCAGAACATAGAAAATGTTATTAGGTTAATTTACAGGCAAAGAATAAGAAGACAACAAATATCTATTTCCTTGTTTAAATAAATATATACGAACATTTATTTACATGAGTTTCCTTTCAAAGATCTTAAAATTTAAGTTTACCTTTCTCTTTCAAGTTATTTGAGAGTTGAATGCAGTACAAATTTTTTTCCTTTGTATAAAATATGTAAAAATGGAAAGCTTAAAAATCATAGTCATAGCCTTTTTCGTAAAGCAGAAATAGTCGTTTAACTAGCTTCGGAGTTTTAGTTTAACATGTCTTTAAATTTATTACACTTAAAAATCGGATGTTGTTTATGTATATATGTGAAATTTCAGCATCACAACTCAACTAGTACTCCAGGAAACATTGCAGGGACAAAATTATACTAAAATCATTTGCTAAACAGTTACCATTGCCAGTTCAGTTATTTTGTAACTATCCATTACTTGAGGCTCATTCTAAAGGTATTACTGATGATGAAGTTTTGCAGAGATAGAAGGAATACAGCATCCTTATTTCCTACACATAGAGGCTCAATGTAACAGTAGAGTACTGAAGAAAATACAAGAAAAATGAATGATTCCAGATATATCACTTTTAGCATTTTCTACATAATTTAATGCAAATAGACTTATCATGAAACATGCAAGTATCCTATGGTTGTTACAACCATAGTATACAGACTTCATTTATCACTTTAATTCTAGTTGGATGTTCCACTAAAGGAAATGTGTCCTGTGGTCTTTCAGACCCTGTAGATTTACTTCGGGGGTGGGGAGGGGGGCAAGGGAGGGGGAAAGTTCACAGTCAGAACAATAGTTCCAGACACCACAGATGGAAATTTAAATGTGGTGTGATACTGCACATCAGGAGCCAGCTAAGGTAACTGTGTTGCAATCTGCCAGTTACTCTTGTGAAAAGATCCCTTGGCATTTTCTTAACAGGAGCAGAGTGTTAGTGCCAGTGTTCTGGCTTGCTTCCATTTTCCAGTGTTTGAGTTCCAACTACCAATACTCTTTTACATCTTAAATGATTTTCGAGTTATAGAATTAGCATTAATATTTTTCTTCAAACATACATGTCAGTAATGGCAACACAAATCATATTATGTGTTTATGAGATTCCTCACGAAAAATTGGTTCTTCTCTTAAGCTATAGTAATGGCAGTCTTATATCTTTCTTATTGGTGTTCTGATAACATTTTCTCACACTATGCAGCGCTTAATCAAGTTAAATGCTTTTATGAAATTGAACTACTTCAAGAGGTAAAAAAGTGAGTGAGACAAAAGAGACCAGGAGAAAGAATGTACACACACATACACAAACCACACAGAAAACACAATCATCTGGTAACACACTGGAATAATTAAAATGTTTTCTGACTAGGAAAATGAAATGCAAAATTTTATAAAAAAGTATTTATTAAATATGAAGTTATTATTTAATAATATATTTTATAATCTTAACAACACATTGGATACTCTTTAATCTGATTAAAGTAAAATAAATCACTGACAGTGACTTGATTGAATAGTCCATTAATTTCATGGATAAAATATTTTGAGTACTAAATATGTAAGTCCTATTATTGAATTAATTCTAAACATCTGCCATAAAATACCTCAAGTACTTATCAAAAGTTGATATAGGGCTTCTGATTTCCAGTCTGGCACTTGAGAAGTTTGAAAGTTGTGACTCTGTTGCCCTAACAAGTCAAAAATCTGAACAAACTGAAAAGTCAACAACTTTTCTTAGATTCTTTAAAGAAGTGAGATCACAAGGCAAACTGCTGCCCTGCAAATTAGAGAGACAGATGGCCAAAAAGAGAATCAGAAAACCTAGAGCAGAAACATCCACAGAAACCAGTGAGGAAGCGGTAGAAAGGGGAAATCCTAAACGATAACTGACATATGACTAGACATCACTGTGGACAAATCTAAGTAAAAAGCCCAAGGGGACTCAGTCACATCTTTGTGAGTTTTACCTCCAGATACTCAATCTGGTTCTCTCTGTAAATATTGGATAAACATTCCCTGACACTTCCAGTAGGTAGAGAAAAAAGTATAATCATTTTAAAATACACTTAAGCATTCCACGCTTGACAAGTTCTGACCTCAGGAGAAACTATTTAGCTAAAATCGAAACTGCTAGAGTTTTATCAGAGACTAACTGGTCTTAGTAGAAAAAAAAAATAGCCAACTCCAGCAAGCTTTAGCCTTCCAAATGGATAAAGGAAACTATACTCCCCTTTGACTTTCTGTATAGAAAGGAAATCGCCAACTCTAGCCCTCTCTAGCTTCCCTGTTCCCACTTAAGGGAAGGGGAAAAGTCTGAGAAACACTTGTCAATTTCACAGATCAAATGCATAAGCTTATCTAAAGGCTGAGACTTGACCATAGGTCTACAGAATGCTTCCCCTCACCCCTCCTAGTACCACATCACCAAACTCTTACTTATACAAGTTATTTTTACTGAGTATATTGTGCTTGACTCTCAGGAAAATTTATCTTCAGCCTAAATATCTTAAACTTAAATTTATCTTTAGAGACAAAAAGACAGCTTTAAGAAGAGGGATAGGAACCAGACTTACATATATAAAGAGGATGGAATTATCAGTCTTGAAATTTGAAACAACTATTATTACTATATTGAGCTTTATTAGACAGTATGAAAGCACAGATGAGTAATTTAAGTAGAGAGATGGAAACATTAAGAAAAAAAATTGATAGAGATAAGAAAACAATGTAAAAGAAATGAAGAATGCTTTTAACAAACGCTGTATACTGGACAGAACTGAGGAAAAATTCTGACTTTGGGTACATCTCAATAAAATTTTTAAAACCAAAAATCAAATAAAAAGACTGGGAAAACACACAATACTGTATTCAGGAGATGTAAGTCAGTTTTAAAATTGTGATATATGTTTAATCAAAATACCGCAAGGAAAAGATGGGAAAAAAAATGAAAGAAATATTTGAAACAAAATTGATTGATAATTTCCCCAAATTAATAACAGATACAAAACCAAAGATCCAAGAAACTTGCAAAACACCAAAAAGAATAAATGATAAAAAATAAACAAAACTAAAACCCAGGCATATCATTCTCAGAATTGCATCTTCTCACCAGAAGCTATGCAAGCCAAGAGTAGCACCAAATATTTATAGCACTGCGAGAAAGACCCAACCAACCAAGAATACTGTATTCTACAGAATAATCCTTCAAAAGTCAAGAGAAAATTAAGACTACCTTAGACAAATTAAAACTAAGAGTATTTGTTGCTAGTAGACCCATCTTGAAAGAATTGTTAAAATAAGTTCATTAGAAAGAAGGTCAGAAATGATATAGGTCAGAAACCCATTTGATGTAAAGCAGGAGGGCCATTGAAAAATAAATAAATTTAAAATAAAAATCTCTATTTTTCATATTCCTCACTTGTTCAAAATAATAACAGCAATGATATATAGATTGTGTATTCTTATATATTAATGAAATGAATGACAGCAATGGCACAAGAGACTGGAGGAAGGAGAATCATTTTGCTATCAGAAGGTATTTTTACTACCCAAGAGAAGGCATATTGTTGAGAGTAGACTTGTATCAACTGTAAATGTGTATTGGAAATTGCAGGGCAACCACTAGAGGAAGTTAAATAAAAAGAAGGAAATATAGCTTAAATACCAGAAAGGAGAGAAAATTGAATGTAATCTACCAGTTGATAGCACAAAAGGCAGAAAAAAAGCAGAAGGCAAAAACAAAGAACAAGGGCAACAAATAGAAAACAGTAACAAACATGGTAAATACTAATGCAATTATATCAATAATAACTTCTTTGAACATCAATGATCTATAAGAACCAATTAAAAAACAGATTGTCAGAGAGGACCTAAAACACCAAATTGCATGTTGTTGACAACAGTTTTAAGTATAAAGACACATATAGATTAAAAGTAAATGGATGGAAACAAATATACTACGGTAACACTAATCAAAACAAAGTAAGAGCAGCTATATTAATTTCAGACAGAATAAATGTTCAAAAAAGAAACTTTGTAAGGAATGAAGAGAGGCATGAAATAAAATTGAAAGAGTTCAACCTCCAAGAAGACATACTAATTAATGTGTATGTGTCCCAAAACACAGTATCAAAATATATGAGGCAAAAACTAATAGAATTGCAAAGAGAAATAGAGTTGGAGGCTTCAATACCCTTCTCTCAGAAACTGACAGATCCACTAGGTGGAAAATCACAATGGACATAGTAACTCTAAAACACCTAGAAATAATGATAATCTATAAATACCCACAGATGACTTTATCCAGTAACTACAAAATGCACATTGTTCTCAATCTCACCTGGATCCCATTTACCAAGAGCGACAATATCCTTGGTCGTGATACATATATTAGCAAATTTAAAAGACTATTCTTTGTTGCTTAAAATCCATAAAGTTAGAACTAGATCTAAATGCCCGAATGCCCAGTAAGTTATAATCTTAACCACTTTATATAGTTATTAGCAATGATAAAATGTATCCCACTGAATCCCATTAGCCTTTTTGACTGAAATATTTCTTCAAGGTTTTATGTTATGCCTCTATGTTGCTACTTACACCATAAATTTTAAGTAAAATTAATGACTTTTTCTAGAGCAGAGTATTAATTGATTCAAGTGCTTCAAAATTTAGTTAAAAATTAGTATATTATTAATATTATTATTATTCTCTTATTCAGCTAACCTAGTCTTTCATAAAAATAATTTTATTATTTATGTTGTTTGTATTGCTATATGCATTGAAATCACACCCCAGTCTGTGTATATTTCACACCACATCCACCACCCACCAGAGTTCAAGACCCTTTACCACTACCTTGTTCCTTCTTTCCAACTTGTCCCCTCCCACTCCCCTGGTAGTTGCTGTCTATTTTGACATCTATGGAGCAACAGGAGAAATACCTGTGCATATATACTGAGAATACAAAATCCCTAATAAGAAAAAATATTTCCACACAACTATGTTTATAGCACAAATTCACAAAAGCCAGGATATCCATAGAGTTTTGCATTTTTATTGGATTTGTTTTCATTTAAAATTTTCTGCCAAGATTTTGGGGCAATTGAGTACTACTTAAGGAAATAAACATATCTAGATTGCTGATTATAGGAGTTAAATACCCTAGAAAAAACAGATGATGCTATTAAATTATAATTAGGGACAGGAAGTTACCCAAATAGTATATTGTCACGGTTAAGGGACAGAGTGAAATAAAGGAAAGTAGAACAAGTCAGTGCTTGAAGAAATGGATGTACACACATGCATATTAATAGTGTCCTGTACTGCATGGCTATGGGAAATGCTTTATTAAATTGCATCATTTTCGTGCAAATGTAGTAAGAGTATATGTGTACAAAATCAGATGTTACAACCTACTACACACTAGGTTCTATGGTAGAACCTATTGGGAATGTAGTTGTGCATGTGTTGTTTTTGACCAAAGAGCATTAAGAAATGTATGACTGTATATGTAATTTAAAGATGGACATACATTATAGTCTTCTGGGGTGACGAATCTTTACATATTCATAAAACAATTCTTATTTTGTTCTTGTAAGAGAAAAAAATGGACAGCTCTTGAAAGGCTCTGTGGCATTGTAACAACGATCAACACGTTAAAATATCGACTGATTTTTTTCCACAAAATTCTATATTTTGTTAAGCTGTAATTTTATTGTGAAAATTGAACCAGTGTCTCACACTACAAGGAAGTCTAAAATCCAAACCAACAATTAGTATTGGTGATCTGAGTATTATCAAATCATATTTTGTGACATTTCTACTTTATTGTTCTTATTAAACATATGACCATGGCCCTTTGCTGTGATGGATATATTGCATGTTCGCATAATAAGGCAGAATCAGAGTAGATAAAAAATAATTTTTGTATTAAAAAAAGGGAAGGAAACAGGAAAGAAGATGGGAGTTTAGGTGACTATAAATTAATCAGATTTAAGTTGGGCTAAACTTTTCAGTGTTCACATTTTTTCAGACACAATGAAATATACTACAAACTGGATGGCATACTTTTGAAAACACAAGCATTTTTCATACCCAGTTTTAAGGAAGTTAAAGGGAATAAATTAAAGAGGCAAATTATTTTAGAGCCATAGCAATCTGAATTTATTCCTTATTAATGGACTGAAACTTCTAGAATTAAAAATGGGGAGAGGGGAGAAGGGGACAAACAAGAAGTCTAACAGTCATTTTCAGAATATTACTATAAAAATAAAGATTGCTTTAATGTAACCACAGAGTTGAAATCTGAAAACCTTAAAGCATACTTTTAGGCTGCTGATCCTGACCTCCTACAGACCAATTAGAGGTAAATAATTGTTGTTGGTATGACAACCTCAGGGAGAAACAAAAGACTTCGCTTTTTTAAAGCAAAGCCACTAGATTGTTCTTTAGAATAAAAAATATGCAGGGGTGACTATAAATTGTGGTAGCTTATGTGATCACATTGGATAATGACATTTTTATTTTAATAATGTTACTAAGACCACAATGGATTGTGGAGACCTGATCCATGCACATCATTGAACATTAGATTAGTCTTTAATCTAAGAATTGATTATCACAGCTAAATTGATTGTTTCATTCATTTGAATAGTCAGTAAGACATTTAAGCACCATTTTAAATATTTCTTACGTATAATGCTAGTTTCACATCTCAGTAGATGTATTAAAAGATTGTATGGGGAAGTCCATGTAAATTCGATTAAAAACATTATAAACAGTAATCTACGTAAAACTGCTATTGTATTATTGATCATATACAAATGAAATTTCTTATAGTCAGTATTGCTTTACAACTCAAGCTATATTCCCTTGATTTAGAACTTTATTTGCCCATAACTGATGTGTAAGGAACAGAATATATTGATGGATAATTTTATGAGATTTGACCATGAATATACCTATTACCCCCCACTATTTCTTTGTGTGTGTGCCACAAAATATGATCCCATTCTCCAGTTCCTGTTCCACACTTTCCATCTCCAGGGAACCACTTACCTCTTTTCTGCTACTATAGATTAACTTGCATTTTCTAGAATTTTATATAAATGGAATCATAGAGTAAGTACTCTTGCCTTGTTTCTCTCATTCAACATAAATCTTTTGAGATTTATCCATTTTGTCATTCTCTTTTTTATTACTAAATATTATTCTGTCTCTTAAGAGTATCTACTGAAAAGTTGAAGATTTTAACTTGGATGAAGTCTAATTTATATTTTTTATGGATCATGCTTTTCATATGTTAGAAATATTTTCTTAAACCAAGTTCTAAGGTTATTATTTTGTTTTCTTCTAGTGGTTTTATAGTTTTAGCTCTTTCATTTAGGTCTATGATCCATTTCCATTAAATTTTTGTTTGTGACATGAAGGAAGTGTAGTTTCTTTTTATTTTCATTTTTTGTCTTGCAAAAATTAGCATCGTGATAATAAGTCTTTTAATTCAAGGACATGGTATATCTCTCCACTTTATTTACATAATTTTTCTCAAAATATTTTAAAGATTTTAATGTACAGATAATACAATTCTTTCATCAAAATTATCCTTATGTATTTAATTTTTTGTCTTAAATTATGTTGTTTTGAATTGTGCATTGACAGTTTAGAGAAATACTGTTGATTTTGTATTTTGTTTGAGAAATTTTTGCCTAGTATTTTTTTAAGTTCTAGAAGATTTTTGTGTATATTCTGTAAATTGTCTGCAAAAGTCATTATATCATCTGTCATTTCTTCTTTTTACCTTTATACAATGATTAAAACTCATAATAAAAAGCTTCATGGAAATAATGAGAGTGTACCACCTGACATTATTTCCAGTCTTTGGGAGAAAGAATTCAATGTTTTATAATTATTTACCTTGTTAACTTTAAATTTTGCATAAATGATCTTTATCAAACTGAGGATGTTCTAGTCCTAACTTGTTCAAATATTTTATCAGAAATCCATACTGAATTTTCTCTCGATTCATTGAGATAATCTAATATTTTAGTCTCTTAATAAGGAAGCTTACATTGAGTTTTGAATTGCAAGCAATTTTTCATTCCTGTGGCAAACCCCACTTATGAAATCTTGTTATATATTTTTGGATTTCATTTACTACAACTTTATTAAGAATTATTGCAACTATGCTCATGAGTGACCTTGACTTATATCTTTCTTTTCTTGTAATGTTTTTTTCTGAAAGCCAGGATAATGCTGTTCCTAGCTTACTCAAAAAAATTAGCTGAGAGGTGTTCTCTCTTTAAATTTCTGGAATAAGTTTCTTATTATTTCTATATTAAAACTAATATAATTCACAATTTGATAGATATCTACTATTCTCCTGGCATTCTCAATCTTCTTCAATATATAAATAGTTTTGATTACTGTTTTAATGCTTTTTCTCCAGATTATATCACCCCTTTCATTGTATATCTGTCGACTTTTTTTCCTCATCATGGCTCATATATACTGTCTCTAATAAGAGGATTAAGTACATTCAGATGTATTTGTATGATACATTTCTCTAATGGGAAAAACTTATTTTTCAACTTGCTGTGATCTCGTGAAATACAAGAGAAGCTAAAATCCATTCCTTGGGAAAATACAAGGTACGGAGTTCCACTACGTGAAATATTTACCTTCATATCTTTGAATTTTTGTAAAGACAATACTGGAATTTGTCTTCTGATTTCAAATCCAGTGTCTAATTTAATCTGCTTTTATCAATATATATTTTCAAACTCATTATTTAAATGGAATGTCTCTGATTGATAATTATATTTATTCACCACATTACAACTCACAAAGTATATCAGATGAATTATCTGGTTAAAGTTTCGTAACATTCCTGTTAGTTAGAAAATCCAGGTATTTTCTCTCTAAGTTTTTACACAGAGCTTAAATAATAGCTCGAGAAGCTATCAGCAGATCCTCCCAGCAATGACTTTTAAAAAAAAGAGATTTGAACAGGTCTTCCAATTCATGGTCCAAAACTGTTTCTATTGGCCTATATTTGTTATGCTCGCTATTGCATTTAAGTAAATACATTAATATTAAGTGCTTCATTCACATACAATAGTCTGGGATCAAATGTTGAAGTCAGTCAATTTCAAACCTTCAGGTTAGTTACATGTCCAATAGAAAAGTTTTGATTCCGTTAAACCACAAGCCTAAGCTTTTGCACCATTTGTCAACTGACTTCACGAAATAAAAACAATAACAACATGAAATACTCATTGTAGTGTTATTCATTTTAATCTGACACATCTTTGTTAATAAATCATTTCATTATTCCTATAGTGATGCCTAACTAATAAATTTTAATCAAAGTTATGTGCTATCTCAACTTAAGGAAGTAATATTGAGGATATACAATTTCCTTTGCTTAAGTTTTAAAAAGCATCAACCATTCTAGGTTTATTAATAAAAAGTGAATCACAGAATCTTTTCAGGTGACTTACAACAGTTAGTGGCAACTAGGATATAATAGCAACACTGCCATTCTTAATTGGTATCACAGGGTGCTGACTTCTCAAGCATAATGATATGTTGTCCTAAATCCCCAAACATAGAAACAGTTCAAAAATTGCACCCATATGCTGTAAAGTTAAAAAGTTTTTCCATTAGTCATAAAAGTATATATGTTTCATATGATGTGGGTTAATAAAGAAGGAAACTGCACACTGGCTGCCTCACTGTGGAATGATATATACTTCAGGAAAAGCAACCATAGGTTGTAACTTGAAAATTTTATGCTTTAAATTGTGTGACCACTCTAATATAATTCTCACTCAGAACTTTTCAGGGAACTTTTAGCTTCTCAACACATCAGAGATAAATGGTCAATAACAAAAAGAATACAAATTTTCATCAGTTGTATAGAAAGTTTAAGCTCAAAAGTAATTTCAAAAATAAGGAACATTTTGGCTAAAAGTTAACAGTCATATTTTATATGAGGATTTGGACAATTAGCTAAAAACTCATAAGCAGAACCTCTGTGGGTCTACTGAAATTGAATATTGAAAATAGTCAATAATTGCAATTCAGTGTTTTTCTTATGGTAAGATATTCAATTCTGCTAGCTAGAATTAAGAGGGCTACTGTTCTAGCCAAATATTTTGATTATGAGGAAATAAAACCTACATAGGCCACTTTGAGAAAAAGAAAGAAATGGAATCAGGAACTCATCAAGGATCAAAGTATCACTAGAGGCTCTCTCTCTCTCTCTCTCTCTCTCTCTCTCTCTCTCTCTCTCTCTCTCTCCCCCCCCCCCCCCACCGATTCTCTGTTTTGCTTCCTCCTCTGTTTACTTAGAGCCTCTAGTCTTTTGCTATTTATATTATTGTAATATGTTCTCATGAGTCTTTCTTAGAATAACGTCCCAGGGCTTCTTTCACAAAGATACTGATTTTTAAGTTTGTGAGAGTTATAGAGAAAAATTATTATAACATAGTAAGAAAAAATAAATTACAACAAAAGCACATGCGAATATGTATTGTCCTTCAAGAATTGTTCTATGTAATTTATTGGATATGCGGTACCTGTATCAGTTGGAGAAAAAAACCATAAAATGTAAGTTTGGGACAATATTCATGTCACTAATACTAGTGAATATGTCTGTGTATGTAAGATATGTAGTATGATATAGTATATGAATATGTACCAAGATTTGCTTAAAGTCCTTACTGGAATTTTTAGTTTATTGAAATTTTATACTTAGGTGTAAAATGTATCAATTTGCTTAAATTAATTTATTGCTCATAATTCACAGTATTTTCAGCATAATGGTTAAGATTAAAGAACTAAACTCTCTGGAGGTTACATATTCCTCATAAATGGACATATTATTTATGTTGGTTGACCTAAAAGCAATAAAATTGCATGCTTTATAATAAAGGTCATGCTTGCTACCTATATTTGGGTGACTTCACTTGACTTCAACCTGCCTATGGTTTTACCCACTCTAACTGTGCTTGTGTACCAGACACAACTTTTCTCCAACCAGGTTTAAGCAGCATTTTTTAATGCAGTACGATTCATATATAGAAACATATTTCCGTGATGACTTCTTAAGTAAGTGTGGAAGCACTGAAATTTTTCCTCAAATGAATGTAATGAATGATATAATTTTGGCAGTCATAGTAAAGTAAACTTAGCAGAACCAAGACATAAAATCTATCTGAATTGTACCCAATTATTAAATTTGTGTAGACAGGAAGCTGGAACCCTGTATCAAATGTCTTCTATTCCTAGTGGCCTAAGATAAAGTGGCATGCCTTAGTAGTCACAGTGTTATCTTTTGTGGTAGTCAAGTCATGAGATGTGTTCAAGGATTTTCCATTTCTTCTCCTTTAAGACAAAAGATAAGAGCCTGTCTACATTGTGTTTGGAATCAGGTAATAAAATGCTCTGACTGAAGAAACATGAAAGGAAGTGATGCATGTTAGTCCCAGATAGAAGCATTACGAGCCACGGAGTAATTCACCTTATCTCTTCTCCTTCATCAAAAGACATCAAAGTGTTGAAATAAGGCCTCCATCAGTAGTATCTTAAAGTTAACTATGATAAACAGAGTCACCAACTACCCTGAAGACTTGCAACCCATTGAGCATGTAGAGTGAGTGTGAAATAGACTCTTGTTTCTTTAAATCACCAAGATTTTGAGATTTAGGGATATTGGTTATCACAGCATTATTTGAACTATCAATACACACAGCATGTCATCACATACTCCCTCAAGGACATCTAACAAACAAAATAGAAAAAAATAGTTTCAAAAACAAAAACCTGATAGAAGATCAAAATGAAAAAGAAGTGAACATTGTGACTTAAAAGACAATGAAAAGATTTTTCAGAAATGAAAAAACACACTACTTTAAAAAATTATCTTTCCATTAAAAATTGTGCTTCTGTGTTTGTTGTTGTTTTATTTGTGAGCCCCTGGTACTTAAAACTTAATTTCTTATTTTTTTTCTAGTGTTCTTGAATGCTGGCATATGCCTACTTTAGAACTCTAATTCTAGACCTAGCTTCATTTAACTTAAACTACAAATTAGACTTTAAAAGACAAAAGTAAATAAAAATGCACAGTGTAAAAGATCGTACCATACCAATCAGGAATTGTCTCTATACTCTGATTCCTAACATTATATCCAGTCACATATCTTGTGACTTTGACAATGTCCATATAATACCACGTAGGCAGGTTGTCCCCCATCAGTTGTAAAAATGCATATTAGACTAATCAAGGGAGAGTTGTTGCTAGCATTCCTTGGTAGTAATGATCCATCAGGTTCTTACTCCCTTAGAATCTAGACCATTTCTTAGACTTTCAAAGTAGAACCTTTTTATAAATTTTAAATTTATAAATTTTGAAGTATTATACCAAATCTATTTAACCACTTCGTGTTAGATAAGAACATTTGAAAACTCAATTCCTTAGTGGTTCAGGTATTAAGTCTGTAGCTTGTGACATAGTCCTAGCAGAGTTTACATCTGGGGATCAGGGGGTAACAAATAAACTGAAGAAATAATGTAAAAATAAAATCCTTCTTCTTTCTCTTTCTTCCTTCCTGCCTACTTGCTTTCATTCCTGATTCCTTCCTCTTAAAAACACTAAATATATGAAAACACAGTACTGTAGTAGTAAGTCAAAAGCAAGAGTAAAACAAAGACATTAAATGACTCTAGTTGAATCGTCTTCGGAGTATGTATATGAGTCTTGTCACTGAGTTGTATAAGGGAAAGGTCATTGACATTTTTACAGGCATTGATGAGAATATAACACATTGTTTTTGTTGTTAATGGAGTGATGCAACAAATTCTAATAACATATAGATGGTTTTCAAATAGAATGTGTCTATATTGTTCTCCATTACTGATCTGTACATCTTCAGAGTCCAAGAGGTAGATACATGGTCCATGCCAGTCCTCTGTCATGACCGTTTTTAGTGTTCACTCCACCCACTTTGGGAGGACTTAGAGATTTTGATCCTTTGAGAGATCCTAAGAAATTATTCAAATTAACAATACATTTGTTTCTTTGAAATCTCCCTGAGTAAATGCTGCAAAGCTTTTTGTTTTCTTCAACCGTTAGAATTTAAATGAGAACAAGTGAAATCTTTCCTGTGTTCTTTTCCTTTGCCCTATAGTTAATGAATTCAATTTGCAGCAACATTAAACTATTGAAACATACATTCATTGAAGCATGTCCCAAATTTTTTCCAAGATGTGGTATTGATAGCTACCAAATACAAGGAAGCAATGAAGCTTAAGCTCTGAGTCTATAGGTAAGTGATACACGTACCATGCTGAATTCTGAAAAGAAAATTACTTTACTGTTAATGAAATGCAAAAAACTCATGATATAGAAAAATAGTTTTAAAATGCTGAGAACTCAAAGACTTATTTGTAAATCAAGGATTGAACTTGATTATCCTATCTTTGCCAAATATTTTAGATTTGGTAAAAAGCCCTAACTTATTATAATTTCTTTTAATGTGATTTCTAATAATTTAAACAGTGTAACATCATACATAATACATGTCAAATACTGTGCCAATATAGGATGTGATATAGATATATTCTTATATTTAAGATGTATGAACTCAATACATACTGTTATCCGATGCAGCCAGGAAGACATTTGTGAAGAAAGTTAACTCAGTACTCTTTCTCTAAAAAAAAATTAAATAAATGAAAATAAAAGTCACTTTCTTTGGGTTTGAGAACATACTGAATTGATTAAATTATTTTCAGTATATTCACTTAAGAGAAAAAATAATATAGATTAAAATAGAGAAAAATTATATAGATCAAAAGTGATTTTATAGTAATAAATATGCTAAAGCAAAGGTCAATGCAACAAAGAATAAGGAAAAGCAAATAGCACACTTTGAAGAGGTCTATATAAAATACATTAATGTATATCTTGTCCACTCTTAAGAGAAATAATGATAGTATATGATAATAAAAAGATTAAGTTTCTAGTCTTCTTAGGAACTTATGATGCCTTTAGGGGAGAAAACCCCAAAACATCATAATCAAAATTTTAATGAGATTTCAAACTTTCAAGATCCTGTCAAAGAAGCTGCTCCCTTTCCTTACTTAAAAAAAATGAATCGAGAAATGTGAAAGCTTAGGGGAGAAAATGTATATATATATATATATATATATATATATATATAGGCTGGCAGGAAGAAATTCCATCTTGTTGGGTCTCTGAAACAGTGGAGGACGGAACACTTGTAAACACGGTACCTTGAGCAATAGTTGCCTTATGGCTTGTAGTTTGAGGCCAAGAATAGCATGATAAACTTAGAATGTGTTTATCTCTTGGCAGCTTCACTTTACTTGCAAGCTGGGAGGGACAAAGACCAACAATTTTCCACCTACAAAGTGCATCTAAGTTGGCAGGAAGCTCAGTGAGTAAGTCACTTGAACCTCCAGATCACAACTACTCTCAAAGACAGATGGACAATTTTGGAAGGGAGGATGATTCAGTCACTATCTCAAGGCATTTGTGTCCTGTAGTTGGGGTGTATGTAGAGAAGCTTTAATTTGGAGATTTAACATATATCTAGTGCTATTTCAAGAGACAGTGGTATGTGTGCAATTTTTTATAATACATATTCATTGCTAGTTGAAAACAGGTAGGAAGATAGCAGCAGTTTGAGAAACTTTTCTCTCCATGATAAAGCAAAACATATTTTTAAATACTTTGTTATTAAAAGATATATATATATATATAATTGTTTTATTTTTATTTCCTTCACAACAATAAAGTGTTTCTTCTGTTTGTTAATGGTTTAATGTCAATTATTTGATGGTTGAATATAAGTGCAGGTAGACATTTATGTTTTATTTTCAAATTGCTAAGCTTAAGATTAGCATTAATTATAAAAAACATGGTTGAGAAAATTGGAGCTTAGATGCTGTGATGCTAAAGACCAAGCAAAGGAACTTCTTGTTACAAGCAAGGTTTGAGACATCTGCCGAAGTTGGGTTATTTGTGTAGTAAGGGTGTTATGTTTCAAATTATGGAGATATTTTGAGATCATAAAACAAAATTCTTTTTATAATCTACTGGATTCACATTTTTTTTTCTTTCAATACAATCATCTTCTGCTTGAACACACAGTTGATTACACAAGATTATTCTTAATCTTTGGAGAGGGCAGTCAAATCTTTTGGTATTGAGAGAACTCATTTGATGGACACAGCTCTGATTTGATAAATTGGAAAGAAATTATTTATGTTATCAGAATTAATAAAGGCTGATTCTGTCATTTTTCTTTGTTTATATTGACATTTATTATTTCTTTAAGTCCCATGACAAATTCCATTTAGGATCTGAAACATCTCGGTCTTTATTTCAAAACACACTCACCACCATAGTTCCAGAGTCTCTTACTGTCACCTTTTCTCCTCATCTCCTCATATAACATTCCATGATCAAACAGAAAACACAAAATTATTTTTAGAAAGCCAATTAAATATGACCAATTTATGAAATTCAAAAATTTCTGTTACTTTTCATACATTTTGAAAATTAGTACATTTGTGAAGAGGAAAAGCAGTGGTCAAAGCAATAAACACATAGAAATGTTAGAAGGAGATTATAGGTAGTTCTGTAAATGACTCATCATGATTTCTTCCACAGTGGCAAATAAACATATTTTACACCCAGAACAAAATTAATGCAATTGAGCCTGCCAAGTTCCAATTCCTTTGCTTTGCCTCATGTCCAGAATAATTGTTTGTTTCTCCCCAAAACGGTTTCCTGTGGACCTCCACCACAGATTATTCTGAAGTTTAAGTCCTGAAAAGAATGGTTATTTTTTTCAGTTTACACCCTGCAACCTTTAATTTGTTGAAGAAATCTAGTAGCATCCAGGCCAACTTTGCTATCTTTTTGCCTTTTATGGCACATCCTGAACACTTTACTTGTTCTGTTTTAATAGCACCACTACATGGAAAACTAATTTGATTATATATTTTCTGATAGACTTTGAAGTTTTAAAACATCATTGGAGGCTAATTTTTCTCTTGAGAATAACTTAGTATATCTATTCTTTAAATTTTCTAAGCCTTTTAAAGCTTCCTTTGGGATTAATAAATTATCACATACTGGACACATGGGATCTTGCCAAGTCCACTGTGATTGTGAATCAGATATCACATAAAGACTCTTTGTACTTAAAGGTCACTCTATCCCACCTAGAAAGCAATTAGAAGTAACTGAAATTTGTCATTCTAATGGTCAAATCATCACTGTGTAAATATCAGGGTTTTAAGTACTCTCACATATATTTCATGGAATCATAACTGCATGCTTGTAAAAGAATTCAGAAGTAAAGATGCTTGTCTTACTTGGTTTCCACAGCCCTTGGATATTTCTTCTCCTTCCTACTCACCCAACCAAAGAGTGGAGAAGCTGCACTTTTAGTATAAACAGTATAATGTCTCCAAAGGAGAAAATGTTCCAAATTATTTAGAAACCAAAGGTGTATGTATGCGTAGGGTGGGAGCGGGGGGGGGGGGGGGGACTAAGGCAAGGTGATTCTAAAAATAACTCTCAAAATGTTAGTCAACAAGAACAAGAAAAATGCTAAAATTGTAAGGAGTCAGTAGTCAGTCTTCCTATAAATTCTTTAGATGCTAGCATGCATTCTCACTGAAGGAAAAGTGTTGATATTGAGTTTAAGACTATGGTGTCCTTGGATACCTGCATCTACTGAACAGAGAGAGATAGGAAAGAAAAACTAAATAGGTCAGAATGGGAAATAAGTCCTTCTGTTTGTTGCAAAGGGAAAGGACACATGGATGCTGTCCTGCCCACTACAAACTGAGAGGAAGGAAATGTTGGCCATGTCCTGAGAACAAGCAGTTCTGTCCAGAGAAAAAGCATAGGAAGGTAAAAAATGAGAAAATGCATTGTCAAGGCAGTCATGCCAAAATAATTCTACCTCTTAACAAAACCTAACTTCTTGTATCTACCACCGATCTCCAGTAATTTGTTGTTCCTACATTTTATTGTCATAATCTGGCATAAACACAGGAATTTTCAAAAGTTTGTAAACAGAAAGAAAAAGTTTCTCTCTCCTCTATGCCAGGGGAGACACTCTGCCAAGTAACTCTTAACTTAAAAGGGAGAATTTAGTCCAATGAGATGAAAGGAGATGACTGGAATGCAAAACATCGCTGCCCAGTACAAACAGCCAGAGAACACTTTCCATTTAAAAATGTCTTGGTGCTGAACAAACATGCTAACTCCTCGAAGATTATTTTAACCCTCATTGCCTTTGCACCAAGATTCCTCATGTTACTTTGAGATTATCCTTTCATTACGTGGAGAGCAGACCGTCTCCCTTTCAGTGTGATGAGAAACTTCAGCCACTGAGGTAGATAGAAAGTTCGGCTCCAGACCATGCCATTGGAAGGACGTTCAGATGTTCACTGATGCTTTTCCTTGGCTGCATAGTACCGGCACCTGTGTTTTATGCTAAGAAAATATTTCTGTCCCCAGGAATATTTAAACTGCTTAAATTCAAAACATAGAAGACAACTCTAACACTGTAAAGGGTCTAGTTATTCTGCTTTTATGGAGAATTCTACTCCAATTTTAGCTTCGTCCACTCACTTTTTTCCATATTCTCTCCCTACCCTCTCCCCAACTGCCTTTTTAATTTTTATTTATTTATTTATTTTTAAGGAAAGGTGCAGGCAGAAATGAAGAGAGGAGGAAAAAGCACTTTATTTTTCATTTAGTTGTTCACACTGGTTGTTCCCCCAGGTCTGGGACTAGAACCCAGAGGTATGTGGCCTGTGTACTTCAGAGGCGATTGACCTAACTGCTGCTCAATCAGGACATACTCCCAACTACCTTTTGTTTAATCTCTTGCCCAGCAGGATTTCCACTGTAGTAGCCCTCGGAAAAAGAGATAAAGGAACTCAAGCATTTCATATAGAACTAGATTTGCTATCCCATTAAGCATAATAATCCCAATTAAAAGCAATTCCAATTTTAATTTCTGAGAGCTTTGATTCTTATTATTAATTATGTTCAATCATTTTCAGGGACTCAAATTTTATCAGACCGATTCCTGTAAGTCTTTTCCCTATAAGAAAATTCATTGAAAGCTCTTCTGTTCAAAGCTAATGTAACTTTTAAAAATGAATCACAGCGGTCCATACTGAGTAAGATAATTTCACCATCGTTTCAAGTAAGAAGTAGTTGACCACTTTCATTTCATCTGCACAACATCATAAGGAATGCTCAATTTCTCTCTGTCTGAATACAATATAAAAAATAAAAATCCTCCAATTAGGAAAATATTTTTGAGAAAAAAGATATTCAATTATTTTAATATATTATTTTAATATATTACTAAATACAAATCCAGTTTTAATAATCTTACAAATATACTATTGTGGCACTCAGATTTTCCTTGTCTCTACTCTGCCACCTTTATTATATCATTTTCTCAGTCTCCTCTTTCAAGGCACATCAATCTCTCCATTGGCCCCTCACTATAAATTCCTGTCTATCCTTAGGGTGACCAGAAGTCCTGGACCAGTAAAGTCTTGGTTTCATACAATGGTAGATAAAATAATGTCTACTAATATTTTAGTGTTCCCTTTACTAATTTGAACAGTATTGTTCAAATTACCCTCTCTGTCATCTCTAGACAGGAATTTGTTGTGTGATAGCAATCCTAGCTTCCAGAAGTATCTCAGTTCCTTCTGGTTAAAGAAGCAAGTAGTCATGGAGAGGCAGATTAATTTACTGAATATACTGTGGAAACAAAATAAATTTTTTCAAGTAAAACTTTGCAGGAAACTCCAGTGGTTAACAAAACTCCATGTGGTAAAAATTAATGTTAGTTTGCTCAAAATAGTTTAAAGAACCAAATAAATATGGTTGATTGGATTTTATCACGCTGACCTTTGAAAAATTATTTATCAGGGAATTAAGAGCTGGAGAAGGGGAAGTAGCCAGAAGAAAAGAAGTCCTTCAAAAATAGTAATATGCTCCTCTAGAAAGGTAGCATTGCTACTTAAGAGTCGTTACTTGAAAGTCTCTACATACACATGAGCGTAAACTCATGAAATTGAAAGTATTTAGCAAATGTCTATTCTGTGCCTGGAAATATGTTTTCAGCTATTGCTGTAATCTTCAAAATAATCCTCCCAATTAGATATTATTACTTTTGTCAACAAATTAATGCTCGAAGAACTTTTGTAATTCGAACATGGTGACACATGTAATATATGTATAGGAAGAGAGAAACCCACAACTGAATTTCTATAACTTCTTAAACATTCAACAAAGGAAATTGGGGGAATATGATGCAATTTAATATATTCATGGATTTTAGATATACATAATATATGTATATTTAGGCATATGTGATAGGAAAACTTGCATTCATTTACTGATTAAGGAAATCTTCACTGAAAACAAAGTAATGGGTGGGATAGTGACTTTTTTTGATGCTTAGAAAAAGGAGGAAAGGCAAAAAAAAATTAGAATGTTCATTATTATAAGGCTAATTAAAAATATAATGTTCTTAGCACAATGCTTAGCATATTTTAAACACTAACATATTGTAATTTAATAACGTTTACTATTTTAACGATAATATTAAATATAGAAATACATTATTTGAAATATATTAGAGTGTTATGACATGATATGAATGAGTATGAAACATTATTAAGGTGGCTGATATTTCCAAAAATAAGTGTAGTTTTATAAAGATTTACCAGCATAGTTTCGATGAAGTTACATCTCTTCATTTACATGTAGGAATGGAATCAAAGTTACATAGGCTTCAGCTTTTCCAGATGTGAATAGGTACATATTGATTGAAAGTGTTGTGACAAATATTTTCCCATGTGATTTGCATGTTTTCAGAATCATAAAGCACATGAATATGTTTGTAGAAACATGCTTATGTAAGTGTCAGAAACAGAGCAACTTTTCATATTGAGAATCAAGTTATTTGGGGGCAGGGAGAAAAAGTCTTATAACTATAGCTTTATCCCTATAAGATTTCTTTTTTTAAAAAAGAGTGACAGATAATTGAATCCACTGAAAATAAATAAACCAGGAAAAGCTTGAATTTAGATAACAAAATTTAAAGATTTTTTTCAAAACTATTTGGGGGAATTCATCAAAGAGATATTAAGATTTGTTTTGTGATATGTAGAAAATTGTAAAGCAGTCAGTAAGATATTCTGAAAAGAGTATATCACAAATATATTATACATAGTGGCAAAAATTGTTCAAAACTGAAGTGATAAAATTTCTGTTCACTTGCTTTTGTTGGTATCATTAGGTTCTAACTTTACTCAGTCAGGGAAATACATATATACTCTTTAAAAGATTAGAGATTTTCTAATAACTTACAAAATTCATTGTTAAATGTTAAAAATTTTAAATCATACCTAGGATTTTTATTTCTTATATTCCTTCAATAAAAAACTGTTTTTAGTACTTTAATATTGTTCTTTAGATACAAAATAGCTCATAAAATCAACATTTTCACGATACAATTAAATGAATCAAAAACATATGGGTTAGTTTTCTTTGAATATCACATGATGTTAAAAATTAACACAAAATGTTCTTGGCATAATGCAATTCAGTTTAAGCTCATAAAAATATTTGAAAAATAGTGATTCTCTGTTTATCAATATTATAAAATGAGACCGTGTCCCAAAATGTGAACAAATGAAACATTTCCCAATACTTTGTCTCAAGAACAATATCAAAATTTAAATTTAACCTAAAATATGTATTTTTAAATTCAATATTAATCTTGCATCTTTGAATTTCTACATTTGCTACATTTTTTCAATTAACTAAATGTACTCTAGTGTACTTTATCATATACTATAATAGTCAATTAATAGTTTTTGATAGTTTAATTTATTCCTATAATATGTTTAACAGCTTTTAATAATTTTCCCATTAAGTCTTTAGGAATGACAGCATGTTTGGGTAGAAACCTTTAAAAAAACACAGAAAAAACACAAGACAATAGCATTAGTCACTGTCTAGGTAGAGATATTCATTATTGATATGTAAATCTGTCAGTTTTTGGTGTTTACACTAAATATGTGTCATCCAGACATATATGTGTTTTCCAGACAAATCTACAAATACAGTAGTCTAGATTAGCAGCATAATGTCCCAATTTACAGGAACTACTGTAACTACTGTAAGTGTTTAGGAGAGAGAAGGAGAGAAGTGAAGAGGGTAGGGGAGGGAGGAGGTGGGGAGGAGAGGAAAGGCACCAGAAATGAAGGAAAGGCAGGTGAAGGGAGTAAAGAAGGAATAAAAGGAAGGAGAGAAAGGAGAGACAACACAAGGGAGAGGTAAAAATAATATGTATGGCTTGCCAAGTTGATGTAATTTTACCTGTCATTCCTTCGGAAAGCATTTAACCTAGAATAAATATTAAATGGAAGCAAATCTGTAGTTTGGCTATTTGTAGCTTCACATCTCATTGAACTCAGTATGCTATTAGTGTTTAAAATGTCCATCTCTCAGACTCAGTCACAAACTTCAGTCTCTCAATGGATCATTGGGATTCATTTCAGTTTGGGAAGGAGAATAAAATGATTCAAAGGTGATTGTGGTGAAATATATTGGACTCTAAGGATTTTTTTAGGGGTGATTTTGGTAGCACTTGATTTTTTTCAACAACTTAAAGTATGATTGATGTACTAAAATTCAATCATTTTAAGTACACAATTCATTTTTAGTAAATTTGTAAAACTTACTATTATAATCATAATTACGTTTTATGAAATGCTCACCAGCCCTTCCCAAATTTCCTGTGTCTATTTACAGTCTATATGATCTTACCACTAGCTCCAAGCACCCAATAATGTGCTTTCTGACCCTGCAGACAGCCTTTCTGAACATTTCCTATCTATAGAATGATATAATACATAATCACTTTCATCTGACTTCTCTTCACATAATCTCTTTGAGATCATTTTCATCTTGTTAACATGTTAACCGTAGTCATTCATTTTATAGTTATCATTTATAACTATTATAAATTTGCATACATTACAATAACTTTTTCCATTCATCATTGAATAGACATTCCAATTGTTCCCCCTTTTTGGCTACTATAAAAATGCTGCTCTGAACTTTCATTTACTAGGTTTTGTGCAAACATTCATTTTATTTTTCATAAGCATATACCTAGAAAAGAATTAATGGATCATATGGTAACGTAATATTTAACATCTTAAGGAAATTCCAAACTGTTTTCTAATCTAAGTCAGTTTGAAATCCCACCAGCAATATATGAATTCTCATTTCTCCATTTCTTCACCATTGCTCACTATTGTCTGTCTTTATTCTTATAGATATGCTAGGGAACAAACATCTTATTGTGGGTTTAGTATATATTTCTTTAATAGCTAGGAGATTGAGCTTCTTTTCATTTGCTTACTGGTGTTTTAAATATCTTTCAATAACAAATATCTATCTACATATAATGTCCACTTAAAAAGTGGGTTCTTTCTCTTTTGATTGTTGAGATATAAGAATTCTTTATTTATTATGAATATTAGTGATTTATGAAATACATTATTCACAAGTGTTTTTCTTATTCTGTGCTTTTTCACTTTCTTAATAGTGTTCTTTGAAACAATCTTTTTAATTTTGAATTCAATTATCCATTTTTCTCCTACTGTTCTTAGTTATGTCTCAGCATTATTTGTCTAACACAATGTAATGAAGATTTCCTCATGTTTTCTTTTAAAAAATGTTAGCTATTGCTTGTAAGCCTAAGATCTGTTTTGAGTTAATTTTTGTACGTGATCTGAGGTGAAAGTCTGCTGTCTTCTTTTTGTATATAGATAACTGTCTAAGTAATATATGTTTCCTCCCACTGCATTGCCTTGGTAACTGTATCAAAAATCAATTGAACTTAAATATTTATTTATAAACTCTCAATTTATCACCATTAATTTGTATGCCTATTCTTATTCTAATTTTAAGGTACAATTCAATAAATAATTATAAATACTTCTCCAGGTATGTTCTCTATTTTGAAAAAAAGGTTTTTTAAAATTCCTGATTTTTTAGTTTTCTACATAAAATTTAGGATAGCCCTTTCAATTTATTTAAAAAAAATTTCTGAGATGTTCATAGGAATTTTGTTTGATCTACAGTTCAGCTTAGGGAGAACAGCTATCTTAACATCATTAGACTACCCCCCACCGCCAGTCCATGAATATGGACTGTATTTTTTTTTTCCTGTTGTTGAACTCATTTTCCCCTCTGCAAGTTTTATTATTATTTAGTTTAAAAGTTTTGAAACTTTTATTAAATTTTTTCACAAATATTTTAGTCCTTCATGATGGTATTGCACTATTGATTTAGTTTTCAGACTGTTTCTAGTGTATAGAAATATAATTGACTTTATGTGGCTATAAGTATATATAATTAATGCACATTGAATATATTATATATATAGCTGCACATATTTCTGTCCTTTTATTGATAATTTATTTGATGAATTATTGTAGCCATACTTTAGTTCTTTAGACATGACTTTCTTTGAATTTATTTCTAATAGTTGTTTAAAATTCCCTGTCAGTTAAATGCAATATCTTGGTCCTCCAGAGGAAATTTATATTGACTTATTTTCTGCTTTTTCCCCATGTATGGGTCTCATTTTTCTTTTTCTTCTAATGTTATATTAAATATTTGAAATGGAGAATTCAGGTAATATTTTGTAGCAGCCTCAGATACTGATCTCCATTCCAGTATGCTCTGCTTGTTTTTGGTTGGTTTACTGATTTGCCTGAGAAAGTTACGAGAAGTCTGTCTCTCCCATAGTGTGCCACTACTGAGAACTATTTATGGTTATTTCAATTATCGTTTTTATTTTTAAGTTTGTCATCCTACAAGTAATGCTATGTTAGCATATCATAGTATCTTAGCGGTCAGTCAATTACTGCTTATACTTTGTATTCAAATACCATGGATGCTTTCAAATGTTGCTATGAACCTGAACTTTCTAATATTTTATTTTCTGGAGTCAATTTATAGTTCTCATTCATTTAATTCTACACAAAACACCTTTATAGCATACCTTTATATTCACCAAACATTAATAGAATACCTTTATATATCACCTGACCAAGTTAGGCTTTTTCCAAGAAGGCAATATTGTCTTGACATCTGAATACAATTAACCAATGTAACTACCAATTTAAAAAAAATTGGGAGAAAATGATTATAGAGATGCACACAAATTATTTGATAAAAAATCAATCTCATAAATAATATGGATCCAAACAAACTAGACCAATTACGTAATATTAAAAACAGATAAAATCCAACTACAGTGTTTCTGGATGAAAACTCATTCACTAAAACAACAAAACAGTTACTAAATCTTAGGTTAAAATTTACTTTTGTGAGGTTATGATAGGAGGTAGTGATTGGGGCATGATGGTACAGGAGCCACTTTGGTTCTGGCAACCTTTTAATTTTTGACCAGAGTGGAGGTTATAGTGTTCTGTTTATGATAAATCATTGAGTTTTATGTGTACTTTCTGTGTGTTTACTTTATAATGAAAAATATTATATTCATTATAATGATTATAATGATGATTTCATGGGTCTGTGTGTTTGTATCAAAATTTATCAAGTTATACATTTGATATATGTATATAGCTTCTGTATATCAATTATAAATAATAGAATATAAATAATAAATTTGTAAAAAGTTTAAAATGTATTATTTTCTTAAAGTAACCAATACTATGTATTAGATAATAAGCACAAAGTTCTTCAACCTTAAGAAATAAACTTCCAGGCCTCAAAATAGACTATATCTCTCTATCTAGTAACTGTTTTATTTTGTAGGTGGAAAGAAAACTTGAACTGCACCTGGAAAGGCTAGGGAATGCAATATTCTTTTTAAGACTTGATTAACACCTGCTTAAATATTTTCTTCCAATCTTTAATTAAACAGTTTAGGTAGGACTTCATTTCTAGATACACAATCAGACAGTCTGAATAATACTCTACAGCTGCTAATTTCCCTTTCCAAAAGAGAGTTGAACACCAAAAGCTTCCTTACTTTCCAAAAAAAGGCTTCTTTATTTCCTAAGAGAAGCAGGAGTCTCAGAATAGAAAAAAAAGGTATATATGAGTAGAAAAATAACCATGATTAATAATTCTGAAAATTATATATATATATATTTCCCTTTATTTTAGAAAAAAATGTTTGACGAGTCCAAGAAAAAAATCTATAAAATGCCAAAAATTAGATTTCTCCCATATATAAACTACTAGTACTACTTTGAAATATTTTCAATTGCTATATACAAAATGATAATAAGCTACCAAATTCTATCCTAATAATCAATATGATAAAAACATAATTATGACTTTCTTTTTAACACCTTCAGAATCTCTGAGTTTCTAGAAAGCAAAGTGAAAGGCATTTACACTTTTACTTTATTGGACTTATGTTGATATTTATAAAATAGTTAAGGTTACACTATTTGCATTATCATCTTATCAAATTTCTGATTTCGCAAAATTTTAAGACTTATTTTCAAAACCTCAACCAATTAGTTTACTTTGTAAACAGTGCATTGTACTTGGTAAAGCTTCAAGAGAAAGAGAAAGGGAGAGAGAGAAGCATAGAGGTCGGAAGAAGGAATAAGAGTACCTCTGTGATGTTATAGCATCATAGCTATTTAAAGTGAATGTTATGGTTAGTTGCAGAACGGTGCTTTGCTGGGAGTTTCTAATGCATATTATGGTAACACTACCTACTCCTTGTGTGCATGTTAACTGTCACTTCGGAAGGAAAAATAAGATTATTCATGAGAATATTTTGCTACTAGGGTGGCTACTCAATTCTCAAGTCAGACAGTATGTTTGGATTGCGGGTCTTTCTCCTTCATGCTATGAGACCTCAGGCAAATCACTTAATCACTCTGCATCAGTTTTCTCATGTACAAAATATGAGTAGTAATCATACATATATTACAAGGTTATGTACAAATTAAAGTTGTTCATATAACAAAAGTGTTAACATTTCTTACATTGTGGTATATGCAAATTTGGGGAATTTTAATTTTTGCTATTATTTCTATGTGGTTATCTTTCTTACTTGAAAATTAAGAAGTTAATACAAAAGTACAATTTTCATTTATTGTCAGTACCCATTTTCTGAACTTTAAACTACTGTTTTTCTCACTCAGAACAGTTAAAATTCTTATATAGTTCATGAAACTGTATTATACAATTTTAAAAGAGTAATTCTAAGAAATAGCAATTTGCTTCATTGTAATATTTTGGATATATCCATGAATCTAGATTCAAACCCTTTGAAATAATAGTATCAAATATAAACTCATACTGAAAAGGGTCTTGTAATCTTTACACCTGAAGTAATTTAAGTGAATAATAGAAGAGTTCATTAACATCAAATCTTTCATCAAAAGGTCTTAAAATTTTTTTTAAATAGAAAGTTAATTCATCTTAAAAATTGTTGATATAAATACCCTCCTAATACCTAAAATATCTAAAATATTATTTTTAAAAGAACTCCAGGTGATAAACAGTAAAATAATTCCAGATCACATCATAGTGAATATTATTATATATTATCAATATAATAGCCATTTGGTCAAATTATGAGTTTCTAATATTATGCTTCAATGAAGAGTGAAGAATGACACTAGAAGCCTAGAGAAGTTATGGAATAGAGGAAACTATCTGATCATTGTCCCTTTACATGAGTTCCAGCATCATTTAATAGTCACCTATTAAAACAGAACTTAAAAATGGCTAAAATTTTTTAAGAAAAATTAAATATTAATAAACATTAGCATATTAAGCAAAATAAGAATGGCTGGGCAAAGGAAAAGTGTGTGATTTCTTCAATGGAGAGCGTCTACAATTGTAATAGATACTGTTGGTTGAGATCCATTTAATGACAGGCATATCCATACTGGTGCTATATTCACTAAAATGCTTCAGGGCAGCTCTCCTCTCTGAAAAACTGATCTCACCGTATGAGAGCTACCTCGCCAAGGAGGTACCCTCCCACACATTACTTTTAGCACATCTAAACTCAAGGAAAACTTGAATCCTTTCTTAGGTTCTGCCCGTGAGGAACCTAAGCAAAAAAAAATCCATAATTTTTATTTCCTCCTCCAAATTATTTCAAAAGGAATCAAGCAGTCTTTTTGCAGTGTGGAAACGCAGAGCAGAGCTACCTGATCTTGTATATTCGTCTGTATTTATGTGTTTATTTGTATGATAATAATATGATTTCTAAATCACAACTACAGCAACACATTCACAAAAGCATGCATAGCATTTTGCTGTGTGGACAAGTGACTGCTATTGACATATTTAGTACAAAAATTCAAGAGAAAAAGGATTCATAAAATCATATCACCATTATTTCAAGCTGTTTCCTTTTAAATAATCTTAATTTTTGTATATATTGCTATTAAAGAATTATTTCTATGACTGCTATTCTTGATGAATTTAAGAATTTTATAAGTGAGATCGAACACACTTAAGGTATCTCTTTGTTACCCAGCAAACAAACCTGAATGAACATGGGTCCATGTCTAAGGACTGGTAACATTTACAGAAAAGTGGTAACTGTCAAGTAATTTTTCTATAATGTCAAATTTAAAGTCATGGGTACTTTCAGAATTGAAAATAAATTGCATGAATAGGTTAAATAGATCTTTCCTCTTTCCTCTATTATCTGTTGAACTGTTAGAAATAGAGAAATTCTTAACTTTCATAGTTATAATTCTCAAGAAATATATTGTTAGCATTTTCTACCATATACTGTTTCTAATAGGCAAAGTTTGCATTGACCACTGTTTAGATTAACTTTCCTGCAGGGAATAAGAGAAAGATGACCAAATAGACAGTAAGAGAAGGAAACGGTGATGACGTTTCTTTGATTTGTTTATCAACTCATCATATGATGAGAAATTTTTATGCTTTCATGAATGTAACCCCTACTATCCTCGCTTAACTCACTCTCCAGAAAAAATGATTAAAAGTGATGTATAGTCCTGGTAGTAATCACTCTGTCAGTTGAGTTAGTGGTGAATGATAAAATTCTCTAAGTCAGTTAAGGCCTGTAGGACCTAAGAACAGAAAATAAACAGAGCAATTGAAGTTATTCCCAGTTTAAATGAATCAGTACTCACTCTGTGTATCCTCTCTTTCCACTCATTATAAATATGATGTTGTTATGCATATATGTGAGAGGAAGGAAGAACTACTGGATATTCGAAATGCTCTAATTTATTTTTGGTCTAACCTGCAATTGAAAGACGCCTAGCAGCTTTCAAACAGAGAATGCAGGGAGGAGTGGGGAGGAGGGAGGGAAACTTGGGCGGACAGACTAAAAATGATAGTGGTCACAGGCATCAGAACTCTGGCAAAGAAAGAGGAAAAATGTGACAAGCTCATTTGTTTCAATGGAAATTCTCTTTCAAATTCCCTCATTTTGGGTGACATTTTAAGACATAAAAACAATTTCATTTCTTGACCTTAGAATTTTTGTTTAAAAAGATATTAAACCCATGATGCAGCTTTTCCAAATTCTCAAAAGTATTACAAATGTCTGTGAAAGATATTTTAAAAATTCGAAATTTTGTTTAAAAAGATGACAAGCAAAACATAAAACCCCATCTACCAATCTCAAAAGATTCTTGAAAGAATTTCCATTAAAAACAAGGTGGATGGAGGCACGTACAAGCAAGTTTAGTGACATATATATATATATATATATATATATATATATATTTTAGTTGCTGAAAACAGAGGAAAACTACCCAGCTGAAACTAATTGAAAAACTTTTCTCTCCCCCAACCCTACACCTTCTAGTTCTCAACACTGAAGTCTAACAGTTATAACCTGAAAATTAGGCATCCATTCCTCTATAAGGAGATGCTTCTCCTAAAATCATTATTATTCAATATTCAAATCTTGTTAATCAATATTTGAAACTATCTTCACAAAATTGTCTTCCAATTTAGAGGCTAGATTCTAATAAAACATTTGGGGACCAAAAAGATGGGTCTTAAGAGTAGATTTTGGCACTCTGAGAAGCATAAACCTATTGAGACTCAAGACAGAAGTTTTGTGGAAATTTCATTCTCTCTCAAAATTGCTTGACCAAGAATGTGTAAGAAACAAGCAATGTGGGTAGAGGGTTCTCAATTCTGTCCAAGAAATTCATACTGGAAAAGAGTTTGTTGACTACTAGGATAGAAACAGTTAAACTCCTTTACAGCTATAGAAATGAGGAGGACATTTGATCAATCGCTGGATGACAAGTGAAGTGGAGGGCAACGAAATATTTTCAAATTTGGATCTGAAAATACAGGTTCTACAACAGAAAAATATTAATCAATAAATAATAAACACAAACCAATTAACAGTTTCGAGAAAATCACATTTTTTAAAAAAGGAACATAATCTTTTAAACCTTATCTATATAACATACTTATTACAAAATCAAGAAACTTAAAAAACTTAATACCTACAATAGACTATTTAAAGATACTGCTATAGGAAAACCATATGCTGAAATTCAGAAAAATGAAGCTCCACCAGATAAAAATAAAGTACAGCTAATTTTTAATTTTGTTTAATTTTACTTTTTACATTGAATTGAAATATTGAAGGAAAAAATAAATGCATAAAGCAGTAGTTCTTTAAAATTCTCTGACAGGCTATTAATAAACGTTATCACTGAGATCAAATTAGTAATGTAAGGGATCGTTGTGAATCTCTCCCAAAAGCACAAGGAAAGAATAGAAAGATGATAAAAATAAAAAGGCAAAGATCCTACTTAAAAGCGTGGGGATCCTAAGAAAGAAACCCAAGCCAGAAGAGATATTACGAAGCAAAACAAAAGCTTTCCTGAGTTTAAAAAAGAAAAAAAGAATGCCTAGACAACTGCAAGCAATTTTAGTAACATTTGTTTCTGCTAGCATAAGAAATGCATATTTAGTGAAAAATTACTAGAAAGTGAGAGAGAAATCTAGAGACAGGGTGAGATAGACAAAGAGATAGAGAAAATGAGGGCCAGAGAGGAGAAAGGAAGAAAAGGAGGGAGAAAGTGTGCAGATCACATACAACCACAGTAGCATCCAGAAAGAAAGAACGTTCAATTGTTTGGTTAATTTATTGTATGTGTGTATATATATATATATTGTTTGGTTAATTTATTGTATGTGTGTGTATATATATATATATATATATATATATAGTGAGTGAATTTTGCTCCTAAAAATCTAGAATAATTCTGTTTATTTTACTTTGGCACCTTACACACACACACACGAACACACACACACACTGTCAATAATGTTATGAAACTAATAAAATGGCTATCTAACTTTCTGTGCGAAATAATTTAACTCAACTCCTACCTGGATGTTTCCATTGCAATTGTAAAACTGTATCACGATACACTGATTCCAAACAAAATGGTGCTGCTATTCTTTTTTTTTTATATGTGATTGAGTTTACTGAAGGAACATTGCATCATAATGCTACATAAGCCTAAAGTGGGCACTAATATAAATCAACATATATATATATATATAAATATAATAATGTCGTCAGCAACAATCCAATTCCATCTTTCACTGTATAATTGTCCCCTTTACATTATTAGTTGACTTATCCTCCCGCTTCTCGTCTGGTAACCACTAATACCATTCTATAGACTAAAAGTCTATTTTTGTTTGATTTAGTTCATTTTTTTATTTGGTTTCTTTATATACCACGAGAGTAAAATCAAACAATGTTATCTTTTCCTTTCTAACTTACTTCACTAAATATTATTCCCTCTTGGTTCAAGATTTTAATTTTTACATGAAATGATTCAGTCTGGAATTAATTTTGATACATTGAGAAAAGTGTGCATCTTTTTTTATTGTTCAAATAAATATCCCAGCAACATTAATTGAACTATATACTTACTGATTTAAATATAATTATATCAACATCTGAATATGTGTTCATATATTTATATATTTATTGAGATATATATTCATATATTTGAGAGACAGTCCTCTATTTGACTCAGGCAAGGCAAGAGGAAGAGTATGATGAAATAGGCTAAATGTTCTTCATAACAGCCTGCTAGTCATGAAAAATCTTGTTTCCTTTTCTCTAATAATACATTGTATAATACATTATTTGTCTTCCAAGTGTTTCTTCATTCTTTTCATTTTTTCTATAGTTATTCTTTTAATATTGTGAGTTTCTAAATTTCCCTATATCATTGATGTGACTGTCTGCAAAATCCTCAAGTTTTATATCGTCCTGTTACATAATGCCTAGGAATCATGTTCCTACTGTTCCAGTTACCTGTTCAGATACTTGCCACACAAAACTATGCTATTTGAGCTTTAAAATATTGCTATGTGTCAGTGATAATGGTACAGAATATATTTCAACATCTACTCAGGAGAGAATTTTGAATGTAATCTCAGTGACATCTCTAATACAGTCCTTTCCCCCCAAATACCCACTTTTTAAAAATTCTCAAATCCTATTTAATTGTAATAAATTTCTTGAGGCAATCCTCCCTGCATCCATCATTCTAAAATATAGTCATCATTTTAATGTATATAACTGAGAAAATGGGTCATAAAAGGAGGTGGGCAAGATGAATAATTAATAGAAAAAATGATTAAAATGTTAGAAATAGGTGTTTCTGGTGGCTCAGGTAAAAAGTCATTGACTGCAGCATAGACTAAGCCCAAGGACCTGGGGTCACAAGCCAGAGTCAGGAGGAAACAACCAAAACGAACAAATAAATATACTTCTTCATCGTCCTTCCTTCCTTCCTGCTTGCCTGCCTCACACACACATAAATATATACATATACCTGTATAATCTTAAATTTAAAAATAATGAGTTTAATTCATATATATAATTTTTTAAATATTCATCAGCTGACTAACTACCTCAGAAATACTGAATGCAAAAAGAGAATTGAAGCACTATAGTGAAGTGTAACACCATAGAGTCTGTTATGAAAGACTCAAGTCAGGATTCTACTGGCTTTATGACCTCAGGGGAGCTACATATTCTTTCTAAGTGGCATGATCTATAAATTAAGACAATAATACCAGTCTTGGTGAAGTGAAGCTTAAATGACATTGAATACATAAGCCATGTAACACAGTACATTATACATACTATATATTATTAAATATAAGATTTCAAGGATTGTAAGACACACCATTATTTTATCTACTATTAAGTAAAGGAGCAAAAGACTGTCAATTAAACCATGACATAATGCCTTAATGATAATCCTAAGTGACAATCCATCACACCAGCCTCTCGTTTGCTTTGAAACTAATTTCAGCTACACCAAGGTTTTTGGCAGTTTCTCATGCTTTCATTTGCATTGCTTTAAGTGTGATAGACAATATTTGTGCACAAAAATCTGTAATAAATAAATAATTTATAGAGTCCTATCCCCTATTTTAGGTTTTTGTCCTTACATTGATAAAGTATTTTTTTTAATCTTTGCAAAAAAAGGAATTATAATCATTCTTTAAACAATTAGTATTTCTGCATTAGCATCAAATTTATGCCCCCTTCTCTATGACTTGATTTATATTCAATACCTTTATATTTAACCACAGAATTATTGTGTAATTCTTTTGAAGACATTTGACATGACATTTAAACTCAACATGTGCATATACTCAACTGAAGTGATGACAAATAAGTAATTGTGACCAAATTTGTTCATGCCTAACTAAACTGTCATTGCCACCCCAAAGTGCCACTCCAAAGTGCCACTCCAAAGTGATTTATGAGGTTATTATGTTTCATCACAATTCTAAGATGCTAAAATGTGAAAAAAGTACATTTTAGAATTAATGAAATATACTCAGCAAACAGTATCAATTTGTATTATTACAGATAATTGAGACTAAAAGTCTGTGTTGATAGAGATATTATATCTATCTAAATATTTATTTTGCAAGATATCAGCAAGATTTTCAAATGGGCAAATGCTCAAAATATGTACCTACTTCATATTATTTTTTGTAAAATGTTTACTTGAAAGTTATAATCTATGATAAACTGTACATTCATACAATGAACTATTATTCATCAATAAAAAGAGATATCAATTCACATGTAAAGACAAGATGAACTTAAAACGCACATTGCTGTCTTTGAGAAGCCAGTCTGAAATAGCTTCCTACTGTATAATTCCAATTATTTAAGCTTTTAGCAAAGGTGAAGGAAGAGATTGTAAAAAGATCAGTGGTTGCCAAGGGAATGAGGTGGGTAAGGTTAGGTGGGTAAAATACAAGGTATTTTTATGGCATTGAAACTATGCTGTCTGATCATTGTATGGTTGTTATGCACTATATTTTTGTGAAAACCCATACAATATTATAGAATAAATGATGAACTAAAAGCTCTTTCTCTTGTCAGTAGCTGTGATAAGAGAACCTGTATTCCTATTACTGTATTGTCACAAATGCATGAAACAACCTCACTAAAGAGTGTGGTGTAAAAGATCCTGGCCTAAACAAATTTGAAAATGAGTGAGACTAAATAGAATAAAACTGAAAAGAGCTGTGCACAAGCACTCTAATTGGTAGTTGTTTCCCACTGGTTAACAAGTCTGATGTTATAACAGATGTGTACTGAATTTGATCATTGAAGTAAGTGTCTGATAGTGGGAGCCAAATTTCTCACTGTTAGGGCTAGAACCTACTATACTTTACAGATAAGAGGAAGCGGCTAGGATGATCATGCATTAATGGATCAGACTTGCAAATATCAGTACAAGCTTACTTTCAGCTTTCTAGGCACATAGTAGATATACAAATATTTTTATATGTATGTATCAACACAAGGTTGTGTATACACAAGCTTCCTTCCTCGGCAAAACCTCACTCCAAAAGCAGTGGGAACACAGAGCGTGAAGATCTGTTTCTGATATCACTCTCCAGTATCAAAGAAACCAGTATTCTTTGGAGAAATGATTGATTCAAGGACAGGTCGAAATAAATAACATGAATTTCAAGTATCTTGTAGTTCCATATGATAAGGAAATTGTAAATCAAACAAAAGTGTATTTTCGAAGGTACACAAAAGAGCCAGGTGAATGGATTCCTAATGGCCAAACTGGAATAATTTGAGTAACAAAATAAAGCAGCATTCTGATATAAATAACTGAATGAATAAATGGACAAACTGGGGAGGGGTTAGACAAATCTCCCTTGCAAAATTCCAAATTACTCCTATAGATATTCTGCTCTTCAAGGGTAATAGAAAGTCCCCCACTCTAAGATGTTGGAAAGTGACCTGCCTTATTTAAATTTCATAAACCTGGTAAGTACTACTGTAGTCAGGTGATTCAAGTCAACATTAATAGTGTTAAAACATACAGACAGTAGTACAGATGACAGTGTTGTTTGTTAATTTGGTTAGGTAATAGTACCTGGTTATTTAATCAAATTCTAATCTAAGCATTGCTGCTAAGGTAATTTTGTCAATGTGCTTAACTCCTGCAACTGACTTTAAGTAAGGAGATGAACCTCCATCATGACAGCGGGCCTCTTTCAGTTAGCTGAGACCTTAAAAACAAGAATGGAAGTTTCCCATAAAAGAAGAAATTCTGCCTACTAAAGTTCACAGTTTCAGTTCTAGCTTGTGGACCTCCCTACAAATTTAATGATTGTTTGAGTCAATTCCTTAGAATATAATCTCTATACAAAATGATTCTGTTTCTCTAGAGACCTCTCACTGGTACAGACCCTTGATATGATGTGATTAAAATAGCACTTTATCTCTGTGGCTTTCTTCTCAAAAACCCATAATTCAGTTTGAATCATTACAAAAACATGAGACAAATTCCAAGAAAGAGACATTCTACAGAGTATTTGATCAAGAGTCCTCAGAACTTTCCAGTTGATCAAAAACAAAGAAAGCCTGAGAAACCACCACAGCCAAGTAGATAAGGGGACATGACAATTAAACGTAATGTGGTGTCCTAGAAAAAGTCATTAGGTAGGAACAATGAAATCTGAATAAAGTATGGACTTTAGTTAACAATAATGATTTATCATTGGTTCATTAATTATACCAAATGCACCCTACTAACATAACTTGTTAATAACAGGGGGGTCTGGCTATGAGAGTATATGGTATTTCTCTCTGATATTTTCTTAGATTTTCTGTAAGTTTTAAACTATCCTAAAAATGTAGACCAGTTTATAACATAGTCTAATGAGAGAAGAAATAAAAATAAGAAATCAAATCTAGTAAATATTATAATAAATCTTTTATTTAGAACTGGAATATATTAAATTTTAGTTTATAGATAACTATTTTGAGTAATTTTAACTGGAAAAATAAAATATGGAATTTAAATTTTATTGATTTAAGCAGAAATATAAAAACATGAAGAAACTGTGCAAAAAAATTCTAACAATTTAAGAAGAAAAAATTAGGTTGAACAGGCTAGTACAGGAGGTAGAGATTGGAGGAGTGGAAAATTGGGGAAAGTAAAATCATGCTAAACCTGTGTCTAAAGAGGGAAGATTTTAAAGACTAAATATGAGAATTTTAGAACTATAAAGAATACCTTTTTTTCCCTCTTTAGCTCTACAAAATGTAAAAATCAGAGCATTATCTGAAAGGAAACTGTAGGCCAACATGAAAATTAGAAAGCAAATACAGAAGTGACAGCTGGAAGATCAAATTTAGCAGCATGAAGATAAACAAAGTTTTAAAGTTACTCATTAAAATATAGTTTTTATTTATGAAAAAATAACTAAGTTAAATCAAAACAAAGTATTCTAAGGAAAAAGAAATAAAAGCTATCAGAAAATACCTGTAGGCTGGAGAAGAATGCCAGTAGTTATCGAGGGCAAACTGGAAATTGTCACATAAAAATGGATTAAAATGATCTTAATCTATGCTAATGAAAGATTTCTAATCACTGAACTTAATTCCTTATTCTTTCAAAATATAACCTACTCCAACAAATTCAATGTAGAGAGACAATCATTTTTAATGTCAATTACATGCTTAAACACTAAAATAAATGCTCTATGAGAAGTAAGTCTAATGACCTTCCTACTGAAGACCTCTCCTGTACTTCCATGACTTTATTCTTTTTCCACATAGCACCTAGAAGAAAGCTCTCTATCAGTTTACTACTTCCTTTGCTTCTCATTAACATCATGTTGCTATTCAACCGGGCACTGGCGAATGCTGCCTAACCTCTCCTATTTCTTCCTTAGTGAGGTATACATTCAAGCTCACAACCGATATCTGAAGGAAAGTGGGATATCATTCCAGAACATATCTACTGTGGTAGAGGTTCAGCTTGGAGAATCTTCTTCCATTAGATACATGTCATGCCAGAGAAGTCCCCCTAGGCAACATTGTATGGCAAAGATTTGACTGCATGCCAGGATAATACTTTTGAGGTCTGAAAACATTATAGGCAAAAATATAAGGAACATTAAAGAAAAGGAAACAAGGTAAAAGCCATGAAATAGGCAAATAACACCAGTACGGTATCCCAAAGCACATAAACATACATATGCACATGTAACTATTGCAAGTGTGAGAGAAATGCTTTACTTCATTGGTAGAAGTAACCTTGAAAATTATAAATATGCACCGTTTTATTTAGCAAATAGGTAAATTTTTTAAAATGGCATTCAGTTATGTTAAGGATCTGGTGTGACAGGATAGAGTTATATTTTAAATAAAATAGGAAGGAGAAGATATTTCTGAGACAAATTGGAATATGTATCTGAAACTTAAAATGTTCAAACTTCCTATGAAACCAAATCTAAAAGATTTAGCCTATGGATATTGTCAACAATGCACCAATGATTAAATTACAATTCATTTAGGGTAGTATTGAATATAGCAAAACTATGGATAACAATCTAATCATCTAGTTGAGTCTTAAAAGATAGACTACTGATATCATTTTCAGTGTAGAAAACACTGCCCCATCGTATAAATAATGCTTACTGTGAGCATGAGTGGATGAACATAAGACATACACATTTTTTTTCCTCCAGAATATCCCAAGTTTTATTTCGGACTGACTCATGACTAAGTTCTCAGTCTCTAAATATGAACACAAGAGAAGACATAAGATGGTTGATAAGACGTTGTCTGAAAGTTGTGCCTAACATAATATCTTCCAGCTAGTACTCACCTGAAAACTAATTTACTAATGATTGATTGGTCTCCACCCAATAGTTAAGATATTGAAGCTAAGTGTGGAAGAGACAAGGGCAGTGTGGTTCAACTTAAGGGTCACCAAGGAATAACCTAAGTATTAATTTTCTTCTCTTTCCTAATCATGAATGTCAAATTCTCTTTATGATTATTAAAAATGACATAATCTCTCAAACTTTCATTCTCCAAAAGTGTAACTAATGAAATAAAAATGGCCTCAAAAAGTGTCCATAGAAAACATGTGTCCACTATGATAATGGATGGGCTCCAACCTACCCCCAGTAGTTTTACTGTGAAAGAAGAGTCTCTCTGAGATCTTAATATTTATTCTTAGAACAAAAGTATCAGGAGCTCCTTTAATCAAATCAAATAAAAATCAACTTATCCCTCAACATTTCAAGCTTTTCTGCATTTAATGTTTTCACATTATAATCATAAAGAAAAAATGTACATAGTCATTAACAAAAGCAATATATTTCAGGTCAAACATCACCACTTGGATCATGCTGAACTAAATATATTAGAATAGTCCATTAAATGTCTGCATGCAAAATGTAACTAGCAACTTAAATATGAAATGAGCATAGATTTATGTTTCATCTCATCCTATTTATATGAGTGATTTAACATTAAAAAATTAAATATCATTCTATTCATATACTTAACATCTCTTCATATAAAATTAAAATAATAAAACAAATTTAATATAAAAATATATAGCATATGATACAATGAATTTAAAATAAATTGGGAACATTTAATCTTAAAACTGGATTACAATAGGGAATTCAAAATTATAGAATCAGGAATAATTTTTTCAGGAAATTATAACTGATTTGAGAAAAGTTTGGTATAATTTTTTCAAAAAATGGACTTATAGCCAGGACATATAAATATTAAAATATTTTCAATGATTTATTGCTTTGTAACCTTGGAAATATCATTTGTCTTCTCTGGTCCTTGATTTTTTTTGTCTGAAAAATCAAAATAATAGTAACTACTTCAAATATTTATTAAAAACATTGCATCAAAGAAAATAATGTTACATGCTGAGTCAACAGTATTCCTGAAAAGAGGAAGCTACTTTATCAAAGGAGAAAAATATTAAATGTTCAGTTAGCAGATTTTAATAATTATATTCATAGGGATACATATTGGTCACAAGAACTTGATGGAGAAACAAAATGTGAAGGAGGAAACTTCATGATGATAGTTTTCTTTCCACCTTAAGAGTGGGATGAGCAAAGAACACAGTCGAAGTTTGACAAAATAGAGTAGAAATCTAGTGACACACAATTGTGCATGTGCCATTTCACCTTGGCAAATAACTGACTTATTACTGAATAATAGTATTTTAAGTGAAAAAAGAAAGTCAACAACTTAGAAACGGAGGAAGAGTGGTCTAGCTAGCTTCATCTAGAGAAGAAATTACAAAGGTTTTTATCTTGTTTTGCTTTGTTCTGTTACGCTTCATTTTTTTATTGATGAAACACTGCATCATAACTTTATAGACTTAAGGTATGCTTCATCATAAATCAACTTCTGTGTATAATACATTAAGTTCACCACCGTAAGTCCAATTCAATGCCCATCCATGTAATTGACCTCTTTTACTTGATTTGCCAGCCCCTTTCCCCCATCTTTAATATGAGTCTATAGACTAAACACCTATTTATGCTTGATTTGGTTCACTTTTTTGCTTTTTCTATATACCACAAATGAGTGAAATCATTTGATGTTTGTCTTTTTCCTCCTGACTTATCTCATCAAGAAAAGATCACTAAGGGAAAATTGGTGTTATATCAGATATGAAATAGTGAAATTAAGTCTATGTGCTCAAGTTAATGGCAGATTTATTATATTTCCTGTGGCTCTTCTTTTGCAAAATAAATAATAATATTTTCATGCTAAAATGTTTGAGAGTAAATACTACAAAATAGCATTTATTATCTTCATGGTTTATTAGTGGTATTATTACATTAATACTATAACTCATTATTATTATTTTTATTATTACTATTACATTTTGTCTTTCTGTTGTTGGGCAAGGCTCTTCTAGACCAGTCAAAGATAATGAAAAAGTTATGTTGTTTCTAGTTTCTAGTGATGCTTATAGTTCATTATTTTTTTCACATTTCCTAGGACTGCTGACTATAACATCTATACAACATGGCAAACACTCCATAATCTAAATATTTCTACCTACCATTTCTTCTATACATTAGAATAAATTCTCTGTTTCCCTACTCAGGGTTCCTAAAAGTAATACAGCTAATATGCTAAGCTAGTGAATCAGCACAGTTACATAAATGCATGAACTTTTACTAAGGATATTGTCTATGCTTTAAAAATCATTTCTGGATGTCACAACGAAGCAGTGGTTAGAATGACTTAGTGGTAAAAGAAAACAGTGGTCTTTCAATTTTGTTTCCAAAATGAAATCAGCCTATTATATCAGTGCACAGATCTAGACTTAGGTTTATTGACTTCAAATTATGATAATCCTGCCATTGCACTTCAGATTCATAAGGATTCTCCTACCACATTTGTTGAACTTCCAAAGTCTGAGCAACAGAGACAATTCCTTATTAACTGTTGGAAAATTAGCATGAAATCTAAGGTCTTTTCCATTGGGATCATGTCTGATCATACTGGGATCATACTGAAAAGGAATCACTATGCTGTCTTCACAGCATAGTGTGTGTCAACCCTAATCCTGGGCCTGACTGGAGAAGGCCCACAGAACGTACAACTCACATGCTTATAACTTAAATTTTATACAAGTTCATGATATACAAAAAACAAATTTTCCCTCATTTTGTACTACAACATAAAGTAATCTGAATGGTTTTGTCACCAAATACCAGTAAGTAGTGGTATTTAAGATGGCGATATTTGTTTTCTGAGAGTACAAATAAAGAATAGTTTAGTTGAGCATTCACTAGCAACTTCTTTCACTCTTTCCTTCCCCTCAGTAGCTTCTTGATTCTAGTCTTTGTGATATGCATGTACACATATGAGTGTGTGTATGTGTGTGTAAGAGAGGCAGAAAGAGAGAGAAATTTTAACCTGCAGTGCACTTTTTGTTCTTGTTAAAGTAAAACAAATAAGACAATTTAAAAATCCAAATGCTTAAATAACTCCAAAATACAAAATGTCAGTGATTTACATAGCAAAAAGTCTTCACTTAAATCACAGGCTGAAGTGTTGTAGCAGTGTTGAGAATGATGGATTAGAAGAGGGAGTGTGTGGAATTCTGCATTGCGCAACATTTAAGGGCCCCTTCCCTCCATGTCTCTTTGATATTAGCATCTTATAAAATCCCAGCATTCTCTTAACTCAGCCAAAGGTTGTAGGGAAAGGAAGTGCTCACAAAATGTAGGTGTGTATGCCCTAGAGCTAGACGTGAACACATCACTCCTGCTCACATTGTACTGGGCAGAACACCATTACAAACCAAACTAGGTGTAACAGTGGCTGAAAAATGTGCTGTAATATATATCCAAGAGGAAGAGAAGCATGGTTATTGATTAACAATAGCAGTCTGGTAGTTTTTGCTTCAACTACCACTGAAACCAGCTCAAAGTTCAGCACCCCTGGGTGGCACAAGTCTCAGATACCATTGTGGTTCCATATGACCTTATCAACTGAAAAGGCAAGTCATCTGTCTCTTGCCAAACACAACATACAATGGGCCATGGATAGAATCAGCACAATTTTTAAAAATTATGCTTAAAAAATGAAGAATGTGAAACTCAGCAGTTTGCCACCCATATCAATGCTAAAGTTCCATTGAGTGAGATTTACCCTAAATTTAGGAACTTTTCTCTATTAGGCTAATCTGTTCTCTGGGAGAAGCTCCCTTGTCCATCATTCTCTGTCATTTCTAGCCATCTTTCTTTATTCATTATCTTTCAATATCTAAAGCTTGTGTTGTGGGTTATGACCTTCTTGGGGCTATGTGTGTTTCACAGCCTTTCCCATAAATGTCAACATTTTCCATGGTACAAGTATGGCAACCCCAAGAACTTAGTTTACTTTTGATTTCTTTTTGTTTTGATTTGGTTTAATGTGCCAGTGATGATGCTCACAATGCTTTTCTAATAATAATTTCTTTGTTTCTTCACCAATGATGATACTCCCTGTCCCCATCGGCCCACCTAATGATTGACTATCGATGTCATTTAATCAGCTCTTTGTTATATGACTGGATCTTAATGAGTCATTTTCTCTCAAGGCTTTTTAAAATAATATGCTTGCTGTTTTGAGTCTGGAAGTAGTCAGTTTTCCAATTCAAAACTCCAAAGTTCTGCATGTTTTCTCCTCCCTCATACCCTTCTAGCTAACTAGGCAATTACTGTTTCACATGCCTTCCTTACAATGATTAAACATCAGATTAGATTATAATACATGGTTTTTTTACTCCAGCTCTTTCCAACTACAATCTTCGAAATTTTAGGTTTAAGATGACATGAGAAGAGTTTTTCAAGTTACCTCTTATAGCAGTTTTACCAAATCTTTGTAACAAGGGAATAGGAGTCTACCTACCAGTATTGTGAGATCTGCTTTCTCACAGCTTGCCAACTTACTGTTAGCCAGTGTTACATAACTTAAAATTGTCATTTGTGGCAGCACACCAAAATACCAATTTTTTTAAATAGTTAAGCTAAATAATGTTAATTGCTATGGCAGATATACTTAGAAATCTCGGTAACATAATATGTTTGTTTCCCATCATACACATCACAATCTAATACATGGCAGTGGAGGAGAGCAAGTAATTCACAATTATTCAGAGATTTCATCCTTTACATATTGCCACTCTTCCGTTTTCTAGGTTCTCAAAGTCCCTTTCATTCATTTAGTGAATAGGAGGGAGGAAAGGAAGAACAGAGAGAGAGAGAGAGAGAGAGAGAGAGAGAGAGAGACAGAGAGAGAGAGAGAGAGAGAGAGAGAGAGAGAGAGAGAGAGAGAGTTACTGGCTTATTTCTTACTGACTTATGGATTATTTCTGAGGTCTAGGGCTAAAGCACATCAATTTTACGCACATTCTCTTGGACAGAACTTAGTCATATGACCATACCTACCTGCTTAGAGACCAAAAAATAAAATCCAGTTGTATGTCTCATAGAAAAAATAACATGACGAGAAGCCAACACTAGTAGTTCTTGCCATAGACATCTTTGCCAAGTAAAAGAAGATACCCTTTCCTCAAGACATTTTTCTATCTAATGAAAACTATGCTACAATAAATATAAAAATATGAAAACCCCAAATTCCAGCAAAATGCCTTTCATTCCTACCCACAGTGTTTACAATCATTCTCTGTACAAACTCGAAGCAGAAAGCCGTCACCTTGATGGTGGGTGAAGAAGGTTTTCTGAAAAATAGCAAAATCATGAAGAGTATTGCTGCAATTAACAACAGATACTGGAGGCTTCTAATATTTGTCTCTAATCTAGGTAACTATGGTAAGCAGAATTCCACAAATTCTAAAATGATCCTTAAGAGTCTCACCCCTGGTGGTGTTAAAGCTTGTATCATCCTCTCCACTTGATCTGTGAATAGAATTGATTAAATATTCTCTTAACTATATTATGGTGAGGAAATTGTCACTTCCATGACTTTTTACAGGTCTGGAAGACTTTCTATAGTCTGCTGAAAAGAGAAGTCCTCCAGTAGCTTTGAAGACTCCAACTGCCATGCTCAGGATGGGGTCACATGGCAGGGAACGGTAGTCAGCCTTTTAAAGCTGAGACTGTCCCCTGTAAGAGACAGCAATGAACGAGTGACTTGAGTTCTACAATCACAAAGAATTAAATTGAGTCAACAATAGTTATCCTGGAAAGGGACCCTCATGTTTCAGATGCTCTTTTAGCTCTTGATCTTAGTCTTAGAGAGCAGAGAACCCAACCACACCAGTTTAGACTCCAATCTACAGATTGGGAAAGAACACTTTGGTGTTGTGTAAGCTAAGTAATGTGGTAATGCAGTAGTAGAAAACCAGTACAATAGCTAAGATGATACCACACAGATACAGGGTAGAAAATACATTCACTTTTATTACTTAATGATGAATTGGGGAAACAACGCACAACAAAACCACGAAGTATATAAAAAGCACTAAGAAAAGATCAGTCTTTTATGCAAAAAAACAAATTAAAATTATTATTTCCCTCTTTTTCATCAATGGCACAGCAAGGGGTGCAGAATTTAATTGCTTACTAGGTAATTTTTTAAGGAAAAATATTCCTTCATAATTCCTTAAATACTGTCATCAGTAACTACTGTTACTGAGAAATTACAAGTGTGTAAAGAATTTTCATACACTATTTTACTTACCTGCATTATCTCTGCAAAGCAGGTTTTTATCCCATTTTGTGGATTCAAAAACAGAGAGGATATAGTAATTCACTTCAAGACACACAGATTGCTATAAAGTGAAGAATTAAAAGCAATCTGTTAGACTCAAAATCATTGATCTTTGTACTGTACGATATGGCCTATAATAACTTTGCTTTAAACGTTTGATCAAAATTAAAATACAATATTAATGGAAAATGACTATATTATTTACATTAATGTAAATTGAAAACCATTTTGGGAAGCATCCACTACTAATACGTGTATAGTAGATTTACAAAACTTTTTTCATCAGAATTCTGTGAGGCAGTCAGGCTAGGTTTTATTAGTTTAAATGTTTTTCAGTTAAGAGAACTGAAGTCAGAGAATTGTGCCTATTTTGTCATTGGCTGTAACACTAAGTGACAGTGTTAGTTCTCACTCCTGTGTCTTATCTTCAACTATACAGCTTGTTTCCCCAAATTGGGGTAGGTCTACTTAGTAGGGCAAATAGGGAGGAAGGATGCAGAATGTAGTGTGAAAATGTGACTGCAAATGTCCAAGGGAACTATACTTCTTAGACCTCAAAGAATCAGCTTCATTTATGGTTAGTCTGCAAGTTTAGCTCCCTGACAACACATACATGTCTAAATATCAAAAAACAGGAAACTTCTGCTGTGCCTGTAAAAAGAAAATGCTATAAGGTCTGGTTCTTTGGAATCCACAATATTTGCATATAAAACAATAAGCACATTAGACCATCTTTGTGATTCAGATATTTTCATATTGTAGGAATTATCTTGAAAAAATTTTTCAGAGCTATGCTATAGTTTTAACATCTTAATATTATTTTTAAATGTAGTTTCTTTTTTCCACATCTGTTCATTTGACATCATGTATAGCAATATAGAGAATAATCACAGCTAGAAACAATACAAGCTTCTCTACTGCACTGATTAACACTTTCTAATGACACTGATAAGAAGAACAGAATGTTCAATCACATATTATGCTCCACCAGTGAGCTATGGTTAATAATATTTCAAGTACTATGATAGTATTATGGAAGTAAATCCTTTTTCTAATAAGTGGTAAAGCATAGCAAAATGCACTGTCAACAATGTTGTCAATTAATTGTCAATTACTAGTGCCAAGGTAAAGGCGAGCTGTTTGTTTTCTGAGCAAACAGTTCATTGAGAAGATTGTTTTAATTATAAATCTCTCACGTCCTTCCATATTAAGTGTCTTACTAGAGGTTGAACAATCATTAATGTCTTACATAGCCGAGCCTTTTCAGCAATTGTTTAACAGCTATTTTGCAATTATAAGTAGCACGCTAGTTAAACAAAATTAGAGTCCACAATTATTTTTTTAATGAATTGGAAATATAAAAATACATGTAACTCTTTGGAAGTCAAAGCATGCTTAATTCTCCTTAGCTTCCCTCGAAGTGAAGGGTTAATTTATTAAGGAATGCAGTATGATTGCAGTAATTATTGTTTATTGATTCTTGAGCAGTGAGACTTAATCTTGGGTTTTAAATCCAACATAAGTAGTACCTCCATGTGATTCTCTTAGGATTCCATAATGCATATTTTTAAGATGTTAAAATATTGTAGCTCTTCTTGCCTTGAGCCAGCAGACTTTTTGAAAAATTAAATTAAATACTTTGTATTTATCATTAAGCAATAATAAATGCATCTGAATTCATAACATTAAACCCGAGAAGGACTTTTTTTTCTTTTTACTCTCTGTAATTATATAATTATTTTAGACCTGCTATGGAACATATAACAATGAAATGAAATCATAATTTTAAAAAATACTATGATTACTGGGCTTATTTCAATCAGGAAGTACTTAATCAGTTCCAATCTTGATAACACGATGAGAATATCTTGATAATGCAACAAAGATGATTTTTTTAATCTTGGATATTTGACACTTACTACTTAGAGAGTGCTGCTAACATACAAAATAAAGAAAAGCGAGGACTACAATGGAAACTGTTGCCATCTTAATTTAAGTTCAATTTAAGAACCTATGTGCTCTCACCTTAAACATTTCCTTCCTGAGAAGTTGCCACAGACACCTTATCTAAATTATCATGTTCAAGTATGTTATGCCACATCAACAAATGCTATCACCTTATAGCAGAGAAAATTTGCAACTATCATTAAAAATAAAAAGAATATACGTATCTATTATCTGACGTACTCTGTAGAATATAAGCTCCAGAAGTCTGTCTTGTAAATCTCTGAAACTCCAGTGTTCCTTTATGGACTTGGCATATAAAACATTTCAATAAATAGATGTTAAATGGATAAACAATGAATTAATAAATGCAGATTTATGAATTTAGCTTTGCAATCTACCATCAGTTTATGGAAGTAGGAGCAGTAGAACCTGTAACAAATACTCTTGAATGGTAAGAATCAGCCCTCCTGGAAGTCCACTGATCATTTAAAGAAATAAACTATGTCTCTGAGCACCTGGACAATGAGGACAGGGGTACATCACTTGTTAGACACACATTTGAGTTTGACTGGAAAATACGGCAGTATCATATCGTGGAGTTTTAGTGGTTGAAACAGAAGAACAATTCATCACAGCATCAAAATGGCAACCAGGGGTAGAATGCAAAGGGATGTCTGTACATGCTGAGACTATAAAAGAACTGCTGAGTATGTTCTCTTTAATCCACATTATTTGCACCCAAAATATATAGACCAACAAGAAGCCCATCTCATCTTTAAAAAACTTCTCAAGAAAAAGCCCAAAGAATAACTAAAATGGATTTAATGTAACCATATTCATTATGTAAACCAGTATCCCCAGAATGTTTCCATAATCTAAGTGACAGAATTTGCTATCAAAGAATACTAAGAAAACAAAGAAAAGGTCTAAGAAAGAGTTGCATAAACCAGTAATGCAATGATCAGGAAGCATCCAAAAGGGTTGTTATCAATGATGATCTTTTCCTGCTTGGGTTCCCAACAACTCCCTCCTTAGTGACCTTTAAGATCTATTTCATATTAGAGACATGTATTTATTTGCCTTATTTTCCCCATGATTATCTTGTCCTTGAAGGCATGTCTTATGCGTAAAGATGCTAGTGTCTTATACTGCCTTATGCGAAGTGCACACTAAATAGTCACTGGATAATGTTGAAATCCCCTTTGCCATTTGGTTTTAGAGATAAGCATAGCAAGTTATTTAATATATAAAAATCATTGGCTATATTACAACCACAAATCATTCCTTGAAGCTTTCTTCCCCACCTACCCATTTACATAGAGCATCTACGAAATATAGATGATTAGGACACTTCAGAATAAGGCTGAATTGGATGATTAGACAAGCAGAACAAAAACTAACGCAAATACTAATCATATGTTCTGCAGCATTTACACATTATGCAGCACTTTGCAGTGTATCACAAGCGTATTTCTCACTGGTTATAACCAGTTCATACTTGGAACCATTCTCAAAATTATTATGTATATTGTGTGAGTTGAACTTAAATGAAAAGAACTTAATATGGAGCCATTAGAAATTATATATAATCATATATATAATTATTTCATACTTGCTATGGAATTATATACATATATTCAGCAAAAGATAGAATTTAAAATTTTATAATAGCAAATTATTTGGCAAAGCAAAGACAGGAATACAGGAATACTTCCCCTTGTGGTACAGTGTCACAAGAAAAAAATGAACAATTTTCCACTGCCTAAAAGGACTAAAGGAAAAAAGAAACGTGGTAGTTGAACACGTTATATGGAAGAATTAGTAATGCTAGAATTTTAAAGTTTCTTTCAGTAACTAGTTTGCAGTAACTCACAGATTACTAACAACTTATGCAAGTTTTACATGCCTATTCCATCTGCTCTTCATTAAAAAAAAGATTTGTCACCATAGCAACTGCCACATGCCATGGTATTTATGCTGCATCTGATGTACAAAGCATAGTTTGTGTAGGAAGGAGTGTGTGTATGTATATGATGTGGCAGCTGTCGTCTCTGCCATTTTGTTGCTGCTCTAGAATAAAACAAGTAGTGGTTATGAATACTCATTTGAGTAGTGATACTAGTGCTCATTTAACTAAATCCTCACCAAAAATTCTTATCTAATCATCACATGTGTCTGCTGATTTACTTAAAGGGGAGAGTATTTAATGGCTATTTAAAGTGAAGATCCCACTCTTATATTTTTAAGGTAGACGTAATATGACTGGTTTAATTTTTTCTAAAACATCCAATGATATTTTTGTGAGGAATTACAATAGATATTTCTGCTATAGATATACAATAGATAGTCCTGCTAGATAATAGCATTTATCTTTTCATGAGATCCTCTGCAACAAATGTTCTAAAGATGTCTCTTTCCTTGTTGTCCTACAATCTGTCTGTTTTCAAGTTGCTAGAATTTGTTCTGACATAACATAAACTTGGAAATGGTGGTATACTCTACTGTCATAATTCTTTATCCATTTATTTTCTTGCTGACTTCTAATGTAGAAGCTGGAAATAATATTGTTTTCTTTTATCTTGCAAAGACTTGGTACTTAGAGTTCTAGCTTCCCTTGCAGCTAGATGTAGCCTTGTGATACAGTGTGGTCAATGAGATCCAGTTAAAAGTCCTTTGAGATGTATTTGGAAAACTTTACTCTCCTGAAAATTTTAAAAAAACGACAAACTCTACCAGCAGTTCCCCTTCTCTTGTCTAATTATAACTAGATTTACAATGATCATTTTGCAGTGGAGTGACAAACATGGCCGAGTGAAAAGAACAAAAGAAGCAGAGGTTTATTTTGTCATAGCAGAAATACTGCACAAATGTCTTCATACCTTCCACTTATTTGCAGTCATTAAATTCCATTAGTTTCTAGTCTACTGTTAGTGTTTAGTGATATATTCTGTTACTTGCCTCCTTATCTGAAACAGAATTAAGTCTATTCAATGAATAAATTATTATTTTATAACAATAAAATTGAATCTATTCTGTATTAGAGGTTGTTTTTTTTTGCTAAATAATTATACATAGAACAACAAAGATATGCCATAGATTATATTTCATGTCCTTGAGTCTTTGATAAAAACTTTTGTTTCCCAAAATGATTAATAATATCTCAGACTATAAAAACAATTAAAAAAGTAGGTAAATGTAAAATTACAACCAAAATTTAGGTCTTAAAAATTATTTTAAATTGGTGTCTTTTTCTAAAGTATTCATTTAGTATCTAAAATTAAACTTGAATTGAAAATTTTAGCATTTCAAGATAGTTTTTGAGGTGCCACCTCCTTAGGATAATTTCCTTTAAAAAAGGTGACTATGTGTGCATTTTGATCTAGTTAGGCCACAGAATTTTAGATCCGACTCTCATAAAGTTATGTTTTGAAAAAAGAATCAAGACCAGATAAGCTTTCAGGTGAGTCCTGGTGGCATCAACAACTAACTTTAAAACAGTTTTTGTTTGTTTTGCCTTTGATAAAGGTTAATATGCTGTTTTAAGTAGTGTATCACAGTAGTAAAAAAGTAATTTTAATACATTCCAAATAGTAAAGAAAACTGGTTAGCTAGCAGTAAACTAAAAGCAACCAAAACAAGAACAAAAATACAAGCTGTAGATTATTCCTAACAGAGTCTTCTCTAGTCAAGACTCACCCTCTACTATTCCCATCCTCCTCTGGCACACACGTTGGAAATCCTGTCATCTACAAGCAGATGATCCAGTTAAATCCTGAAGTGATTTTCAAGTACAGGAAAAATCCAAGATATCCTCAATTTCCTATTTGGAGACAATAAAAGAGTAAGAGTTAGAGTTGATATAAAGCATATGGTCCTAACCAAAGCCAATACAGTGTTCTACTTTCTTTTGTTCAAATTTCAAAATATCTGCTAATGACGAATAAGATGTGCTGCTATATAATGAATGTCCCAAAACTAAGAAGTATTGTCTGCTTAGAAAATCTGTCCTATGTTCAGGATAGGCTGAATTGGAAAATATATATATAGATATATATAGATATGAATTAATAAATTGAATATAATGTTTAGTCTTAGTGAATGATGTATTCATTCAGTTAATTCATTTCTCCATTCATATATTTATCCATTTGTTCATTCAATCACTACCAATATCTGCAGAAAAAAATGATTTAGCTCTCTTTAGACTTATTCTCCTCAGGAAAAAAAAAAGTTATCCATTTCTTTAGGTAGAACAAATGATTTTTAAAAACCTAGAAAATCTTTAAACTCTGTTGCACATTTTAGTGAACATAACATGTGTTTTTGCTTTGGTCAGCCCATATTTCCAACAAGACTATAGTTAATGAAGCAGATTATTTTTCCCTTCTAAATTTCCTTCATTTTATTTTAACTTAAACTTAACATAAAGAGAAAAATTCAGGAGTTGGTGTGAAACAGAACATAATTTGTAAAAGCATTCACTGCTTTGCAATGGATTCACTGTTACAATTATTGCTGAAACCTTCCCTCAGCTACCCAAGCAAGAGCACACAGCATGATGTACATACACCAGTAGAAATGTACATTAGCCTCTCTCTTTCTCTCTCTCTCTCTTTCTCTCTCTCTCTTTCTCTCTCTCTCTCTCTCTTTCTCTCTCTCTCTCTTTCTCTCTCTCTCTTTCTCTCTCTCTCTCTCTCTCTATATATATATATTATATGTGTGTATATACATATATATATATATCAGATTACTATATATACTGCCAGATGGAATTACAGGTGCCTACATCATCATAGCTATTATTAAATTATCTTTTGTGATTATACCTCAGGTAGTCAAGACTATTATACAACAGGGAGGTAAGGGAACAACTCCAGTTTTTAAAGCTATTAAAATTTCTTGCAGGTGTGTTCGAGAGAAGCACAGCACAAATCCACTTGCACACTATGAGGATTAGAGACTGTGCAGCCCATCCACAAGGGGCAATTAACACTAACAGTGTGGGAGAAGAAACAACTAGAGTTGCAAACTAAACAGAATGCACATTGCACTTGTATCCCCCAATTATATTGCAAAGCACAGATGTTTATTCCACAAAATAAATGATATTGGCAGTTTTGGGCTATGATATAATCCTATAGGGTCTACCTTTCTAAATACCTACTTTCTACTGATCTTGTTTTTCCCCAGCTCTCAAGATTGTGTTTTGCTTTGTTTTTCTGTGATGTGAGCCTATTAAAATTATGAAGACCTTTACTCACTACTTGTTGCTGCTAGGATAAACCTCGATATGCTACATCTGAATTAAAATCTCTTCCGGAAATCATATCAGTAAAGGTTCATGTGAACATATTAATCAAAACTTTCTTGAGGTCCGTTTTTTCCCCAGATCTGATGTTTATGAGAAACTAACTCTTGTTCATAATACAAATTAAAATTCATTCTAATCAGCCCCAATACCAGTCATCCAAAGAAAAGCTGTTTCCCCTCTTTTGTGGTGTCTAAGCCATCTGTTTTGTTAAGAAAACTTAAAATCCTATTCTTTCCCCACATTCCAGAATATCTTATAGGTTTTTTCACATGTAAGAGCGGCACAGAGAATCTCTTTGGCTGCCATACCAACCTGTCATTTAGGAAAGCTACATTAATCAATAACACCTGAACAGTTCAATTACTGAATAAGAAAGGCAAAGAAATGGAAAAAAGATTAATAGGTCTTCCCCAAAATTAGACCCCTAAAATCAAACAGGAGCTGCAACCTATGATGATTTGAAAAGACTATTACTACTTGAGTTAATATATAATTATCAAAACCTTTTATTTATTTTTTCCACATACAGCAGCCAGTTACACTGACAATTTTCTCGTTCAGAGAATTTTTCACCTTTGATTAATGACACTTAATAAAAATTCCAGCTAGTTACAATAAAAGGAAAAAGAGTCACTTGAACCAGTGGTGAAGTGCCATATAGAACTAGTGTAGAAAAGGTTAATGGCATCATTACTCAGGTCTTTGGAGTACATATTCTCACTCAAAGTATGTCAGCATGTTGGATAATGCATTAACTCCTTCTAAACTCTTGATTCATTGAAAAAAATGTTCATTTCAGAAAATAATTAAATAACATTTACAAAAAATATCCATTTTTCTCCTGAAGAATCTCTTGATATTACAACAACACATACAATAAAACAGAGTAGATGAATCATATCCAAGAGGATGATAATAAAGAAAAAATATTGCTTTAGGAAAACAAAATTTAAAACCCAGTAAAAAAAAGATGAACATATCTTTGTACAGGCAGCCTGTGAGGAGCGCCGTCTCAGAATATTCATACCTCATACAAAGGAATAGATAACATCCTCATGGAATTATAAGTTCATGGAAACTTTTTTCTAAATTACTCCTTAATATGGACCAATTGTACTGTCTCCTTGATGGTATTACTGGAAAAAATCTACAACATTGAAGATAGTTACTTTATTCCTAAAGAGAAGTACATCAAGTCCCTCTTATGTGACAGTCACTGTTCAACACATAAAATAGATCCCCAATATATGCCCTTGTGAAATTTATGTTCTAATGGAGGGAGTAGATAACTTACAGGAAACATAATTGATAGGGAAATCAATATTGTTACAGAGTATGAAGTGTGAAGGTAGATAATAGACACATATAAAGGTAATTCAAAGTGGCAAAGTAGACTATCTTAATAGAAAGAGTAGCTGCTATGTTAATGGGTTTATTAAGAAGACTTCCATTGTGGTGGCTAATATTAGTCTTTTACTCAGCTGCTTATGATCCTTTCACTAGTTAGACAATACCTTTGCTGACTGCCTGTCATCTTGTCTATAGGGATACCATGGTCTGTTAGTCATAGATCTTTAAGGATAAAAGCCAGTCTAGCCTCATTGCTCAATAATTACATCCATCTTGCCTCTGATAGTTAAGTGCAATGTGAGCTTGCTCTCCACCAAAGAAGACTAATTTTCTGGGACTGGAAGAGTTAGGAACATCTGGGGTTTTCAAGGTTTATAAATATATCCCTTACTCCTCTGCTAAATCATAATTCCTGCTCCTTCCCTTAGGATCCTGAATTCCCTGAAGATTCCGATCTTTCAGCATAAGTTCTCTGCTAAGAGCTTATTCAACTTCTTTTGATCCTCGGTCATCCTTAAATAATTTGGAAGCCTGATCTGCAAAATATTCAGCCCTCTGCTCTGAATATAATGATTTCTTTCATACTTCCATGCAAGTTTTCTGGATTTTGGAGCTGACGTAAGTCTATAACTGCATCCTTCTTCTAGTCAATTAATAAAAGTCAACTACTACTTATAGTTGCCATTAACTCTTTATTATTCAGATGCAAAAGCTATTGTAAAAGCAATCACTTTCTCCCTACCTACCTACATGTTATCCCAGTCCATCACAGTTATAACCTATGGAATTGTGATAATACAATAGATTCAAGACTTTCCACAAAAGCATTTGGGTCTTTATCACCTGGTTGCCAAAGATTTCTGAAGTTCAAATGAAATTAATATTAGATTTTCTCCCTGTATTTTCTAGGCTACTTATCCTCCATATGCATTTTTTATATTTATATTTTTTCTGTACTTCTTTCTAAATATATTAGTCAGATATGCTTCCAGTTAATATCTCTTCATCTATGTCTACATTTTTCTTGAATCCATAAATGAATTCTTAAATGATTTTGTTATAGTTTCACTATAACTTTATTTACTTTTTGAATTTCTAATGCAATTTGCATTAAGACTTAGAGAAATTTAGATTCACGGAAAAATTAAGGAAAGATATGGAGATTTCTATATACCCTCTATCCAAACATGTACATAGTTTTCTCCATTATTAACATCTCCCACAACCCCTCAGTGGTACATTTATCACAATTGATGAGTCCATATTTACTCATAATTATCCAGAATACATAGATTACATTGAGGTTGATTCTTTAGTATTTTCCATGACCTTGGACAAATGTATAATGATGTATATATATCCATCAGCATAACATAAGAGAGTATTTTCATAGTTCTAGAATTTCTCTGCTCTCTACCTCCCCTTGCTATTCATTCTTCCTCTTGCCCCTAAATCTCTGGAAAACACAGATCTTTTTTTACTGTCTCCATAGTTTTGTCTTTTTCAGAATGTCAAATTTTTGGTATCATGCAGCATGTGTCCTTTTTAGATTGGCTTCTCTTGCTTGTAACTTGAAGATTTTCATGGCTTGATAGTTCGTTTCTTTTCCTTACTGTATAATATTCCATTGTCTAGATGCACCACAGTATTTATTCATTCACCTAGTGAAGGGAATCTTGTTGCTCCCAAATTTATGCAATTATGCATGAGGCAACTATAAACAGTTTTATGCAGGTTTTTGCATGGTTATAAATTTTCAAGTCTTTTTGCTTAATGTTGAGTGATGTGTTTGCTGGGTCATATGATGAGAGTATATTTAGTTTTGTAAGAAACCACTGAACTGTCTTCCAAAGCAGCAGCATGTTTTGCCTTCCCACCAGCAAAGAATGAGATTTCATGTTGCTGCACTTACTAATAAGCGTTGTCATAATAAGTATTGTCAGAGTTTTACATTTTGACCATTTTCAGTGCATACTAGTATCTCCTATGTAATTTTTTAGTTTCCAACTTCCTGTCAAATTATTCTTTTATTATTATGTTTTATTATTCTCTTTTTGTTTTATGAAACTATACTAAGAGTAGTTGTTTTACTGTCTGTTTCTGACAGTTTCAAAATGTTAGGTCTTGGTGAATCTATTTCTGTTGTATATTGTTTTTAATGTTTTGAACTTGCCTTTTTATCTTTTATTGTCTGATAGAAGTTTGATTTAATAAATTATTTTCTAAATTATTTTGATATTTATTTGATATTCAACCTCCTGTAGTAATGCTCTCTGATAATTTTGGGGAATTGTTTGAAGGTGTTGGGATTTTCTTAATTCAAAATGATGAAATTCTGTTGCAATTTCTTCTAATATCTAATTTACTTCTGGTTCACACTTTCTTGAGGGTATAGTTTTTCATAAATACAGCTTTAATAGAGGACCAGAGTCTCCATCCTTAGCAGAATCTAGGCTTTGATTTCTTTCCTCCCAGATCTATATAACCACCAAAAGTCTAGCTTAGTTCTTGTGAGTCTCTTAAGCTGGGAAATATCTCTAAAGGAAAAATCATTTTGAGTGGCTTTCTGAGTCCCAAATCTTAGCATGACTATTCTTCATTATTTTATATACTTTGGTACTTTCAAAAATATATCTATTCAAAACTTTGGCCATTTTCAGGTTTTCTGAGAATGGGAACTGATTTGGGTCAATTCTTCTGCTACTACAGGAAAAAAATTTTTCCTAAGTCATATATGTTCTTTTATGCTTAATCAGGGAAACCAACTTCATATGAATATTCTTACTAAACCAATATTCCATAAAAACATTAATAAAAGTACAAAAAAAATCATAGAAAAACAGAAAAATTCTATTTACATTGATTGGAAAAATATAACAGATAAAGAATACAAAACAATAATTATTCAAAAAAGAACTGAATGAGATGCAGAAGGTACCTAAAGGGAAACTGAACACCTCAGAAAAGCAGTGAAAGATGATAAGGATTACTTCACAAAGGAGGTTGAGGCTATAAAGGAAGCCCTAACAGAAATGATATATATATAAAAATTCAGTCTATAAATTAAAGGTAAACTTGGAAATCTTCATAAACAGATTTAACCTTACAGGGAAGTTAATCTCAGAAATAAAGAACACAGAACCATCATGTAAGAAGAGAAAAGATTGAGGAAAAAGGAAGAAAACTTGTGAGAAATATCAGATACCATAATAAAAACAAGCATAAAGATAATAGGTATCCCAGAAGATGAGGAGAGAAAGAATCAGAGACATTTTATTCAAGAAGTAATAGGAGACACATTCTAAGATGGCAGACTATTAAGATCTTAAGGTCACCCCCTCCTCAGAGGCAGAGGCAAAATATACTCATTTAACAACTATGACCTTTGAAAAGGAAAACAGATAAGATTTCCACAAAAATGAAAGTACATACAACTTCATAAATGATAGGAGAAGTTGCATCATACCACTCTGAAACAAGGCTGCAGAAAGACCAAGGATCCTGACACTCTCCACATGCTTAAGTCTTTCTATACCTGGGAATGGGCTTTCAGTTGTTGAGCTAAATACCTTGCTGTGGGATAGAAAGAGGAATAACTTCCTTCTGAATCAAGACACTGCTTCCATATGGTGTAGGCAACGGAGGCTGTCATTGTAGGAAAACAAAAGGGGAAATGCCAAACCCTGCAGCAAATGGCACACTCATGCTGAACTCTTGGTGTTCAGAGTTGCTTTCCTGGGTCTTCCAGAGAGAGACAATCAGGTCAACAGTACCCATGTGGAGGGCTGAATGGATCACTGCAAAGATTATTCTATTTTGACTCTCTTAGCGAAGATAATTAAAACAACAGTTACTGCCCACCTAAAGCTGCTAAAAAAAAACTTTGCTCTCTGCTTGATACTTCCCCCCTAGTTCCCAGGGCTTGTTTTTCACTTCCTTCTGGGACAACCTTTCTTCTACAAGACTGATGTTTTCACAGGGGATTTGCTTTGTTATGAGCAATACCTGGCTCTCTCTCCTGTAGTCTTGTTGGGTACTGTGGGCTACTTGTGGATTGGTTTATAACCATTGGGTCTCTTCTCCTGTACCTTGTTTTGAATGTCTGTGACTTTGAAGAAGCCTCTGTATTCCCAAGCATAACTACAACCCCATACACTAGACTCTCAGGCTTAACATAGGACTGGTTCTAGAGCTTCAACAATGCTGGAAAGTGCTGAGATCACACAAATAATAGAAGCCTAACATTCCAGACCAATACCCAGGAATATGCTGTCAACTTGAAACCTTCATACATGTCTTTATTAGAAAAACCTAACTAACAGAAATAAATCCTTAATGCCAAAGACAATAAAGAGACAGAAATACACATAAAATGATGGATAAAAATATAGCCTCAGGAAAATCTGAATGCAACAGAATTAAGTAAACTACCTGATGGAGACTTTACAGCAACAATTTTAATGATGTTTAATAAAACCTGAAAACAAAGGTGGAACAAAAAGATAACTACAACAAACATAGAGAAAATGTGAGGCAGTTCCAAACAGAATTCATGGAACAGATCACAATAGCTAAGCTAAAGAGAGGGGTTCAGTAGCAGGCTGGAAGAAGTCCCCCATCAAATCAGCTAGATAGTAGTTAGAGCAGTGGAATGCACCCAAACAGAACAACACAGAGAAGCAAGAATTAAAAGAAATACAGCATATGAGACTTATGATATAACATTAAGAGGAAAAACATTGGCATCATAAGGGTTCCAGAAGGAGAAGAGACAGAGAAGTATAGAAGCCATATTTGAAGGAACAATAACTGAGAATTTCTCTAGCCAGGTACAGAAAGCTATACAAAACAAAAGAAACACAAACAGACATATATCAGCACAAATTATCATTAAAATGACAAAAAATACAAGATAAAGAACCTCAAAAGCAGCTATAGAAAAGCAAGTAACATAAAAGGAGACCTCATAGACTGTGCTAGATTTCTCCCCTGAAATTTTACAGGCTAGAAGGGAATGGCATGATATATTCAAAATACTAAAAGAAAAGGATTTCCAACCAAGGATACTCTAACTGCTAGACCGTCAATCAGAATTGAAAAAAATAATGAAGACCTGTACCAGCAAACAGAAGTTAAAAGAATTCATCACAACTAAACCGACCTCCCAAGAAATACTAAAAAATGTTCTGTAAAATGAAAAGAAACCACACTTAAAAAGAGCAAGACATCAAATATAAAATATAGGAAGGAGAAGAGTAAAATGTGGACTGTTAGAATGTGGTGGCGATTAGGTAGAAGATTAAAAGGAAGCAACAACCTTAAACAAAAAAATTAAAAGACAATTTTAATAGACATTTAGCAAACACTTCATGCAACAACAGAATAATTCACATTTTTTTAAAGTGCACATGAAACATTCTCAGAGAGAGACCAAAAAAAAAGAGGGTCAACAAATTTACAAAGATTGAAATTATACCAAGGATCTTCTGTGATGACAACAGCATAAAGCTAACAACTGAGAACCAAAAAAAATGATGGAAAATTCTAAAACAGGTGGAGGCTAAAAATAGAATTCTGAATGACTCTTGGGTGAAAGAGGAAATCAAAAGTGAAATTTAAAAATGTATGAAAATGTATGAAAAATAAGACAAGAGCCAGAATTTATGGATGCAATAAAAACAGTACTAAGAGGGAAATTTATTATAATCCAGGCCTACATCAAGAGACAAGAAAAATCACAAATCATCTAAAACAACTAGAAAAGAAGAACAAATGAAGTCAAATTAAAGTCAGTAGGAAGAAGGAAATAATTAAAATTTGAGCAGAAATGAGCAAAATAGAAATAAAAAAGAATTCAGAAGATTGATGAGACTAAAAGCTGTTGTTGCTTGTGTTTTTTTATTAACAAAATTGCAAACATTTTATTAGGCTTACTAAGAAAAAAAAGAAAAAACTCTAGTAAGAAATCAGAAATGAAAGAGAAGTTACAACTGATACATCAAAAATACAAAGCATGAGAGACTGCTATGAACAGTTTTATACTAATAAATTGGATGACTTAGAGTATATGGACTGATTTTTAGAAGCATGCAGTTTACCAAACTGAATAAGGAAGAAACAGAAAACTTGAACACTCAAACATACAAGGGCAACACAAGAAAGAAAATTATGGACCAATATCTCTGACGAACACAGGTGCAAGAATTTTTAACAAAATATTAGAAAACTGAATTCAACAATACATCAAAAGAATTATCCATCATAACCAAGTGAGATTTATCCCAAGGATACAAGGATGGTTCAGCTTTGCAAATCTATTCACGTAACAAACCACATCAACTAAAGAAAGGGGAAAAAATCATATGATTATAATAGATGAAGAGAAGTTGTTACAAGGCTCAGCATCCATTTATGATATAAAATGTACATAAAAATGTGAGAGAAAGAGCATATCTCAGCGTAATATCATACATGATAATAACTACAGCCAATATAGTACTCAAGGGTAAAAAACTGAAAAAGTGTTCTCTAAGATAAGAAACAAGATAAGGTTGTCTACTTTTACCACTGCTATTTAACAGTGCACTGGTGGTCCAAGCCAGAGAAATTAGGCAAACAGAAGAAATAAAATGAATTCAGTTGGATAAGAAGCAAAACTATCCACAACTACAGATGACATAAGAATGTACATAGAAAGTACACCCATTAGGTTGTCTACAGAACAGACTTCCTAGCAGAAACCCTACAAGTCACTAGAGAGTGGAGTGACAAATTCAAAATACTAAAAGACAATATTTAGCATCTAATGATACTATAACCTGTGAAATTTTATTCAAATATGATGGAGAAATAAAGATATCAAATGATAAACAAAAACATGGATTTTCCATCATCAAATCTGTCTTCTAAGAAATGTTGAAAGGTGTTCCACAACAAAAATTAAAAAAAAAAATTTCTACCAAAGTCTAATAATGGCAATAATAAGCAAAACAGAGTCATAGAGACAGAATAGAGATGGATAAATGTCACATTAAGATACTGAAGAAAATACTTAAGTTTTTTCCCCCTAATAAATTGCCTTCAAGTAAGAAATCACAATCCAAGGAATAGCAACAAATGAAATTATTTGGGGTCAAATTATGTGGCATGTCTAAATTCATCACAAATTATCACAAAACTGGCCCTGATATTTTTATATTCCTACCATGCAGAATTGTCACATTCAACATGGCTGTCACTGTTAAAGTCCAGTAAATATAAAAATAATAAAAATGGCATTTTTTCCTTAATATGAAGGCAATTCTATATTCTTGAATGAATCTATCATCGTGAATTAAATTATTGTCCAAGAGTATTTTGGTATATTTGATGCTAGGGATATGGCATCATATTCTTTCTCTTTAAGTCCCATGGGCCAGTTCTGCACTGTAAGAGAGCAGATATGGTTAATTCAGTGGAATAATTTCATTATTTCACAGCTGAACAAGAGATTTAAAATTTAGAAAAGAAGATTTGATCAGTTCAAAAATGACAAAGTACAGTTTCAGAGGGGAATTATACTGGACAAATTTAGCAATTACTGTCGAATGGCCAAAGATACATGAAAAAGTATTTAACACAACTAATTATCAAGGCAATGCAAATCAAAACCCAATGATATACCAACTCATATCTGTTAGAATGGTTATCATCAAGAAGGTAAGAGGTAATAAAGTTTGACAAGTATATGGAGAAAAGAGAATTCCTGTGCACTATGGATTAGAATGTAATTGTTTAAGTCATATAAGAAAACAATATAGTGATCCCTCAGAAAGTTAAAAACAGAGCTAAAACCACATAATCCAGAAATATCACTTTTAGACATATAGTAAAGGAAATGAAAACAAGCTATCAAAAAGACATCTATCTATACTCTCATAATTATTGAAGCATTATTTACAATAGTCAAGATGTGGAAATAGTGCAAGTATCCATAGACAGATGAAAGAATAAAGTATGTGGTATATATATATATACCTATATATATATCACATGACTATAGTTGACAAATAAATTTCAAAGTTATCAAAAGACTACATCTTAAATATACTCACCACAAAAAAAAGAAAGTTATGTCATTTTAGGATGGTGTTAGCTAACACTGTGGTGGCAATCATATTGTAATATATAAATATATCAAATGAACACACATACCTCTAAAAATTAAACAATGCTTTATGTTTTAATAAAAATTATTTTTTCTCTATTAAATGTGTTAATTTTTTCTTCTGTGTGTCTTCGCATCATGGCAAGGCATGTTTTCAAAACAATGGGAGGATATTCCATGTTCACGGATTGGAACACTTAACATAATTAAAATGATCATATTACCTAAAACAACATACAAATTTAATGCAATCCCCATTAAAATCTCAAAGACATTCTTTGCAGAAATAGAACAAAAAATCATGAAATTCATTTGGAACTATTAAAGAAACCAAATAGCAGAAAGATTCCTGAGTAGAGAGAACTAAAATAGAGGTATCATATTCCCTCACTTTAAATTATGCTACAAAGCAATAGTAATCAAAACAGCATGGACTTTAAATCAAAACAAATACATAAATCAATGGAACAGACCTGAGCACCCAAAAACAAATCCATGCATATATGGATAGCTACTTTCCTACAAAGGAACCAAGAGACTATAATAGATGATCAGTCTCTTCATTAAATGTTGTTGGAAACATGGACAGTCATATGGAAAAGATTTAAATGAGATCACTTAACACCATACACAAATTTAATTCAAAATGTATTAGAAACTTGGATGTAGGTCTTGAAATCATAAAGTACACAGAACAAAACATAAACAAAAACATCAAGACATTTTTATATAGAAGGATGAAAAGATTTGGGATGCTTGCTTGAGGGAACAGCAGAATCCAAATTCTTCTGTCCATGTCCAACAAAGGAAATGAAATTAAAAAGAAAGCATGAAAAATACAGCTACTTGGAGGAAGGATCAGTGGGACAATATTGTAACATTTATGCCTCAGCACCATTTCAGTACCAAATTTAATACTGTTTCACTTTCTACTCTACTGCTGTGGACCTATGGGAGTTCTGCAACATATCCGCAGGTCTCTAAGGATCATGTTTGGGTTTAAATTCACTGATTTAAAGGAAGAATAGAAGTTTAAAATGTAGAGCAAGAGGTGAGAGAATCCTGAGATGACTTGAGACAATTACAAAGGATCTCACTTAATTTGGATGTTCCTGGAGACATAACTATTCAATAATGGCATGGGAAATACCTAAATTTCTGCTTAAATTATTTCATGAAGTGGAGATGTAAGGCTAACTTTAAAACTGGTCTTTACATTCAGAAGACATATGGCAACCTACATAGAATTGGTGAATTCCATTCATTGAAATAAATGGAACAAAGTAAAATATCATAGATGACCGTAGGAAACTCTTAAGTTCTTTGTAACTTTCTTCTTTGTTTCTTATAGCCTATTTATGACCTATATATGACTGCACAGTGCACAGTCAAAACAAAAGGGATGAGTGCACCCTGGTGGCCTCGCAGATAAGGCCACCAGATGTACATCCCAAAGACCCAGGACTGGGGTCAGGGAAATAAACAAGTTGAAAAATAAAATACATAAAATAAATGAATGTTTCTTCCTCTTCATTCTTCTTGCCTTCCTGCTTCTACCTCTGCTCATCTTCATTCCTGTCTGAACTTTTCCTTAAAAAAAAAAAAAAAAAGGCTAATATGGTTATAAGGTAGGTGCTTCAATAAAGGGGCCACTGAGTAGCAAGGTCTGGCGGAGAAGAACCCCTGTGAAACATTGCATATTGAAAACTACCAAGAAACAGGAAAGTGTGAAGTTTAAGAATAGAAGAGAAGTCTAAACTGAAAGAGGCATCTTGGACAAAAGCACTCGAAAGTCCCAAGGCTCATTAGGAAACAAATACAATAAGTCACAGGAGATTACCAGGTCCTCTCCTTGAATGGTAGTAGGGAAATGAAAGAGAGGAGAGATGCCAGAAGATTTACTGGGCTTGATGACCATCTAGAATGAAAGATAGATATCAAGAAAAGAACAATAATATGACATAAACCTTTACTTCCAGTGCAAAGAAATTTTTAATTTAAACATGGTTAGGTGGTAAGCTTGTTAATACAGTATCATAAACCTTTTACAGTCAATTTTATTATGAGTTCTACCTAGCTATTATTCCTACATTTACATTTCTCGAATTTCTCATATAGAAAATGAGAAAACATAAAGAAGGAAATGCAAAATATTAAAATACTTCAAAGGAAATTCTGAGTGAAAATTGAGAACTAATGTGCTTCTTTCACTTTCACGCCTTAAAATTGTTTAAAACCACATGAATGTGATTTTTAATGTATATGATCATTCCTACTATTATAAAACCAGTAAGAATATATCAACAAGATTATAGGTGTCATTAGATGATTTGAATGTAAAAGAGCATAAAGGCCTTAATAGTTCACGAGGAGTAGCATTTTCCTTACAATTGATTTTCTTCTTTCTTAGAGGAAAAACATACTTCGGAGAATAACAAAAACATTATCGGATGCATTTTATCCTTTATAAAACAGATGTCTTCTAACAACCCAGAGGACAGGAGTGATCCTTTTCACCTCTTTGCCATCACCATTAGTCACTACAAGACTGCTCAGAATAATGCAGACTATATCAAGGGCACAAACTTCAGAATTCATCAGGAACTGATTAACTCTCCCAGTTGAGCACATTTCTTCTACTATGAGGTCAGACACAAGGAATCAGGGTAGCCATGACTCTGCTTTATGAGCCAGAATCTTTGGGACTCTGAATGTTACCACAATAAAAATGCAGGATAATGCAATGAAGGTGAGATGAAACAATATTCATTATCTTCCCCAGTGCTAAAATACATATAAGGGACAAGTATTGAATTTTCTGAAACACAACTGAGAATACGCTGTCAGAAAGAAAATAACACTAAAGTGAATAAGCATAAATTGATGAGGAAAATTTCATTGTCAGACTCTATAAGGATATCTTATTTGTAACTAATGAAAATTATTTAATATTCAAATGAACCAACTGAATTCACAATTTATCAGAAGAATGACTCCCTCTCCAAGAGACCTTTCTTTGATAAATTTTAAAACAGCCAGAGTTCTTACTCTAGTCTAAAGGATCCATTGTATTAGTTCTTGACATACTACTGATGCTAGAATTCATCATTCACATGTTGAAGATGGAAATTTTCCAACTTATGTTGATTTAGCCACCAGTAAAACTCAAAAATATTGACAAGAATAGCCATTTTCTCCCACAGCCAATGCTGAAGCCAAAGATAAGGTTATCTTTTGTTATTTCTCAAAATCTGTCCTAGATATTGCCATTCCTTCATATCACAGAGGCTGTGCTATGTCTCCATCACTGTTCTACCGTGCTCAGCGAGGGAGAGATGGAACATGAAATCCCTGTGTCACCATAGGCTCTGCCTTGACTCCATGAAGAAAGATCATTCCCAAATCTAGAATTACTCATGACCCCCTTGACCCTTCTTTCTCCTTTATAATGAAATAAAAGACCCTCCTCCTTCCTGATCTCCTATTCTGATAGGCATTTCCACTCTTCTAGTGGATCATAGACTAGAGGTGCAAGCTAAGGAATTAAAGAACAGGAGATTTGGAAATATCATTGTGTGAGGGAATCAAAAGAATCTTTGATTCATGTATCTAGGTAGATAGGCACAAATTAATGTAATATATTCTTGTATTCCCTTCACTATCTTATTAAATCCTCCCAGATAAGAAGTAAACAGGGCCAGTTCATGGATGTTTGAACTCTCCAGTTTACACAGGTTTCCATATTAGAATGTTCCATGTTTTATCCGATGCTTTATTATCTCCTGAAATTCTTAAAATTTTTTGAATGAGAGATTCTGCATTTTCACTTTACAACAGGCCTTACAAATTGCTTGGGTAGTTGTGGAAACTGGAAAATTTGGAAGCAGGAATCATATATGAGTAGTTCAGTCCTTTTCTTCTCCTTTTTTATTTGCCTGCTTTTGATTAGCATATGGTTGGGCTAGTTCTCCAACTGTAAAGCTCTTAATGGCGAACTGTTCTTGTGGGTAAGGTGGTAGTTTTCAAGGCTGTCTCTGAATGATAGGTCTGCCTAATTCTGGGTCACATATTAGTCCCATACATAAATCTTATTGTCCTATAATGATGTTAGTATTGAAACCAATAATTTTATTTCCAGTTGTCTATCTCATTTCAGTAAGAACCCTCACAAACTCTTCAGAGGAAACTACAGCTTTAAAGACTGATTTTATTTACTCTAAATTTTCTCTTCATAATACTATTACCATCAAGTGGTATTCTATTGATAAACTCACCTTTAGTAGAACTCCACACAGCTCTCTCTGATCAAACATTTAAGATGACATGGTCACATGTCTCTTCATTCTTGGTGAAAATGATACAAACCCATTCAAACATCTGGTAGTTTTTCTCTCTATTCCCCACAAAGTTCTCTTTTTCAGGCCTGACAAATTTGCAGTTTCTTATGAATAACAAACTGAATTTATTAGTGCCTTTACCTATACCAGTATAACAGACCTAAACATTTTTATTCATCAGGGGTAGTTTGCTTCTACCCCTTTTTATTAAAATAATTTTATGAAAAAGTTAACAAAATCAATAACTAACAAAGTTATTTACATTAGAAAAATCACTTCACTTTTACGATATAATGATATAAGCACAGCTTACACAGGTTATAGGATACTTTGTAACCTAGCCAGGGGGCTGATTTTTTATTTATACACAAATGGTATTTTTATTGATACACTAAAGGAAGGAGGATTCAGAGCATGTATATCTGGGGCTTAGAAACTTTGTGCCCATGTTAGAATCCTGCCTATCAAACTTTAAGTCATTAGACTGCCACCATTTCAGAACATTCAAGAGAAGACAAAAAAAATTGTATACATTATATGTTATCATCAGATATGACTGCACGAAGTGCTATAGAAATATTTAAGGTCTGTAAGTGTTGGAAGCTTGAGAAAACAGTCATCTTTGCTTCTTTCTCTTAGATTTTCTAAACACTATGAGAAGAAATAAAAAAGCACTAAGTAGAGATCAAAATATGGTAAAATAATTAATGGTGAAACTTCCTGGAAAATCTAACAGATTCTCCTGTTTTCTGTCCTGATTTGGTATCTCACTCGTCTTTGGTATCTCACCCCTGTCATAGTGAGAAAAGTTGGAAGATGGTAGAACGACCAAAGTGAACTGTCGCTTGTCCATATGGAAGACAGTTACCTGTTTAATTGCTACCTTAAAAGGAAAGCGAGACAAGGAAGAAATGGCCCTGACTCAGCACTATTTGAACTTTACTATAAACCAACTGCTCCCTAGTTAGCAAGGTCCATCAATCAGCAGGGCCTAGGTATGACAGAGTAACAAGAAATCCCCAAATCTTACACCAACTTGTATTTCTTGTTTATAATAAAAATCAAACACTGATGCGTTTGTTATTCACAGGCACTCATGGGTCCAGGCTGATGGAGGCCTCCACTGGCTTCTTCAATCACTGCAGCATGAAAAGGAAGAAAGTGATGATGCATGAGCTGGCTCTTTACACTTACAGTGCAAAGTGACATTTGTCACTTCTGTCCAATTTGTATTAATCAAGGCAAGTTGTGTGGCTTAGAGAGGAGGCAAGAAATGCAATCCTACAATGTATCTTAAAGGACTTAGGTGTGACAAAAATTACTTGGTGGTGAGCAGGAACTGCTACCACACATGGCTCAGTGAATGAATATCACTCCTCCTTCATGGAGAACACAGGAGTCCAGAAAAGCCCCGAAGTGATTTAAACTAGTACTGTCCCCTCTAAGAGAGCAGATGATGTGATCTTCAACGGGAATGTGAAAAGAGAAATGTCACAGTTTCCTCTTAACAGGACGTACAGGAAACAGAAAACGTTTGTGGAACAGCCCCGTAGTGCCAAGTCTCACCTTCTTGGATCGCATCAATGAGTAGTTAACAAATACAGCTCTCCCGAGGCTGCTTTGCCGGCAGCTGAGAGAGGTCCTAGCCCACACCATGGGCTCCAAGTAGAAAGAGGAACACTGTGCCGCCACACTTGGGGAGGCCGCCTTCAAATCCAGGCTGCGTGTCTGGAGTCCCTCTGCTGAACAGGATCTGCGCGCTGGCGCAGGGCTGGGTGAGAAGTGTGGAGACTGGTGCCAGAACAAGAGTGCACATCACATCCTGGCACGGTGCTCTTCAGAAACGGACAGAAGACCAACTGTAACATACAGCACATTCTCCTCACGTCCTAAGTGGAAAAGCATTCACCACTGGGAGTCCTCCCAGAAATTAAAGTTCATCTAGTGGTGATGGGGTGTCAAAGGCAAATGTGGAGTGTTTTAAATTTGCTTCGTTTTCCTGTGATATAAAATACAGGTTTTCAATGTTGGCTTTATCATCAAAAACAGGCAGCTGGTCCTGCCAAAGAAAACATAAAGAGAGAACCCAGAACTCCATACAGGTTTCTCATTTCTAGCGTAACTCCTCCAAAGATAACTATTTTAAAACACAGATTAATCCTTAGTGTCTGAGTTTTTCAAACTGAAACTTTGAAACAATGAAGACCCATATGCCAGTACTGAAAATGCAAGTGACAAAGGAGTCAGCTACAACTTTCTCCAGTGAGGGTCAGACATGGCAGCAGTGTACTGACTGTCCATGGAACAGTGCGCACATCCACCTCCTGTACACAGCCCTCTAATGGAAGACAACTGTAGATTCTCGAGGTAGGTATTACAGTCATTGGCTAAAAGAAGAAAGGAATTATTATCTACTTTTCTTCTTTGAGAAAGTACTAGTGCACATGTGTAACATAACCACCTACATGAAACCATACAACCAAAGCAGTAACTCCCTGAAAGTGCTTATCATGCACTCCTCAGACTAGCCTGATAAGCATAAATATGAACACATGCAAACCAAGCATTTGATATTCAGTCCCAAAAGAGAAACATGTTTTTAGATCTACTATTTTAATAACTTTTACTTAAGAAGTGAAGAAGTGAAGTGTGTATATGTGAATCTCTGTACTTACCTACATAGTCATTACCAGTTAAACTTGAAATGGCATCATATGGAACATTTAACACTCAGTTTTCCACAATCCTCACCAGTTTTTATTATTCAAAAAATGATTAGTTTTTTATGTTACTTGTTCTAACTATGTAGGCATTTGAGTTTATATGTTGTGTATTAAAGGAACTTAAAAAGGAAGAAAGCAATACACAAACTTGCTTCAGAACCATGTCTAACTTGAGATCTTTCTGAACTAAAGTCAGAGTAAAGCTGGCACCCCATATGCAAAAACGTAAATGACTAGTTCTTATGTCTTTCGTGGCCCATTTCTACAACATAAATTTTATCTACTAAATGGAATAATACTCAAAGTTTAGCACAGTTATAATGGAATTAAACACAATTCCTGGTACATAGCATGCACTCAAAAAATGTCAACAATGATGATCTTTAATTTGCAAAGTTGGTTTTGAGCAGAATGAGTAAGAGCTTAGGCTTTAGTGTCTATTCAAATACAAGTTTCACCATTTACTAGGTGGGTGGTTTCTGAGGTAAGAATCAGAGGGTACATATTGAGGATTCATTAGAGTGTGTGAGACTTGTCAAATGAGAGGACTAGAAAGAAGAGCTTTCAGGAGTCGGAGAAGAAACAAATAACAAGGAGGAATCGTCATCATTGAAGTCGAATATTTAGAAAAATGAAATTATGAGACCAGGATCAATAAAATTAAAACTTATTAAAACTGATAGATTTAATTGCATAATAATAACATTATTGCCATAGACCCATGGAAACTGGACCAGAAGTATTTTAAAACTGGGACCCTTGACTGGCACTCTCCCTGAAACTCTACCATGATGGGGTTGAAATAACACTGGAATAATAGTTTCTCTAGAATTCTATTCAGGGTTTAGAGATCTTTGGTTTCAGAGACATAAATAAATGGTGCAACACAGCAAGTCCAAAGATTTCTCTTTTTTGAACTGTTTAATCAGCTTTCTCAACAAATCATCTTCAACATGCACAGAACTTAATAAAAAGCTTCAAACTGATTTATAGCAGTGTAATTGCAAGAAAACACCTTCTTTTCCTCAGCACTGAGTATGAGAAAATTTTTAAACAAGAACATTTTAATACAATCACTAATAACATAAAAATACTAAATAAGAGAATATCTGTCATAAAATCATCATTATTTATTCTCCAAGCCTGAGAATTTATTCTTGTTCTTTACAGCAAACATTCGTTTTCCCTTTTTTCTTAATGGCTGTCTATCATTGGATTAAATTTAAGTCTTCAGAGAATAGATGCTCTTGCTGTATACCTATCTTTATACACAGCCTCTAGTGAATTCAGTATTTTGACCTTATTTGGCTTTCCAATTCAGTGAGGTGGAAGGCAAGTTACTCTTAAACCCAAAGGTTAATCTCCATTTAAGCCATCTTTGGCAGACTTAATTAGTGTGGGAAATTTTTCGAGGATAACTTTTTCAAGGACTTCATCATAGACTACTCTTCAGAAAAACTCCTTGGCATCTGTGAAATCTTGACACTTGCCCCAAATAACATCTCTAGGTAAAGGGTTCTGTTCACATGTTGTGAATAGGAGACTTTCAAAGGTTAATACAGAAATGAGTAGAATTCAGGAGAAGGTATTTGTTCTTAGAATAGATTCACTTTTTGTAACAAATTAAAGAGATTCCAAATAGCAATTTCACCCACCTGTTTATTTAACAAAGTTTCACTTTTCATAAGAACTATAGGTAATATAGAGATATTAGGTATTAACAACACTAGATATTTAGGTGTAAGAAAATTAACACTATTAGGGCCCAACTATATATTATTGGGTTAAGTAGATATCTACTGACACACATGTATAAACAATATATCGCAGCATATACTTTTAAATAAGCTCTGTTGCTAATACATTGTTTGAGTTCAAATGATTCCACATCATTTTCAGCTGACCATAGAGGGGTTCATGAGAAAAGTGTTATTTCTACTTGGAAAAATCTCAGATTTTAATTGATGCAATTAGAGGTTACTCAAGGAGATGGAGATAGTGTAAACAGTCACTAGAACATCAAAACTTAAATATTTGTAGGAAAGGAGTGCAGATCAAGTTGCCTAGAAAAAAATAACAATTCCCTAGGGGATTATTAGAGAGATGGGGTTGGGAGAGTAAGGTGAGTTCATTAATGCTGTTAGGTAGTATAGTTAGACATGAGCAGAGCAAGGGGGAAAGTGGGGTGGGGAGAAGGGGGAACAAAGTCAGAAAACCCTAAATCAGTGCAAACTTGAAGTTCACTAATCAACTTAAAGGGCAAGTAACTCACCAATCAGAAACCAAGATGCAGGAGCACCACAGTTTGAAGTCACCCAGCGGCTTGAATCAGTTTTAGGCGCAGATGCAAAGGTGGTCAGTTTCAACCCCAAAGTGAACTTCCACAAGCACAGAGGGTCACAAACCCTACCTCTGAGCGAACCTGCTCATTAACACTCATTTTCATAAAATTGGCATATTCATATCGACCCACCCACCCACCAACAGACAATCAGAGGGGTTTTTGGGAAATGTGCCCTGGAAGGAAGAGACATTGAGAAATCCCTCACCTCTTACCAAGAAGGCCTCACCCCAGAAGACCCCTCAGCAGCATCAAAGGTGGGGAGAACTAATAAAGAACCCCCATAAAAACCCCAGCCTACAGTTTTTCCGTAACTTTCAGCACAGAGCGATTCACCATTTTTCTGACCCTTTAAGTTGTACTTTCACTTTCCTGTTCAATAAATCACACTTTCTTTCTACTGGCTGGGCTGCTTTCTTTGTTCTCATGGGTGGGAGACATTTGCTTCTGAACCCACAAGGACCAGAGCTTGAAGGCAAGATTCCAAAACCCTCGTGGTACCAATGCCAGGGTGAAGATTTTTAGTGATTTGATAGAGCAGTGGATCCTGCAGAGGTTTGATAACTACATATTTTAAGGAGATCAACCTGTCATAGACACATTCTGGAGACTGGAATAAGACAAACTGAGGGATGATGTGTCCTATTGGAAGACTAATAACTGTATATAATCTAAGCCCAAAAGGATGGATATCTGTAAAATAGTAGTTTTAAGTTCCAATATCCGGGAGTACAGCAGGAATATCAACAAAAATAAAGAATCTACAAAAGAAAGCTAGAAGGGCAAGGTGAGTCCAGTTTTAGGTAGGTTGAATTGAAGAAGATGCAAGTATGCATCTTGAGAAACATCAAGCACACAGATATAAGTATATGATGTACCTGAACCCTGAAGTCATTTGTGCTTGGAAGTCAGATGATTTAAGGTTTAGAAAGTCCACAAGGAACTTACAGTACATATTATCCAACATTCCTGCTAGTGTCTGAGGAAATAGCTGAATATTAAATACAGTGATAGTCACAACGAATGAGATGAATACAGCCTATAAAAAACCTCATGCCAGTTCAGGTCAATTTTTGCCACCAAATACCACTAGGTCAAGTTTTATTGTCAAATAAATTAAAAGAACTTTCAGGTCTCAAGGTCTTGGATTTCAGAATTGTTGATCAGGGAGTGTGGGTTAGGAAACTTCAGAATAAAACTTCAAGCTGATACTTTCCTGAGCCATGAATCAGTCCTGAAATTGTCCTTTTAACTCCCCTTTCCCACTATCCTTCCCGGCTTGACTTGTTCTTTCATTGAATATAAATTAATGATTTTCAATCAAAACATACCTTTGTCCAGACCCTTCCCACTTGATCTTTGGGAGCAACCTTCATCAGAGACCAGACCTTGACTTGAGGGCCCTACTGTCAACTCCAGCTCATAATTCATTCTCTATACTTAAATAGATACTATTTGCTAGAGATTTTGATGTCCTGAATAGAAACATAATGTTTCTGTAAATAATTTATAAATTTTGAAGGAAAAATAGAAAAAAATAAAGTTACTTCTATATCATTATTCATAAAGAACTGCTGTTAATACTTTGGGTGTTCACTTCTTTTTTTTCTTCCTGTGCTTGTGTAGCTAATATATTCTGAGACATTCACTGACAAAGGTTCCCAAGAAGCATTTCACCTTGATGACTTACCTAGAGGGGCTGAAGGGCTGCGCCCATGACCTGACAGTGCAGAAAGCTGAAGCCTGATGTGGAAGCTGAAGGAAGGTGGTGCTGGTGGCTGGACCTCCTCCTGCTGAAGAAGACCAGCTCATCTGGCAGCAAATGCTGCTCTTCTCCTGAGCAAAACCAGAGAGAGGACCACCATCCCCAGATAAGATGACCCTGGTGTTCTTGGGATATAGCCTGACTGCCTCTTCCTAGTAGTAGGTGTTGAGGGGATTACAAGCAGGTCAACAGTTCAACAGACTTGGGGCTTCCAGGTTCTAGTTCTAGCTCCTCATGGGCACCAGACCCTCAGGATGACCATCTCTCTCTGTCCTCCTTGGTCAGAGACTATTTATACGTGATGACAAATGTTTAAGGAGAAGATGACCATTCTGAAATAACCCAAAGATGCTCATCCTGGCCTCCTGGTGACCCTCAAACATGCAAGGAAATGTGCTTACTCAGAGAAATGGCTATCTTTTGCTAATGTTTCCAGAGTCAGCCCTTCATGTTGCCCCTTCATGTTGGCTGTAATCTTCATTTTTGAGGGGGGTGTGTGTGTGTATAAAGAGGTGTAGTGCTTTGAGTTTGGGTCTTTCATTTGCATTTGGGACTTGAGCTGTGGCCTATCTCTTGCCTCTTGTCTCAGGCCATGCCATGACTTCCTACCTAGTTATAGGGAAACTTGGCTATATTTTCAATAGAAAGCAAAGTCAGAGCAACCAAACAGAAGGAAGGAAGGGAATGAAGGAAGAGGGAGAATGGAAGAAGTAATGGAGGGAGGGAGGGAGGGAGGGAAGAAGGAAGGAAAAGAGGGAGGGAGGGAAAGATGGAGGAACACTGATTTATTCATACCTGGTACTGAGGCACATCATTTTAACTTCCTAAAATTTCCAGCTGAGAAGTTGTGCTTAACTAATTCATGCTGCATACACATGAGAAGAAGTGAGGACCATTCAACCATATACCACAAGGAGAAATTTTACAAATTTCCACCATTGCTACCTATAGAAACATTGAGTAGTGGTGTTTGGGCATAATCTTTCTTCAAACTGGACTGTGAAATAAATTAAAAAGTCAAACTTCAGTAACTCTTTGACAAAATTATGATTATTTGCTATCACCATAGGAGAGCAGCAGTTGGCTTCATACTTTTCAGAAATGCACAAAAGAAATAAATAGAAAAACACAAGTCTTTCAGGTCTGCTTGATTTGTTATTGTTCAAGGGGGAAAAAGCTATAATTATTTCATCTAGTTAAAAGCCTAGGGCTACACCGAATAAACCAAATTCAGACAAACTGTCCAAATAAAAGGAGACACAATGTTGTAAGTTAAAATTTTTCCAGCTAAATATTAAAAAAATAAAATAAAAAAGGTTTGTTATCCTTTCATTTTACAAAATACCTAGATGCCAGATGCCAGGAAAATACAGGCCTTCCTGACTTTTCATCCTCTCCCACACCCCACATCACTTTCACTCTCCTCTCTTTTGCTCCTGTACAGGTAGCACAATATGAACAATATTTAGGTTTATTAGTTGCAATATTAATGTTTAAAATATTAAATAGAATTTTAGGCATGACTGCCACTAATTTCAATTACAGTAGGGTGGCTCCTTTACTGCTTGTTTAACCAACCTCTGTATTTGACTAATCATAATGATCATAATTTTAATAATTTTAAGTAATAAAAATAAGAAAATCAATTTAATTATATGACTGGAAAGCACTTTAATGCATTTATTTGTATAGGTATTATTATAATAACAGATTCACAGAGATAAAACAAGATCGAACAAAAGATAATTTGCAAACACTCTCACTGAAGAAATTGACCATGCCTATTTCAGCAGAACAAACATTAAAAAAAAGACATTATCAGGGTAACTCGAGTTAATGAAATACCATAACTACTGTATTGTTTCAGTAATTATTTCAGTATTTCAGTGAGTATGAATTTCTAGATAGTTATACCAGTTTCCCAATTTTACCTTGTTGTGGTTCTTCATCTTCATACTGGAAACCTTATGTATCTTCCCCACCACCGTCTGTCAAATTGTTCCAACCAAACATATCCTTAAAAAGTGATTAATCAGGCCTTCCAGATGGTGACTTGATGCAACACCCTTTTGGGTTACTCCCCACAAACACGAAAAAAAAAAAAAAAAAACCTATTTTTCAGAAACAAATACCAAAAAAAAACCAGCCCCTAGCTGGAATCGGATCGATTGACGACTAACGGTGGGTGAGGGCACCTGACGTGGTTCTCAGCTAAGCCACAGGTTCAAACCTGTGATGGAGCTCTCAGGAGTCTCCAAATGTGCAGTGGGGTGGAAACTAGGGATTTCAGAACCAGCTGCAGAGGCAGTGAGAGGCGGGCCCAGTGGGGCTTAGACACAGAACCATGGAGGGACAACTTGGGAGGGGGTGAAAGAAAAGTCAGTGCACTGGGATCTGAGCTAGAGCCCACACGGTAAAATTGTGCTGGGCTTGGCCATAAATGGAAATCAGCCAAATCAAGCCCCTCCCACAACCATTTCATGCCAGAACCTGGGGTCCACTGAGCAGAAATCCCACCAACAGCATATCCGTCCACCAGAAATCCCACCCATCAGATGCCCCACTCCCTTGAATTATGGTGAGACGACAGTCCCAAACCTCAATGCTACCCACCAGCACCACCTTGTGGGTAGAGGCGAAACTGCTTCCTGATTGCCGATCCTGGGCAAGTCAAACCTACTCAATGCCAGGGAAACTAAACACTCAGAAATATAAACAGAATGCCGAATAGAGCACAGGTACAGGGAAATATACATGAAATGATGGATCCAATAGAAAATCCAGGGGAGAATCTGAATACCGCAGATGCATGTAAATTACTAGAAGAGGAATTCAGGGTAACAGTGATTATCATACTCATGGGACTCCAGAAATAAGTAGAGGCAGTAAATGAGAATGTCAGGAAGCAAAGAGAAGAATTAAAACAAGACATCAGACAGGTGAGAGACAAGATAGCTGAATTAAAGAACTCAATAGAGGGATGCAACAATAGGATGGATAAAGCTTCTGATATAATCAGCGATCTGGAAGACAGGACAGAAGAACCCAATCAAGCAAACAAGCAAAGAGATAAAAAAAAATTCAAAGAATCGAAGACAATATTTGAGACCTCTGTGATAACATCAAAAGGAACAACATTTGCATCATAGGGGTCCCAGAAAAAGAGAGAGTAAAGGGGTCAGAAAGCGTATTGGAAGAAATAACAGATGAGAACTTCTCCAATTTGAAGAATGAAGCAAGCCTCCAGATCCAGGAAGCTCAAAGAGTTCCCAAAAAAAGAAACACAAACAGAAATACACCTGGACACATCATCATTAAAAGGTCAAAAATACAAGATAAAGAAAGACTGTTAAAAGCAGCTAGAGAAAAATGTGTCACATAGATAAGAGCCTCCATAAGATTGTCAGTGGACTTCTCTAATGAAACTCTACAGGCCAGAAGGGAATGGCAAAATATATTCAAAGTGCTGAAAGAAAAGAATTTTCAACCTAGGATACTAGGTTACTCGGATACTATATTCGGCAAGATCGTTATTCAGAACTGAAGGAATGATAAAAAATATTTTCTGAAAAGCAGAAGTTAAAGGAGTCTATCACCACAAGATCAACTTTGCAAGAAATATTAAAGGATGCTCTATAAATCATAAAGAAATCACATAAAAAAAGTATAACAGCAAATATTAAAAGTAAGGATGAAGAGAACAAAAATGTGCATCATTAAAATGAGTAGAAGACTAATATGCTTTCAAATAAAATTAGTAAGCATAGAACTGTGAATGCTAACTTCAGGGTAACTTTAAAATACATCCCCAGGTAGAAAGCGAAGAAGAAAACAAAAGGCGAAACCAATAAAAATGTAACTTCACCCGTCTGGCTTAAAAAGACAAAGAGAACAAAGTCATCATGTGGAGCAACATACAAAAGACAAATTATGAAATGACACTGAGCAGCTATATATCAATAATCACCCTAAATGCTAATGGATTGAACTCACCAGTCAAATGACACAGAGTGGCTAAATGGATTAAAAAGCATAACCCAACCTTCTGCTGCATTCAGGCAACCCACCTTCTTCCAAAAGATAAACAAAGATGCAAAGTTAATAACAGGAAGACAACCCTAGAGTCGAATGGCAACCATAAAAGAGCAAGAACAGCTATACTCATATCAGATAAAACAGATTTCCATCTGAAAAGCATAACAAAAGACAGAGATGGACACTATATAATGATTAAAGACTCAATCTAGCAGGAAGACAAAACGCTTATTAACATATATGCATCTAATAAAGGAGCATCAAAATATATCAAGCATGTATTTTTAGATCTGAAGAGAGACATTGACAATAACATAATAATAGTGGGGACTTCAACACCCCACTTAAACAATGGACACATCAGCTAGGCAAAAATTAACAGGGAAACAGCCACTTTAAATGACCATCTGGAATAGATAGGTCTAAGAGACATCTACCACTCACTTCAGCCAACAACTACAGATTTTCATTTTTTTCTCAAGCTTTTATGGAATATTCTCAACGATAGAGCATATGCTGGGACACAAAGCATCGCTCAACAAATTTATAAAGATTGAAGTTCTCTCTGATCACAATGGCCTAAAACTGGAAGTCAACTACAAAAAGAAAACCAATTGGAAACAACAATATGCTCCTGAAGGACTCTTGGGTAAAAAGTAAATAAAAAAGGAATTAAAAAGTACTTAGAGACAAATGAGAATGAGGACATGAGCTACCAGAATCTATGGGACGCTCTTAAAGCGGTACTAAGGGGAAAACTCATTGCAACCCAGGACTATCTTAAGAAACAAGAAAAATTGCAAATAAACAACTTAGCTCTACATTTAAAACAACTAGAGAAAGAAGAATAATTAAAGCCAAAATCAGCAAAAGAAAGGAAATAATTTGAGCAGAAATAAATGAAGTAGAAAACAATAAGACAATACAGATAATCAGTGAAACCAAGTTGCTTCTTTGAAAAATAAACAAAATTGACAAGCCCATTGGATAGATTCACAAAGAAAAAAAGGTAGAAAACTCTCATAACTAGAATCAGAAATGAATGGAAAGAAGTTTCAACAGATATCACAGAAATTCAAAACATCATAAGGGACTATGAACAGCTCTGTGCCAGCAAAATGGACAACCTTGAGGACATGGACAGATTTCTAGAAAAGTATAGTCTACTAAGACTGAAGAATTGGAAAACCTGAACAGAATAGACACAAACAAAGAAACTGAAGAAGTAATCAAGAGCTTCCCTGAAAACAAAAGCCCAGGACCAGACGGCTTCTCCAATGAGTTTTACCAAACCTTCAAAGAAGAATTAACACCTTGTCTTCTCAAGTTCTTACACAACATTGAAAAACAGGGAACTCTCCCAAATATTTTTTATGAGGTTAACATTACATGATACCAAAAGCCTACAGAGATGTCACCAAGAAAGAAAATTACAGACCAATATCTCTAATGAACATAGATGTAAAAATTTGCAAATAATATTTGCAAATGGAATTCAGTAATGCATTAGAAAGATCATCCGTCATGACCAAGTGAGATTCATCCCAAGAATGCAAGGATGGTTCAACATACGTAAATCTATTAATGTCACACACCACATCAACAAGAACAAAGGAAAAAACCACGTGATCATATCAATAGATGTAGATAAAACTTTTGACAAGATCCAACACCCATTTATGATAAAAAAAAAAAAAACCTCCATAAAATGGGAATGGAAGGTTCACACCTTCCATGTATAGGCCATATATGAAAAACCCACAGACAACATCATGATCAGTGATGAAAAATTGAAAACATTTCCTCTCAGGTCGAAAACAAAGCAAGTCTGTCCACTCTCACCACTGCTATGTAATATTGTACTGGAGGATTTAGCCAGAGAAATTAGGCAAGAAAAGGAAATAAAAGGAATCTAAATTGGAAAGGGGGAAGTAAAACTCTCATTATTTGCAGATGACATGATTATACATATGGAAAAACCCAATATCAAAAAACCTCTAGAACTCATCAATGAATACAGCAAAGTGGCAGACCTCAAATCAATGCAAAAAAAATCAGTTGCATTTTTATACACAAACCACATGCTAAAAGAAAATGAAATCATAAAAATCACACCATTTAAAATAGAAGTTAAACAAATGAAATACCTGGGCATATACCTAGAAAGGAAGTAAAAGATCTATACAACGGAAACTACAATTCCTTCTTTAAAGAAATAGAGGAGGACACAAAGAAATAGAAAGACACCACTGTCTGTGGCTGGGAAGAATCAATATCATCAGAATGGCCATCTTACCCAAAACAATATATAGGTTTAATGTGATCCCCATTAAAACCCATGGGTTTATTTCCCAGAAATAGAGCAAAAACATCTTAAAATTTACCTGGAACAACAAAAGACCCTGAATATACAAAGCAATCATTAGAATAAAGATCAAATATGAAGGGATTATACTTCCAGACTTCAGACTATATTACAAAGCAATAGTGATCAAAATCGTTTGGTACAGGAATAATAACAGAGGCACAGATCAGTGGAATAGAAATGAATCACCAGAAAGTGACCCATTCACATACAGTCAGTAATCCACAACAAAGGAGCCAAAAGCATTCGCTGGAAAAAAGGAAAGTCTCTTCAACAAACGGTGTTGGGAAAACTGGACAGCCCCATGCAAAAGAATGAAGCTAGATCACTCTCTAACACCATTCACAAAAATTAACTCAAAATGTTTTAGAGATGTGGACATAAGACCAGAAACCATAAAGCTCTTAGAAGACAGCATAGGAAAAACTTTCCATGACATCAGTTGAAGAAAAGCCTTTGGGAACTCAATTCCACCACCAAGAGAAAAAAAAAGAAAAATAAACAACTGGGACTACATCAAACTGAGGAGTTTCTTCACAACAAAAGAAAGCATCACAAAAGCCAGAAGGAAACCTACTAAACTGGGAGAAGATATTTGCATTTGATATTTCTGAAAAAGGTTTACTATCTAAAATACACAAAGAACTCATAAAACTCAAAGACATAAGAACAGGCAATCCAATCAAAAAATCAGAGGATGAATTGGAGAGACACTTTTCTGAAGAGGATATACAGATATACACAGATAACCTACAGGCACATGAAATTATGTTTCTATTTGCTGGCTATCAGGGAAATGCAAATTAAAACAACAATGAGATATCACCTTATACCTGAAAAACTGGCTATTATCCAAAATTTTGGAAACAACAAATGCTGACGTGGATCTGGAGGAAAAAGAATACTTTTGCACTGTTGTTGGGAGTGCAGATTGGTCCACAGTTTGGAAAACAGTTTGGAGATTCCTTGAAAAACTGAAGATGGAAATGCCATATGATCCTGTCATTCACTTCTGGGCAACTACCCAAAAGATACAAAAGCACCCATCCACAGAAATATATGTGTCCCCACATTTATTGTGGCCCTATTCACAATAGCTAAGAACTGGAAATTACGTAAGCTTCCAACATCAGATGAATGGATAAAAAAAGATGTGGTATATATATACAATGAAACACTACACAGACCTTAGAAGAGATGAACCCCTTTCATATGAATCAACATAGCTGGAATGAGAGGCATTATATTAAGTGAAACAAATCAAAAGAAAAATAATAGAGACCATATGACCTCACTCATAGATAGAATGTAAATAGACAAAACAAAGGAACAGATGAAGCGTAACAAACACAGAAACATTTGCAACAAAACTGAGGTTACCAAAAAGGAATGGGATGGGTGGGGGCAAATGGTGGTAAAGTTCACTGAACAGTGAGGAAGAACACTTGGTGATTTGGTGAAGGGCGTGGTGTGTTGAAATGTATCTAAGAAATGAAGAACTTATACATAGGAAACTATTTTAATGTGTAGAATAATTACTAAAACAAAAATAAGTTTTAAAAAGTGATTAATCAAACATTATTAGTTCTTCATAGGAATGGAAGGTGAGAATAAATGTTATATATATGTTGATAGTAACTGACTAAAGAGTTATCATTTCTCTTCAAATGCTTGTCACAAAAATCTCTATGTAAATTTAAACATTTTAGTTACGATGCCATCTTTTCCCTTTGACCTATTTCATAAATACATAATATGAATAATATCACAAATTCTCAGGTATGCTTCCTTACACACACCTCTCCAGCTCCACTCTAATGGGGACTCTAATCAATTCATACATATAATCTCTAATTGATCTTCTTACCACTCAACTATTCCCTTTCAGATTTCTATTCTCCATACTAACCTTTTAAAAAGTCTTTTTAATCATGTATTCCCAAGACCTACAAGAACCTTTGGTACCTATTAAATTAAAATTCATAATCTTCAATAATCTGATTGCACCTATATCATTTTCATGCCTACATACTTTTATTTTCAATTACCTGTCAGTACGTATATTCAGCTAATTTAATAAAGTTTCATCCATATTTCCCATCTCATCATCTGAAAATCTTTCCCCCCGCCCATCACCCAACCCAGGTCCCAAACCATGTCCATTGGCTTTACATGGTCTGCATTTTAGCTGCCTTAGCCTACTTAGCTGCCTGAGCCACAGGGATGTTCCATCATCTACAAATATGTCCTTCCTCCTCCCTAACCAAAAGTCATTCCCATGTTTGTCTCATCTCAAACGAGGAACCATTCGCTTTCAACATAAATTGCTTGAAGTATTCTTTATACTGCTCTTTTCCCTTATCCTACAATTTTTTTCAGTCTGTTGTTATTTTATAATTGTTAAATGCAAATTTTCTCATACAAATTCAATTGCCTTCATAACAAAGAGCAGATTTTGAGTCTGACAAAATTCAAAACACGGAAGTGACCACATAATAATTATTCAAACAATTAATTGATGCTAGATCCTAGGCTACTGAATCTTATCATGACTTTTTCATTTCCCAAATTTTTATTTCAGTTGGCCTATCTCATTTCCTTTTTTTTTTCTTAAGGAAAGGTACAGGTAAGAATGAAGGTGAGTAGGCAAACAAGAAGAAAGGAAGAGAGAAGAGGAGGAAGAGCTTTATTTATTTACTTTTTCATTTAGTTATTCACTTTTGTTGTTCATTCTGGATCTTGGTCTTGAACAAGATCTTGGGATGTATGTTGGACTGTTCCAGGTGTACTAGACCACTAGGCCATAAGGGCATACTTCATTTCCTTTTATTTTACTATTAATCCTTAATTTCTCTTTCTATAATTTTTTTATGTCCTGCTTTGTTCCCAGATCATTTCAAGGTGGCTTATAAGAAAATATGTAGTACTAACAGTACATATCAAAAGTAAATTTTAAAAATTAAAAGAATATAAAATGCTATTAAATTCGAATATTTAGAAGCTGACATCAAAATAAATCCTTTTACTTGGCAGATAAGCAACATAGTAAAATTTTCAATTGATTGATGCCTCCTTATGTATCTGATTTCCTTTTTTTGCTTTAGTTATGAGCTTTAAGAATATCCTCAATGCAAGTATTTCAGTAATATTCTATTTTATTTAGTGTTAGTATTTTTTATTTTTCTTCAGCTTGTATCTTTATAAAAATCTATAAATCCAAAGAGTTTAGAAAGAGTTGAATAGTTCTACAAAGTTCATTATGAAAACCAGCAGAATCCCAGCCTGACTCCTACATTTTCCTTCTTCTAAACAATGCTTTTGATATCTTAAAGTATGTTCATATATATCACTATGTCTCTAAAAAAATACGCTTTTACTTGTACATTTTAGCTGATTATTTTGGAAAAACTTCACCATTTCTCAAAATAACATGGCCTCTGATAAAGTTTGAGTTTTAGTTTTGAGTATAATTTATTTACTTACATTATACAAGATGAACTCTCTCTTTCCAATCCCTCAGACTCAAACTCAGAATAATTGCATGTCCTACATCATCTCAAATAGTCATATTGTAACTTGTCTAGGTTAAGGCTCAAATTATGTATGATTATGACAATGATTTTAACCTAAACTAAGTCAAATAGATTTACTATTTATGATCAGTTTTCTCTGTTAGCTTTTCTTAATCAATGTGATATTTTTATTTACTTGCTTGTTCCGTTTATGCATTATCACCAAACATAAAAATTAATTCAAAATTAATCAAATACCTAATAATACCTGAACCCACACAATACATAGAAGACAATGTAGGAATAATATTCCATGATACCAATCTTGAAGAAGGCTTTGAGGAAGGGACACCTAAAGCAAAACTAAACTATTGGGACTATATCAAATTAAAAAGAAATTACCAGCAAAACACAACAAAATTATATCAACCATTGAATGAAAGAAAATATTTACACAACATGCATCAGACAAGAGCTTAATACTGAAATTATATAAAGAGCTTGCACACCTCAACATCAAAATAAATAAATGACCTACTCAAAATAGGGGCAGAAGAACTGAACAGAAACCTAACTAGGAAAGACACATAGATGACTTGAAGACACATGAAATGTGTCCTACATTATTTGTCATCAGAGAAAAAAAATAAAAACCACAATGAGATGTCACCTCACACCAGTGAAAATGGCCCAAATCAAAAAGACTAGAAACAAGTGTTGGAGAGGGTGTGGAGAAAAAATGACTCTACTTCACTGTTGGTAGGAATGTGAATTAGTGAATCTCTTTGAAAAACATTATGGAGTTTTTTCAAAAAGTGAAAATAAATATGGATCTATCATTTGATCCAGCAATCCCATTCTAGGCACATGCCTAGAAAATACAAAAACACTAACCAAAATAAAATATCTGCACCTCCGTGCTCATAGCAGCACAATTCATAATAATCAAGACATGGAATCAACGTAAATGTTGTCTGTCAATAGATGACTGGATAAAGAGTGGAATTCTGTGCAGTTGTTTAAAAAGATGAAATTATGCCCTTTGCAACAATATGGATAGAATTCAATGAAGTCATGCTAAAACAAAATAAGCTAGAAACAAACAAACAAAAAAAAAGAGAAGTACAGGACGGTTTAACTCATATGTGGAATATAAAGAAAAAAAGCAAATGAACAGAAAAATTTCAACAAAATTCACAAGATGTAAGACTGTGGCTCCCAGGTGGTGGGAGAGGGTGGAGGGGAGGAAGGAAGCATCAAGGTTGCAGTAAAGGGCACTAAAACGCTGGTGGTGGGTGTGGTGTGAATTATGCACAGACTGAGGTGGGAATTCAATATCCTATTGCAATGTAAACAAAGTTTTTATTATAAAAAGGAACAAACTGAGTTATCAAAAAATCAATATACACAGAGAAGCAATGAAAAAAATTGTCAGTTGTGTGTAAGAAACAGTTATGTTTTAACGTTTCATCCATTAATACAAGCATATTCTTGAAGATTGTTTCCTATTTGATTTCTCTTTGATCATAATCACATTGTGTATGAATAGACTAACATAGATTTAAATAAATTCCAGAGAGTTTACCATCATTAGCTGGAGAATTTTAAAACTTTGAAATAATGTTTATAATGGAATTAAAGAATATATCTGAATTCACTGACTGGACTTTGCATCTATTTTCAAAATATTCAGCAAAATGGAAGAAAATGAAATTTTCCTAAAATCACTTAATGTCTTCACTTTGCATACACAGAAAAAAAAAATGTTTTGCTGACCATATTCACCTTAAATATGATAAAAAGCAATAATAGTATACATGATTGTGATTGTGATATGTGAACCATAAGTATAGTTATATGTCAAATATATAAGTACTTTATTTGAAAACAATAAAATACGACCTGTCAGTTCTCTCCTCTAAAATAGTCAACTAATTTTAACTTTTAACGTAGTGCCTCAGAAAAAAAAAAATTTCTAAAAGGGCATAAAATCCCAGCAAAATATAGGTTGATGACAGGCAGACTTTCTCAGAGAGGAATAGTCTGAAACTCCAGAGTCATCACACTTTCTGTCAATAGATGCTGTTTAGCTTTAGAGTACTAGGGCTGATATGAAGAGAGAGGCTACGTTCAATAGCAGATATGGCAAATCAAAGGCACTCCCTTGATGAGAACCATATTTCCAACAAAATAGATTTGCTTCATTTGATTTAAGTTAGGCACCACCATGGAAAGATAGTTACAAAAGAATGCAAGGAAACTCAGTTCTGGTCACATTTTGGTCATTAATGCTAGGACAAAAACATTAAGCCTGTCTAAGTGACAGTTCCTGTCTGTACTGGATTATGGTATACAGTGAAATCATGTTGGAAAGTTGTGTGAACTATGGAAGGGGCCCTAACAAACAAGAATAAATATCAATAGCACACTTCGTTGTCCAAAATGTAATTACCAGAAGTTACAATACTAAAAGAGACAATGAGAAAAATTAGCTGATGAGAGGTACACAAGACAGATTTCACAGTCAATTGACTTCATATATGGAAGGCAGGAAGGATCGAGATAATTTCTCAAACTAACCATTTCTACCATCAGCCATCTGACACAATCAGGCAGAACGTAATTTTCTTGCCCAAGTATATGAAGATGAAGCTATCAATTAACCAACTTCAATTTAGAGATCTACCTAGCTATAACTTGCTTACTAGAAGATCTTTCTCAAACTATCTGGAACAATTTTCCTCAAGGAGAAACATTTAATTGAAACATTACAAACTAAATTATAATGAACGTTTTTACTCTGATTTTTCAAGTCTCTTTGCAAACACTGTTTAGTTTTCAACTACATACAAAATTAAAAGTCTTGGCTTTATTATTTAAATGAAAGGAGCACAAAATATTTTAACCGATCAGGAAGTCTAGAAGCTGCTAAAAGGGATAACTTGAAAGAGACAGAAATAGATTCACCAAAGATATATATATATATATATATATATATATATTAGATTTTTCCTCAGAAAACTGTACTTCTCGTAGCATCATATTCAACAAGAAGGTATTTTCATTATGATAACTGAATTGAAAACAGAATAGTTCTACTGTTTTTACTCCAGAATTCTAATAATTCTAGTTACAAGCAATGTTCTAAGCCATGATTCAGTATATGGTTCAATTTTTATTTTTCTTCCTCTTCGTTTTGCAATGATATTGGCTATGTGCCTGGCTCCTTTTGTAAGAATACATTTCTAAGTAATATTTGAATAATTTATCTTTATTAAATGGTATTTACAGGAACAACAATAATCATTTAAAACAGCATTTAATGGTATATACAGACTCTGATTCTTGCCCTTATCCCTTGACCATCAATCAAAGTAGCATTGTAAAATTTGTGGCTTTAAGAAATTTAATAGATTTTACATTTCTCTTTTTTTTAAGGTTGACTAACTTGTTTTTCAATTCAACATTTGTCAGATTGTTCGATTCCAAGATTAATTTTTTGTTGCTCTAATGTAGTGCTGCATATTCATCTGTAAAACAAAGACACATGGGCAAAACCTTCTGCAATATTGTCTAAGGACAGTTCTGAGGATTACAATATGCTCAGCTCCCAATTTTTTTTTTTTTTTTGAAAAAACTTAGAAATGTAAGCTTTAGTGAATTTCAAGATGGAATCTAATTTTTACAAGTGCCCTTCTGGCAAGAAAATTCTGGAAATCTTAAGGAACTGAAATAAAAAGTATAAGGCACAGATTCTTGAAATCCCCCCTCTATTTAGATGAAAATGAGCATAGGAAAACATACTGTGATAATCCAAAACATTCATTATGAAAATCATGTAAGATTTGAAACTCACTCTGCAAGCTGCATTTGATTACAAACTTCTCTTGGGACTGTGCCTAGGTATTCTTGGGCTTGTGACCAGACTTCATTGCTTAGCCTACCAGCTATCATCGAACATACTTTTGTATCACTTAATGATAGAAGACCTACAATGTAGGAAAGTTCACATTTGACACGCTTTCTATACAATCCTGATTATTTTCCAAAATCCAATATTGTACTTAGCAGCAATGTTAGAAATGTTCGCTGCCCATATTTTCTGTAGTATTGCTGTTCTTTTTAGTGTTTTGAAAGCAAACTTCTTTCTTCCATTATCCTGCCACTGATACTGTCTCTCCTTGCTCTGTGTTCATTCAGTCATTGGTATCTGATGGCAATGCTAGTTTATTCATACTGCAGAGGGAGATATAGGTATTCCCAACATCTTGTAGTTCAGTTTATAAGTTTTCATCTTTACAATGATGTGTAAATGATGTACATTGCTTAGAAACTGTGGTAAGATACTCTCCCCTAGGCTGGGCAATGGAGCAAGCTCTAGCTCCCAGGAAACATTTCTGATATATGAGCTTTTCAACCCATCGTAAGTGGAGGAAGATCTGCGCCATCACCTTCATTCAGTAAGGGCAGTACAGGAGTGCTTTGGAATGAGGAGGAGGCTTCAGAAGGAAAAAATATAGGCAAAGGGGAGAACAGGTTGACAGAGAATGTAAGCATTTAATTTCTGTTATGTTGAATTATATGACCATGTATATTCATCAGCAACACTTTATATTCAGAAAATATCTAAATCAAAATAGTGCTCTTCAGTCATAGAATAATTTGAGGCCTATAACTTAAAGGGTACTCTGGTCACAACTTTGGAAAGTTGCAAAGAGATTTTTACATTCATATGTCAAAGGATAAGCAAGGAGGAATTTCAGATAAATGTTACCATAAAATATTACACAATGTGTCTGTTTCAAACCTTAATTGATCTTTAATTGTTAGATGGTAATAACAAACTCTTCACTTTAGAATGTAAGGTCATCCCCAGTTTGACTCCAAACTACTTTTATATTTTTATCCCTACCTATCACCATAGCTAAGACTTTGTACAACTTTGCTCTAAATACATATTTAGAGATTGAAGGAAAGTCTACACTCACCCTAGAGAAGACCAGTCCCTAAAGTTTTTCTTCAACAAACCACACTAATCTTTAAAGATACAGTTCAAATTCTTCTGTGATGTCTTTCCCACTAACTTCAACTCTAAGTAGTAAGTTAAGCCTCTCTTCAGTGACCTCTCCATCTTCTGACATCTTAGAAACCTGGTATACTATTTATTTGTTCAGTCAGTAAATGCTTATTCAGTTTCTAGTGGTTTAAAATCATATGCACAAATAGTAAAAATAGAGGCACATAATTATATTTCAAGTCAGGACATAAGGAGCACAGGTAAAAGTGTAAGCAGGCTGCTATGGAACATCACATAAGAAAAGTCAATATATATAATTTTAACAAAAAACTAAATTATTTCTTGAGTTCACTCTCTCTTTGAGATAAATGGAATATAGTGAGAAATGAATTATATTTTCATCTTGCTTGTACTCTAGAGTGCAAATTCTTTTTGTGGGGACTTTCTCAATGAATTTGCCTCTGGTTACAAATAAGGAAATTCTGACTCAACTGGTTTAAACAATATGAAAATACATTTAACAAATTCAGGAAACTCAGATATACCTTAGTGTCAGGGTTAGTCAAGAAACCACTAAGATTATGTACAAGGTAAGGATGTCCCTTTAATCTCTCCTTTTCAGCAGAATATGGGAAATTCTAGCTAATGCAATAAGACAAAAAAAAAGAAGAAGAAGAAAAGAAAACGTATACAGATTACAGATTGGAAGGATAACATAAAACTGTCTTTGTCTGAAGATGATGTGATCTTCTATGTAGAAAATCCAAAGGTCTAAAGGAACAGACCTAAAAAAACAACAACAAAACCTTCTGGAACTAATAAAATATTATAGTAAGATTGTAAGATACATGGTTAACATACAAAAGTCAATCATTTCCCTACATATCAGAAATGAACAAGTGGAATTTAAAATTAAAATCACAATACCATTTATATGAGCACTCCTAAAACAAAATATTTAGGTATAAATTCTAGAAAATATTTGCAAAGTCTTTATCAGTAAGATACAAATGTGATGAACAAAATAAAAGAAAAACTAAATAAACAGTTCATATTTATAAGTAGGAAGACAATATTGTCAAGATGCCATTTCTGATTTGATCTATAGATTCAATGCAATCCCAATCAAAATTCTAGCAAATTATTTTTCAGATAATGGCAAAATGATTCTAAATTTATATGTAAAGACAAAAGAACCATAATTGCCAAGATACTATTAAAAGGACAAAATTAGAGGATATACTCTATTTGACTTCAGAACTTACTAAAAGACGATGGTAATTGAAAATGTATGGTGTTGGTGAAAGAACAGACAAATAAATTAATGAAACAGAATAGAGAGACTAGAAATAGATGCAGATAAATGTAGTCAACTAATCTTAGATGAAACAAAAGCTAGGCAATAGAGAAAAAAATAGTCTTTTCAACAAATGATGCTAGAACAACTGGATTTCACATGTAAAGATATGAAACTAGACACAGATCTTTCACCCTTACAGAAATTAACTCAAAATAGATCACATGTCTAAATGTAAAATACAAAACTATTAATTTATTAACTTCAAGATGATAACAGAGGAGATAATTCAGATGACCTTAGTTTGGTAATGACATTTTAGATGAAATATCAAAGGCACAATTGATCATAGGGACCTCATTAAAATATAAAACTTGTGCTCTGAGAAACACAATGTCAAGAGAATGAGAAGAGAAGACATAGAATGAAGTATTTGCAAAAGATTTATCAGCTAAAGGAACTTTATCCAAAATATAAAAAGAACTCATAAAACTCAACAACAAAAAAGTCCAATAAAAAAATAGGCTAAAGACCTGAATGATTAGCTCACCAAAGATGAGAGAAAAGTGGTAAATAAGCATATGAACAGAGTCTCCACCTCTATATCATCAGAGAAAATCAAATTAAACATCACAATGCCATGCCCTGGTGGAGTAGGGGTTGGGTGTAGTTCACATATATCCCGAGGTCCCAGATTCACATTCCAGGGCTGGGGAACAACTGAGATGAATAACTGAATCAAATAAATAAAATGTTTCTTCCTCCTCTCTCTCCCTGCCTGCCTCTGCTCACCTTCACTCCTGCCTGCATCTTTCTTTAAAAAAAAAAAAGCCATGAGATACTCCTGCACACCTACTCAAATGCCAAAATCTGGTGAGGCTGGGCACCAAATGGAACTCTCAGTGCTGGTGGTAATGTAAAATGGCACAGGCACTGGAAGACTGCTTGGTGGTTTCTTACAAAATGAAACCTACTCTCAGAACATGATTCAGCAATTATGCTCTTTGGTATTTACCCAAAATTGTTGAAAACTTAAATGTCTGCACAAGAATCTGCGGGTATGTTTATAGCATCTTTATTCTTTATTGCCAAACTTAGAAGTAACCCCGATGTTTTTCAGTAAGTGAATGTATAAATAAGCTGAGGTACATTAGACAGTGGAATATTATAAAAATAATACAAATAATATTGTAAAGTAGGCTTTCAATAATGTCATGTGTTCAGCATCAGGTCATTATAACACTGATGAAAAATAATAAATCAATCCCCAGAGACCCACAGAACCACTCTCTGTGTGGGGTGTGCATGTTCTAGTTGTCTCCATGGGATTTTTTCTCCTGTTTTTCCTACATCCTAAAGAGGTTCACTGGTGTGTCCAAATTGTCCCAGTCTTCGTGATTGTGGGTATGTGGGTGAGTACAATCCATGATGAAGAGCTTCCTGTTTAGGGTTGTTTCTTCCCTTATGCTCTAAGTTTTGGGTTAAGCTCCGGTCATACATGACCTTGAACTGAAATAAGTTGGTTATAAAGTAAATGAACAAATGAATATGAAATATTGTTCAATATTAAAAGCCTTTGGGATTTGTAAAAAGAAATTTGGTGTTTTCTGTGACCAGAAATATACCCTAGGAACTTAACTCTTGTTTACATCAGTTAGCCTATGGTAAAATTAGTTTTGTTTGTATCGTTGTTTTAAGGCTGAAGCTTCCAAGATCATACTTGCTTTAAGTGAAAACTTACTGTATTTCCAAAATCTTTTCCTCCTACCTATCTCTATCAAAATAATGATTATATAGTGAGCATATATTTAAACATTAGTCTGAAAAACAGATTTGATTTCAATAGTATTTTTGTACTTTTCATTTGGGAAAGACCCTCATCTTCAAAACAGGAAAAAGAAAATCCTTGTGAATTAACACATATTATTTTTTTTGATTCCAATGTCTTTCTACTCTGTCAAAGAGCATTACATTTAAAAAAGTCATGGAGTACCTACAGGAGGTGTAGGTAACTAGCTAATACATAATCTCTTACTACCATCCTATGTGACGTTTTGTCACAATCCATTAACTCATGAATAATTCTGTGTTCATAAATATTATCTAAATTGACCAACGTCTTAGTTTAATTTTCCCAGAAAGAAGAGACTGAAATAGATGCTCATTTACTACAATTTTATTAGAAAATGCAGACCTAGGGAAGCGTGAGTGGACAAGAGAAAGAATGAGACAGAGAAAAAAATAGATGAGCTAACAATTGGGTGTTTTGTGGAACTGGTATAAAATGTAATTGGTTATTGAATCTAGGAAGCCCCACATGCTCATTTTTGTAGTGGAAAGTTTCTCTAAGTCAAGGAAAAGCAACTAGAACTTTGGTTGTAGATATGGCATGAAAGACACCAGTCTGGGGTACGATTTCAACAACACAAAATGAATACAGCAATGGAAAAAATACATAAAAATTATTTTAAAAATTATCAACATCCAAAAACAAAAAGGAAGGATAAAAATTCATTTATTAGTTCTATTCTCCATTGGTCAAAGATTTGTTTTACAGAGTAGAAATTTTCCGTCCTGTTTCTTTTCTTCTCTCATCTACACTTTTGTACTATACTTGGATAAATGTCAGGAAGTCCTTTCAGGTTTTAAGTCTCAGTATCAAATAAAGAAGCCACAGAGTAGAAGGAGAAATCCTCAATGTGATCACAGGGGGACCTGTGGTTAAGTGATGCCTGCAGGCAATCTATCTGAGCTCAAGTAGAAGTGGTTACCTCCACCATGTCTGAAACAGAACAAGTGGTCAATACAATGAAACAAATATGGACCATTGACATCTCATGTGTGTTTTCACACACACTCGACTCTTTAGTCCCGACTAAATAATCTTACTATAAACCAAGGGAAAAGCCATAGTCAACAAAATTGAGATTTAAAACAAAAGAATAGGCACTAGCTGCTGAAGGGACAAAAATTCCATTGATTAACTCAGTTACTTGTATGACAAGTATTGGGCTAAGTGCTCATTCAAGCACTTTCCATATGTCAACTTCCAGGCAGGTAACAGCACAACTTCTGTTCTGAGTACTGGTTCTGTTTTTGAGAAGTGTCTTGTCAAACCTTCTTAGAATCAGAAAAGGTTTGGACTTTGGGAGTAGAGAGGAAAATTGGGGGACAAGGATCAAACAGTAAAGAAGAAAGAAAGTGGGCAGAAGAAAGAAGTATTTCAAGTTGCTGTAGAGACCGTCCCTAATTTGGGAGCTATTCAGAGTCATTTACGGTGCTGCTATTTAAGTTTTGACCTTGAAAAGTGGACCTAGACAGAGGAGGAAAGTGAATAATCATTTAAGAGACAAGGACAATTTAAATCAACTATTGAAATAAAAAAAAAAAAAAACCACAAACATTAATCAAAATAAATTTGAAAATTTGATTAAAATCAAGTACTATTAATAAATGTAAGCTACAATATTATTTAAGCAAACCTGAATGTCTTGCATAACCTTCTCAAGATGGCATAATACAGGATCATGTCTTCATTTTTTTCATGAAATTCTAGACCTGAAAGGAATTTTGGTGGTCATTGGACCCCAAATATCGAAACTGAGAAATGAAATGGAAAAACTGAAAGCATTGGTGACTTGTCCAAAGTCAGATAGGAAACTGAATGTCCCCACCAACACCAGAACACATGACTCTTAGTCTCAATGTCAATACCTTTTCAAAACCTCAGGTGAGTTGCTTTTCAAGGGCAACTGAAAGTGTTTTTCTCTCCTCATGAAAGAATTAAATTAAGTGGACAGAGTGAAACTAAGATTTTCAATTAGTTTTAAGTTATTTTTCTATAGTATTAATAGTGCTTCAGACAAAAGCACACTTGCCAAGAAATACATATAACTCTTTGATATTTGAGTACACATGTTCTTAGGGTAACAAAAGATTCACTGAACTCTTATGAAATTGCTAACTAAAATCAAACCCAGGGAGGACTGTCAGCTACTCATTGCATTGTTTCGCCCTATTCAAAGTCTCCCATAAATGCTAAATCTATATCTATTCATAGAACAATGAACTGCCGGCTTCTGCTCTAATGTACCACATTATCTACATTGACCAGATCGCTACAGAATCTTGGCAAGGATTCCTTCTGTTAGGAAACAAATTCATTGCAGGCAGACAGATATTTATGCTTTATTTATGCCTATTGGACAAAAGATTATTAAACAGAATGGATGTTAAGATTACATTAAAAGGTCTGACAGATGGCAGAACTTCAGCATGAAGACTCTGTCCTCCGTTGAGTCAACTACCTGCCAGGAACCTTGGATAGACACTGCCAGATAGCTGAGCCATCCCGTTGGTTAGGCAGGGGCAGAGGGTTAAAGACTTAGAAAGAAAGCTTGCTCTCCTTTTAAACAAGATAACAAACAGCCTTATTTTGTTTTGTTTCAACACATTGATAGTCTTTCTGCTATTCTAAAATCTACCTGTGCCGCAAGGGTCCTGGAGGTAACCCGCGGCTGGTGAGACAAGTGGCCTGATTTGCATTGACTCCTGGTGACCTCCCTGCAGGCAAAGCCCTGCAGACACCCTCCTGGAAGTACATGTAGAGTTTAAAACACAGGCCTGCCTGTATGATATTTTTAAATTGGCAGAGTTAGGAGAAAGAGAAGCAAAAATTATTACTAACATGATTCATTTTCTCCCAAGGCGCCTCAAGAGTCTCCAGAAATATTTAGCAACACTCCCACTGCATTTGTATTATTTAGATTTATTTTACTTGGAATAAAGTCATTTCTTTTCCAACCCATGTGTCCGAGTCACTCTCATTATCCTCAAAGGGGTCACATGACACATGGTAATAGTTTCTTCTGAGTTGAAGAATGTCAGTTGTCACACAGTAGGGAGATTTCACATTGTGGTCAAAATCTGTGGAAAAGAACAATTCAGTCTTTTACACAGAACAAAAATTTTGCTTCTACAATTTCTTCTAAAGAGCCAACACTCACACTTAAGAGTGGTATAGAAGGACATGACTGCACCTGAGAGATGAGGAAAATTTGAGTCAGTTTTCTTCTGATATTTGTGTGACTTAAAAAACATAGATGTGGAGTAGCATTATTTTGTATGTATTGTTGTCTTTATGTTGACTGGATATATAAATGGGCTACTTCCCCCTCCAATTTATACCCACATGTATGCCTAAGAATAAAAGATATTTAATGTGAGTTTGCTTGTTTTTTTACAAAGCATGCACATAAATGCTTTGTTTTAGGCTGCAGAAATCAATTCTCTATAAAGGACACTAGCAAAATGTCATTGGGATTTAGTGAAAAAGATTTGTTTCTTCAATGTTGTGGGTGGTAGAAAGAATCACAGCAAATTGTCATAACTAAATAATTGTTTGTTGAAATTGACTGAGGCAAATATAAGGGTGAGTTTCACATGACATCAACAGGGACCTAGAAATAAACCCCATGGTTTTTGTTATGTAAGATATCGTTCAATGTATCCTGTGTCTATATACAGATGTCTCCATTCATTCACTTATTTTTCAAAACTCAGTTAATACTGCAAGTATATTCTTCTTAAATCAGAAATCTTCTCATTTTAATAGAATAAGGTTAGTGAAAATTTCTTGAACATCTACTAAGCTCTATTGATAAAAAAATGAATAAGATCGAGATGTTATGCAACTCAATCTAAGATAAATCAAGTGTCACTTCTAGGTATAAGAAAAAAGCTTTTGGGAATAGAACCGATGATGATCAGTTTGTGTTTATATAAAAAACAAGGCTTTTACTTGCATCTTAAAAAAGTGTTTTGCCAGGTGGAGGTAGTAGATATGAAAGATTATTTTGAATAGAGCTAACAGTGTGAAGTATATGACATATTTGAAAATATTTGAAAACACAAGTATTTTATAATTATGACTTAAAAGATATGAAAGGATGAGGAATCAGAAAAGTTGACTCAAAATTCTGAGGAATTTTTATTTTATTCTCTATAGTACACAAAGGATACTTTAAATTTGTAGCTTTGTTTCAGTCAAAGATGTTATATAATCTAACTCCTCTTGGTATTGGGAAGATAACTTCTGTAGTACTGAAAAAACGAAAATAAAAGGAGAGATATTGGATTGGAATGATCGGTTAAAAGAAACATTACGATATCCTATAAGTGGTCAACGCCAAGCCTAGAAGAGAAAAACAATTCAACAGTAAAGCAAAACTAATTGGATGTGGAATTTGAGAGAGAAGAATCGCACATTTTTCAAAAGATTTGTAACATGGACAACTATAAGGAGCAAGAAAATTAACCAGAGTTCACGTAAAAAATAATATTCAGAGAAGTGAATCTGTTTGGTATCTTGAATTTGAGAGACCAGTTTATGACAATTGTAACTATGTTTTGGTTTTGTCCCTCTGAGTGAGTTCAGTGGTAAAAGATTTAAATTTGAGGACTGAGAGCATAAGTGATAGTGAAAGCATGGGAGTGGAGGAGGGCCTCAAACACAAGGGTGAAATAAATCAATATCTACAGAGGCTGTGCTACGGAGTGGCGGCTTTTAACCACTGCAGTCAAGTCAATACTCCCTAGCAGGTCTTTGCATACTGTCTCCTCAGGCCACTGCTGACTTCTCATCCCATTTCTCAGGCAAATCCCTGCAGATTACGTGACACGCAGTCTTTAGTAAAAACATCAAGTCCTAATGAAGTTCACATCAATAAATGGAGAATAAAAATAGAAGGTAGAACATTCCCCTTTAGCGGTGTGGTTCAATTTTAAACTTGAAAATTTTATTTTTATATGCTCTGAGTGTTATCATTGAATTAAGCATGTAAAATCTTTGCTTTTTCTGATCTTTGGTCATCAAATTACATATTGCAATTAAAAATTTTTTTAAATTTCAGATTTCTTAACAGATAGTGATATGTTAAGGCCAATATTAATTTAAATCATTCTTATCTCAACATGTACTATAGATAGTGCTCAAAGCTGGAGAGAAGTAAATCTATACACATAACTGCTAGGCACCATTTTCCTGTTTTCACTGCTGATAACTTCTACAGAATTAGATTTCCACTTTGGTGTAGCACATTACCTACTAAAGAAGCTCAACTGTGTTTGATTATATTTCTTGCTGGCTTCAGAAATACTCCATGTAGCTGTTAACTTCAAAATTTCCTTTTCTAAATACCCAGATGAAAATTTGGGCAAAAAAAATCATTATAAAAGCTTACCCAATTTAGCATATAATTATTAGTTATTTCTAGTGATTCTTTCAGACAGTTCTAGGCATTTTATTCAGAAGTCTACATACTATCTTACTTTTCTAGATGATATGATGGAACAGGAAAGCAAGGAGGTGGCATATGTACAGGTAAGAAAACAACAGCAAAAATCAAAACACCACACAGAAACCTCTGTGATTTGTGATATAGTTTATAACTTCCCACAGCATTTCTCCTAATGAGAAAATTCCTTCCAGAAAAAGTGGCCAACATAATTTAAATAAAAAAGGCAAGAAAATACACAGGGAGTTGGGGAAAAAAAGACATAAAGCATAGAATTCTAGAGAAGTGTTTCTCCCTGATGTTGACAGACACAAGACAAAAATGTTTCCTAGGCAGACGGCTTGTGTAACTATTGATTTAAGCAGTTTTACTTATAGCGGACTTCTCAGAGCACCTCTTATGTTCTTGTGTAGTAAGATTTCTGAAAGGGAGAGAGGACTCAGCCTTTCTCACAATGATAGTAGGTGGAAGGGAAAGCACTACAGTTAGTGGACATGATGGTTCACATAGGTTCCATACTTATATTCAGTAAACTGGCCCAAGTTATGGGAGGTAATGCGCTAATAAAGAAGGGAAGGAAAAGTTCTTGGTAGTTTATGTGCCCATCACTTCCCTACCTCATCTCCCCAATGACTGCTGCCAGAGTATGAGAACCCATTTCCCTCGCTGATAGCAACACACTGTGTGTTCTGCACTCTAGAGCTCCCCGTGGAATCAGTCTGAGATTTTGCCTCCCTGACATTGCAGCCTCACTTAGTTTCTTCCAGTTCCCTATCTTGCTTTCCTTCTCCCTTAATGAATTTTCCTCAGAGCTATTCCTTAAATCTTCTTATGTGCACAAAGCCTTGTCTCAGAGTCTGTTCTGAGAATAAGACCAAAAAGATACTCATGATTATACTAGGGAGCATCTTGAATGCTAAGCTAATATTTCTAACCTAATCTTATTTGGTTCCAGATATTTGGCGAGGTTTAAAGACTACCCTTTTTAGTAGGCCAAATTCTAAACAGAAGTAGGCATGCCCCTAACAAGTTTTGGGTTCTAGGCATCTCATACTCTAAGCTACAACGCTTAAATGTAGTTTATATGTTCTATTTTTCTTTTTGTTAGTTTTCTAGCTTCTAATAGTTATTTGACATTGCAAAGTTTTCCATATTTGTTAACACATGGTCCCTTCAGAATGATGAATTCAAATTCAAAGAGAAATAGGAAAATGGATGGTTGACCCTATTGGGAAGCCACATTATTATGTAAGAATTTTTTCTTATCCGAGGCAATTCCCCTCAAGGCCTTTCACATTCTAACTATGGGCTGTAATACCACTCACAACCCTTCATAGTGTTTGGACATACTTGCCTTTTATTTAAAAAAAAAAAAATTGGGTAAATGTGAAAAAACGTTTCCTTGTTACCTGAACTACCATCCTTAAGAATGCAGATGGGGACATTTAAACATCTGTACTGGCACTAAGCATCCAGGTAGCTTGTATGCTGTGTTCCTTAATAAACTGTGTGTGTTTATAATTTGTAGAGTCTTCAAAAATACAGGGTTAGGGGCCCACTTTCCCAGAACTAAGACTAAATTAAAGAGCAAAATGCTGTTTCAACTTTATTTTATGAGCACCTGTCAGCTGAAAAACACACTAAAGCTATTGTCTGATCATTTAAAAGAAAAAAAGTAAAATCTAGAAATAAAGACTGGAAAGTGTCATAAAGTATAAACTGATACACATTGTTTTATGGTTGAATAGATTTTTCCAATTTTATCTTTCCTGTGTAAATGATTTCCATTGAAATATGTTCTGGAATATGTAAGCCACATACAATTTTAATAAACCTGTATTTACACATCGCAAACAACAAAAGGATCGACATATTTCCTTTTGTTTTCTATGAATTCATTACAGTATACATCATATGATGCCAGTAGGCTTTTGTTTACTTAGTGGTATTGAAAAAGACAATTTCAAAATAGTTTTCAAGATGTACTTATAATGAAGAGCAGTCTGATTCAATAATGCACATTCAGGTTAAGTTAGTTCCCCTTAAAAGACATGTTTTATTCAAGTGAAGGAAATCATTTCAACTAACATAGCATATAATTTACATTTTCTAATCCCAAAATGTAAGCTATGTTAGAGAGCAGGAAAAGAATATAAGAAGGACTTTGGAATCACAAGCTATTGCCTCATAAGGGTGAGCAAAGTCTTTAACCAGACGCTTAATCTTTCCTTTTTAACATCACTACCATACAAATGCATCTATTATTGCATTGAATTGCAATAGAAAAACACTCAAACCTTGTTGCTGAACACATTAATATTAATGATCAAATCAATCTATTTGGACTTCCATTTCCAGTATTGTAGCATGAGTTATACCGGTATTACTACTGGATGATCTGTTGCGTTTGTATACATGTGATTCTGGTTTGGGAATAATTCAATAAAAATGGGTCCTCAGTACACCATCCCATTTAATATTTTGAGATAGTTTATATCTCTTTCAGTCTTCTAAACAAGTAGATATCTAGACCCTAAATAATCTACCTGCCTTGTTATGGTAATAGTAACTTGAGTGGAATGTGATAATAGAATCCTAGGTAATTAATTTGTATTTCCTTTACTATTTCTCAAATTTTTGTTACACTGCAATGCATTTACACTCCTGATTCAGAACTTCCAGTTCTACTCCTACTGTGAAGAAAAAAAAATGTGCATAAGCTATCTTGGGATTTTTAAAGCGCTGTTGATTCTTGTGCCTGTACAAATCACAAGACTCTATGTACCTTGGATAACTTGCATGGAAAAGCATGAGTAAGTTCTTCTCTGAAGTTTTACAGAAACATTAATATGCATTTGCTAGAAAGGAAACAGAGCCAGGAGTTATAGAACAACCCAGCATAAAGTCTCACTCAGGCTTGACTCTGAGTTCCTTCTAAACTCTGCACTGGTTTCATTCATGGTCAAGCCAAGTTTTCCCGCAACTATATAGGGTTTCATGGACTTCAAACAAGATTGCCTGTGTCAGAATATAGCTTTCAAAAAGTGTATATTGATACTATTCAAGCCCTGCAATATTTCTCCTCATTTTCTTCTCAATGTACTTTTCAAAACTTATGGCATAGGTAAACCTGAAATTAAGAAACATCTTTGACAATAATTTGGAACACTCTTTAACCTAATACATAAACTTTAAAATGAATTACACAGTCCTGATTGACATGGAGTTATTTTAATTACAGGTAGATTACCTGAGAACTCCAACACAATTACCCACATGTGGACAACGATAACATATGAAAGCAATACCTACGGTTGGCAGAATAATTGGGAATTACGGTTTTTAAGGGAATGTAGCCTTGCCATCCAGTTAAATGAACAGTAAGGTTTAGACAATCTCTAAGAGGAAGAAATAGAGTAATAAAATTAAATATAGTACTTATATGTTAGCAATATGAAATGTTTTTAAAGTCATCACTTTCTCTCATGGGGAAAAAAGTAAGTCTTTTGCTTACATGTTTTTTAGAGTTTAAATAGGCTATCTCAAATATTTCAATAAATTTGCAACTTTGGAATCAGTTCAAACTTAATAAGTGCCTAGCAATGTGGAATATATTGGAGGAGATGAAGTTATTTTGATTTACTTCAATATCTCAAAATGCAATTGGAAAGAGAAGACAAACAAAAATGAAACTACTAAGGGACAAAACAAGGCAATAGGCAATTGGTTTTGGTGCCAGAATTTTACTTTAGTAGCTGTAGTTCTTGAGATCTTGCAATAACTTGTGAAATGGTATAGACTAATCCCTATACATTGTTGATGGGAATTAAAGTGATGTAACTACTTCTTAATATTTTTAATGGAAAATATTTACATCCAATGACCCAGTAATTCTTCTCCAAGATCCAGCAATTCTATCTTAGTTGTGCATTGTAAAGAAATATGTATATATGCTCACCAAAGACATAAAAGACATGTATAATATGTATAAGAACATTCATAATAATCTGTCATACATAAATTTCAAACCCCAGGCAAAATAATTTCTGTTAGCAATCAGGATGCTTACCTTGAGGGATTGTGATTGTAAGAAAATAAAAATGTGAGTCTGGGGTACCAGTCTGTATTAGTCAGGATCTGAACTACAAAGATATATTCAATTTGTTGAAATTCATCATTCAAATCTTTCTGAAACTTTAATCACATAATTTATACATTAATTAATCTATATAGCTGATATACTATAAATAAAGGAAATACAATAAAAAGACAAAGGCCAATGTAACTGGCAGAAATGGGGAATATTTTATCTTTTTATAGAAGGTGACGAGAGTGAAAATAGTATGTACTTCAATAAATATTGAAAAAAATATCTTTCCATCAACCTATTATTACAAGTCCCTCTCTAGATCTCATCAGTTCTTGCATGGTCAGGTTCTGGAAATGCCCATACTCCATGAGGAGTAAGAATGGCGAGTGAAGAGAGACTCAGATTAAAACCTTGCTTCTATACTCAACTGCCTTTATTTTGGGAGTAGAATATACTTTCATCATGTGAAATTTGTCATCTTGTAACAATCGACCTATAAGTACTGACAAGGAAATTCAGCAATAGTGTCTGAACTGATCTTTGATGTGTAATTGGGGAGCCCCTAACACTCCTCCAAATCTGCTTGTAATTATCCCAAACACAAACTAAAACATATGGGGAGGCCCACTCATAAGGAATATGTACAGAGGATGCTGAAAGATAAAGATTCTGAGATGCCTTTTTTCAGAGAAGACTACAAAGAAAAACAATCTTACAAAAGACCTTTAAAGAATACATAGTAAATCATCCAAATGAGATTTAATTCATTTAAAAATATTTATATACAATTATTATGTTCAACAGAAAGACTAATATGAATATATCGTTGATATGAGAATCAGACAAAATGAGACGAGTGAGATGAATTGAATCCAGGAAAGCTCCTAATACCAAAAGAACTGGCTACATAAATTGTAGGATCCAGAACGAAATACAATTGGGGGGCGGGGGGGCTGCTCAGTATTTTTAAGAATTTCAAGCTGATTACAGCAGAGCCACAAACCAAGCACGGGGTCCTTCTCCATGAGGGTTGTGTGTGACTGCACATGCCACACATCCATGAAGTAAGCCTGTGGTTCATATTAAAAATTCTGTGGTATCAAGTAGTAGAATAACTTTATGGAATAAATTCACAATAATATGTAGAGAATAAACTAAACCCAGGAAAGTCTAGGCTAAGAAGAATAAGAAAGAGTAACTGCACCAGGGACAATGACAGGAATCTCAGGTGGAAAGACTGAGAACCTGAAGTAGGAAACAATTGTGAGAATGGGAAGGATGAGACATATTTAAAACAATAGAAAATAGATTTAAATATAGAAAGTTGGGGGTAAGCAGTTTGATTGACTAGAATTGTTTGCATGTAGCTGTGTGTTTTGAAGATTTTCCAAAGAAAAGCAGAGGATAAGCTTTGCTTGCTTGAAGTTTGCTCAGAATAGAGGTTCTCAGCTTCGAAAAGTGATGGAAAATAGATTGAAGGAAAAAAAGGATTGTATGGGGCAGCAACATGAGTGAAAATTGATTTTAGAAGCAGACATCAGTGGGAATCTGGGGGAGGGGCAGGGATCACTGTTAAAGTGGGTTTCAGGGAAACTGTATTAAACTTTCGTAGAGGTGGGTTTTTTTTTTTTTAACACAAACTTTAGCTTTGTGATGTGTTCATTACCCCCTGACTTAGTATTAATTTTTGAACAGGATCAATATTATATGCCTCTTATTCATTCTTCCAAAGAACAAAAGTAAGTTGTACCTATTTTAAAAGAAGATATAGAATATAATGAATGATTGGACACTTCTCTAAGATACATTTGAGATATTAGTGGTTTTATTTTTCCATATTTTAAATATTCTGTTAGTTTAACATCCTAGTGATTGTATTATTCACCATAAAGTCTCAACTATGCTTAGAAAAGACTCAAAATAAAACAGAATAGCAGAATCAATTAGAAATATGATGCAACAAAGAAATCAACCATCACTTCAGTTTTCTTACTGCATAATTAAAAATATAGCATTATCTTTCAAAATGTATGGCAAAAGCAGGACATCCACCTTTGTAGCATGTTTTTAGCTTTCCTTGAATACAGTTGAAACTTTAACGTTTTGTTTTCTGCTTATCATGATAAAGAGGAGATAATTCACAGAGGGAGAAATATAGTAGTAATTAGATGAATCAGAAAATGAATGCAAGAGGATAGTACTCTACAATGTGATGGTGAAATCATGTAATTTTGATATCATATAAGTTATTCATTCAACTCAAAGGATTTCATCATATAACATTTGAAACAGAAATTTAGATTATCTAGTTTAGCTAATATGCATGACCTCATGCTTTCATCAGTTCTGATGATTGAAGGTCAAATTTACTTGACACAAAGAAGTCAGTTTGAATTTTTATTATAATTTCTAATAGTTTATTTTCATTATTCTTCTATTCTTTAACAATTTTTTCATAAAATGACATAAAATAAATAAAAAGGATTAATTGGGCACAGATGCTGAATTACAATGATTCTTTTTCCAGGTGTACTACAGGTTTAGGACATTTATATTAAGAATGAACATAATTCTCCAAGGTTTTAAGAAGAAGGTTGTGTTTCTTTAAAGTGACTGCCAAGTTTTCATTTTGTGAGAGAGTAAAGTGAGTAAGTTGCAACTTTAATAGAATTGTATTTTGCAAAGTTAAGAACTTTGGAGTAGGAAGATAGATGCTGTCTAACATATATAAGTAAGAATATAAAAGAGAAATATTATTGGGAGGGCAGGGGAAAGAAAAAGTGGAAATAATAAATATGATCTTATAGCTGACACATTAACTGTTACAGAAGCACGATAAATTTCCTGAGATTTTGTTACTCAAGTGGAATATACAGAAGACACTAGAGGTTTATCAAGTTTTCAAGGACATTGGTTAAACATAAGGGTCTCATCATAAAAGCTGAGAGGGACAGCTTTCCAAAGATTAGACAGTGGTTAAATGATTGTCTTGTACAGACTTGTGAGAGCAATTACCATATTTTCAGAAATTTTGCAGCTGATTGTTAAAACAGCCATTAAAAATAAATTACATCAATGTATAATTAAATGAATTGTAAACAAAGGAAACACTCAAAATACAGCACTTTCTAATCATTTTCCATTTTCCTTTTTTTTTTTTTTTTTTGCTCTTGAGGTTATTTATTGCATCTGTATAATGGAAACAGCATGAATTTGTCCTTTTACCAATTTCTCATTCAATAACATCAAGTTAGTAACTTGAAAGTTTTGGGTTTGTTTTTTTTTTTTAATCATTGACTACTGGTAAGATTTCCAATTTATTTGATTAGGTGATCCCAAGTTAGAATGAAATCTTTATAAGGAAAGAAGATACCTAATACAATTAAGCTGCACAATAATAGTTTCTGGTTAGACTTTATGGTAAAGGAAATTTGCCTACAAATGATGATTGAAAAGAAAAACCTAGAAGTATAGGCATTTCACCAGATTATTATTAAGGAGCCAATAGACTGCTTTTATTTTATTAAGAGAGGCAATGGTCCTGAAGGATTAATGGATTTCTTCATCAGTTCTTGTGGTGCTTACAAAAGTCCCTCAAAACAACTCATCTAATGGTCATTTGTACCCACTTAGAACAAGTATGCCAGAGACCTGCAGAAATGATCCTTTTCTCCTTTCCAGTTCACCATGGGCAAACAACAGAGCAGGCCCAGGTCAGTCTAGAAAGGATTCAGATTTTCAACCAAGTTTCAAAATTAAGATTTTTCTTAGGAATAATCAGAAAAGGTCTTTTATGAAACAGAGGCAATTTTTTTAAAAAATTATGTTAAAAATCCTGATAGAAAGGATTTCTTATAGCATGGTATATAAATTCAGAAGTCTGACAGAGTCCTAATTTATTCTTGATGTCTCAAGGAGTCCAATGCCATTTCAGATGGTCTACTATATGGAACGGGACCCAAGTTGGCAGGAGGATGGTGGGAGGGACCAGCACATTCTAGCATATTCCATTATGTTTCCTCAAATTCCATTCCTGAAAGACAAAGCATCTCTTTCCAAACCTGATGGCATGACCTTTTAGAGGCATGCATTTGAGAGTTGATATGAGTATAACATATATCCATAATATACATATAATAACGATATACAATATAATAATATAACAGCTAAATGAAGAGAGAAAGTTTCAGAGAAGAGCTGAAGACAATAGAAAATAGCTGTACTACCTCTTAAGAAAGCTTCAGTTATTTTGAAAAGGAAATCATAAAGTTCAAGATAAAGAGAAAACTCCGAACGTATTAGATCATCCAGCTTCTCTTGAAAGAGCCAATGTGTACCAATAGGAAAAATTAAAGATGAGAAATCCTTCCCAATGCCAAAGGCCTATTTTGTCAGCAGATGACTTTCCAAATGTTTCTGCTAAATTCTATGTGCATGTACCCTTCTCAAGCCTGGAAGTGAAGAAAGATTCAGGGCTTAAGCAATTTACTATAGTACCTGAATCTGTTTAAATAAAATCATATGCTCACTATTTTTTTTCATTCTATTACTATATGCTTATAATGTAAACTTGGAAAAACTGAAAAATTAAATTAATTTTTAAAATCCCAGAGAATGTTACTTGTAATCTTATTTTGCTTATATTTCATGATCCTAATTCATTTGGTTAAATTAAAGGGTTTTATAGTAATGGCTTGTCTCTGGTAAACTACTATCACTTATCAAATTATTCTCTAACCAAAGCAACACAGTCTTTCAGTAGTCAAATTGAAACATCCAATCAGAGAAAAATGAAAAGAAAGCAGTCCTTTTTCCCTTCAAATATTGTTTGAAAAAAAAAAAGAAAGAAAGAAAGCAAGCATGATGCATAGATTAAAAGTAGAAAGGATAATAAACTTAGAAATTAAACATGAGTAAGGGGAGGAGAAGAAATTCTGTCACAACAAAAATGTGAAAAATTTCAGAATTCAATGAATTCTTTACTGACTCTAGTTAGTTCAACTTACACAACAATCAAAGGACTAAATCCGAGTTGGTGTGGGAGTTTTAAACAAAGGGTTCGCAAATAAAGATTCTCATGATAGAATATTGACTATAATGCTTCACCAGAACCTTCAAAGAATTTTTGTAAGCCTGAAAATAAAGTTATAATTAGAAAGTAAATGTCCTTCACCCCAATTAGCAGGCAGGTGACTATGACTTCAGCGATGTGGTCCTACTGATTCAGTTCCCATTGTCCTTCCTTCCATCACCCACCAATCCCCACACACGCCCCCCAAAAACGTAAAAGAAAAATGAGTCTCACCTGAGTGGGTGTGAATTCCTGTGCTGGAATTTTTAGTATTTTACAAAAAAAGAAAGTTGGTCATTTTGAAAGTATATAATAAAATGCAATCCTATTTAGAGCAATGGTGAAATCAAACATTGTGTGCTCACTGTGAAGTTTGCAACATTTGACAAATTGTAATTCTGTTCTTCGCAAACTTCTAAACACTTCCTGCTAAGTGACAACAAGCTTCAGCAAGTTTCCACAAACCTTCTGCAGCTTCTTCATCTCACTATAAAGAACAGATGCCGTTTAGGGGCTGCTGTGAGCTCTTCTGTTCTCTGTACAATATGTACGCATACAAAAAGGAATTCACATTTGATGAAAATGTGATAGCCGAGGCCTCCAGAAAAGCTGTAGCAGTAAGTGCACAGCATTCCCACAGCTGGCCTAAATCAAGGGCTCTCTGTCAATCATGGGGAAATGTGACAGACTTGTGACTTTGTGGCAAAAGTGACAAAATTTACAGTTTGAGAGAATCACATCAATAACAAAATAATTTGTTAAAATATACAAAGATGCTCCAAATTGTTTTCTAACAAGTTTAATGAAAATGAATGTATATTTTCATATTGAATATTAGGAAAACTAAAGCAGTAGGTAAATAAATATATTCCTAGTCATTTTTATGGAAATCACTAGAGAAAACCACATAAATCTGCTACTCTTTCTTACCATGAGGATTAATGTCAGTAAATTCGAGTTATCAAAAAAAAGAACTGATGCATTCTGGGAAATTCAATGAGTTTACTATGTGACTGATTTGGAGGGTCAGGTTTTAATAAACTCTGTTCCCTGCAAATACAAAGTTACTCCCAGAGTGCAAAGATAGATCTTTGAAGGTACATGTACTCATTTTACAACATTTCGATAGATTTTTGATTATGCAGTTTAAAATGTCATCCAATACTCTTACAATGTTTCTTCCATATTTTGCATTCTATTGAATAAAACAAAATTATTCCTTGTATAAAATAGTTTCCCAGATATTCTTGTTCTCAAGGTCTTGATCTTAAGATTCATCTATGATATTTGTCAAAAATAGCAGCTACTAGTTCTCCCCCTAGAATGATAAAGCAGCAGGCTTGGATTAGAGCTCCTCAGGCAATAATTAGAAACAGACAAGTCTGTCATAAAGTACTCTAATAAAAAGAGACAGACAGACAGAAGACAGAGTACTTTTCTAAAACTATCATTGATACATCTCTAATAATCCTTATCATTTTGAGTTTAGTAAAAGAAAACAAATACCAGTAAATAAATACTTACTGCTAGTAGTATAAGCAAGATGCTGTATCTCCTCATTTAACATGATTCTTACAGTAACTATTTAATTTATCATCCAAACCAAGAAACATCTGAGACTAAAAGACGGCACAGTTAATAATTTCATGAGGACAAAGGTGAAAACCTAGACAGTTCCAGGAAAACAGGGATATATAATCACCTTTCTTGACGCTTAAATCTATTAGGTATGTTTTTTAATTATTCAAGTTAAAAATTAACTCATGGAGTGAAGTTAAGATCAAATTTATAGAACTTTACAGCTGGGAGACACTTTATACTTATAGAGCCTCATTTCACACTTTACAGATAAGAAATTTGAGGCCTAGAAAGCTGAAAGGAGTTAGCTAAATTCTTAATGAGAAATCGATTTCTTAGTCTGGTAGATAGGTGAACCAGAGTGACTTTGTTAGTTTTTTCTGTCGCAAATTATCTTCAACAGATTAATTTGGTGCAATATTTTGTGTTTTGTTTTGTTTCTCATGAGAATGAGTTAAGAAAAATTTAAACACTAATTAAGTTTCCAGACAAGCAGGCTGAATTTTATCATTTGGGGTAAATCCCAGAAAAGAGATGGATAAATGGGAGGAGACAGGCAATGGTGCCGTTCAAAGCTGGATGAACCCAGGATTCAGTCAGAATCTCAGAATCAGGGTTGGAAGGAAGGGAAGATTGGGTATAGTTTCAGTGTCCTCAAGTGAATATAATATACACACTGAAGATCAGCCTGAAGGAATTCTTTTCCTTTCTTAAGACAATTGACTGCTAATTTTGTTTTGGAAAAACCACACCCTCCTACTCCCTAGCTCTCTCCTGAGTTTAAAACTGATTTTCCCTTTAGGTTGTAAAGACAGTGCTGGTGGCCAGTGTAAACCAACTCCATTCAGAGAACCCCTTGCTCACAGCAGATGCTGTAGAATCGGACACAGTACTCTCGTATCCCAGTTAGAGTCTTAGAGGCTTAGTTCTAGGCCTTGGATTTCAGCTACCAGGAAGATCTCTTTTACTGGGTTAGGACATTGATAATAATCCTAAGAATGCTCCACTCTAAAGGAAATAAAGCCAGAGATGAGCCCACATGATGTGGCATGGATTCTGATTTAAGCTACATTTGGTACCAAAAGCTTTCAAGAATCAGTAAACACTATTTTGCATAAGCCATTAAGGACCAGATTTGTTATCACTTATGATTTACCTATAAATGTATTTAAGTCACCTTGCTCAGGTGGAGGTGTATTGCGTTGGCATAGGAAAAGAGACAGGTTTTGATCTGCAGACAGAACTCACCAGTTGACGGCAAAGAAGGAAAAAGAGGCAGGGCTTAATTACAACCAGAGCAGTGGTTCTCAGCCATATTATATTTTATGTTCACCACTGACCTTTAGTAATACACTCAGTCCCTCCCCTACCAGAGTCTTTTTAATTAATCTCATGAGTTCACAGCCCAGGTGATTCTAATATGAAGCCAGTACTGAAAACCATGGCCTAGAGTCCCAAATTAATTCTGAGAATTTCCCACTTCCTGAGGACTAATGCGGAGGTCCCTCGTACACTTGGAAAGACCCGGAACTGTGTCCTCATGTGGGCTCAAGTCTGAATCTTGCAGTGCGTCTTACTAAGTCTTACTAATACGATTACACAAGTCTTTTCAGCTCTTCAAACATCAAGTTGTTCGGGTTTGGGATTGAATGAATCATTGTAGGTAAAACTCAACAGGATTTGATACATAGGAAGCACTTAAATATAAGTTCTCTGTGGTAGTAAAAGAAGTAATGGCACAAAGGCAGGCTACAGTGTCAAAAAATTCTGTAATAAACAAGTACTCAGTATATGAGTTTGTACAAACAATTGTCTCTGAGTTTTCTAAGTTATTCAACGAAAGAGTAAAATGATGCATTAAAAGATATAAATTAGTTTAGTTGATTATGCACATTATATATCGATTCAAAGTGTCTAGTAGACAGTACTCACTTAAATCTTAGTTTGATATTCTGTTTTTTCCTAAATCATGAATACCAGGAAATCATAATTTTTCCCACTTAAAAAAGAAGTTAAAGTTAAGTGAATTTGTGGGAAGTTTTATATAATCATGGGAAATCACATGCTAAGAAACGTATTCCCATTGATCAAGTGTATATTCTTACTTCTGAGAGAATTAATAGCAATCATAGATCATCAGTGACAGAAGGTATAACAGTATTATCAAAGAAATCTCATACATGAAAAGTTAAACAGACCTTTCCAACCAGCAGGGTCAGGCTGAAGGATAAAATCTACATAACAACAATATTTCTTCCAAATGACTAAGAAAAAATACAGGGTGATTTCACAATCAAGCTTTAGCAAATCTCTCCAACCGAAATTTTAACTTCGGCTTATCTGGACATAATCATCTCTTACACTATCTCTACAGTACAGAGCACAGATGTATTAATTGACTGATTTAAGGGGAATAAATACATGAAAGAAAATGCATGCACTCATTCTCACACAGAATAATATATAAAATAATATAAATAGTGAAGGTCAACTTTAAATAGAAATATTAGTTGATGACATTTCCCTGAAGTCTATACTCTTAAGATGGAAACATTGAGTTGCTGCCATTCTGGGTACTTGAAAGATATTTTTAAGAATTCACCTAAACTAGGAACAGACCTGTCACTGCCTGCCTTGTGAGAGCATCTGATGACCTACATAATTAGGCAGAAGACTATGAAAGCAAATCCCAGTTTGGTAAGTAAATATAGAAACCTGAAAATAGAATTTTACAAAAAAGCAGGCAAATAATTATTTATCAAATATTTTTGATACTCTAATGTGAAATTAACTGGGCATTGAACATCAAGACATAATCATGACAGGTAAGTTTTCTGAGATGCAAGTAGAAGGTAGAATTTTTCTCCAGAAGTGGGGTGTCAGCTCCAGGATGAAGGTTAGTGACTTCTCCAGCAGCATTCACAGGAACTGTGGATGTGACAGCCAGGCCTGCTTACTCTTTGCACACAACCTCAAGTCTCAGTTTTGAAATGTGTGAAAATCACCAAATTAGACAGTGTCATGTGAGACTATGAACAATCTTCCTTCTTGTTTTTAATTATTAGAAATTGTAATTGACCTATATAAGTGATGTCTCCTGCACTGCTTAAATAGCTAAGCTTTGATGCTCTCATTGATGATGAAGAATGGGGTGTTTGCGTCAGTAACTCAAGTGTGACAGAAATGTCAACAACAAAAAAAAATAGCATTTTTATCCTGAAATAAAGAATAATTTTTCTGTCATGTATTTTTTGACTGCAGCACCAATCTAAAACCTTATTATCTATAGTTCTGGCTTGTTCAACCCTTTGAAGATCTCAGGGAGATTTCAAAATTCTTGTTCTTTGATCATTCCTTTGCTCATATCCAAATTAAGTCTTTATCTTTTTAATAATCAATTTGCATTCATGTTCTCAATTCCTCATTGCAATATGCCAAGATGGAAAGAAAATATTGTAGGTTAAAGAGTAGCTAGGGGTGGGAGCCTGATTATTTTTGCTCATTCTCTCTCATTTGTGCTTTAAGAGATTTTTTCTTTAATTTCTTTTCAGCCTTCCTTCATCTTTCTTTCTTCCTCTAAACTTTAGGTAAGACAGCTGGAGATCTTGGGATTCTGCATTTTATACATCAGCAAAATTTGGAGTCTGTGCTATGAAAGGGGTGTGATTCTCTTTAATCACAGTGTTATATAACTCTGCAGATTCTCTAAGGTGTAATGATATTTAGAGGTGACAGTAAAAGCACTACAATTCACCAAGTGTTATACAGAGAAACCATGCACAGGGAAGGCTGAACTTACTCAAATAGCCAGTAGGAATATAATGAACTACTTTTCCTCTACGACATTTTTATCAAACAAAAATAGCTAGTAGAGATTTTGGTCATAAACTTGAGATGTTCTTATAATATACCTATTAAACTGACAAATAAATGCTCCATACTATTTATGAATTTTCAGTACTTACAAAGACTATATATTACATAATGAAAAAAATCAGATGGACAAGTGTGCAGTGAATATTTTTAGCTCTCATTTGAATGAAAATTGCATTGACATATTTCAGAACTTGGCTAAATTCCTTACATTATTTTTCTCTTAAAGTGTTCATGAAACTTTTCTTCATTATGGTATTAGTAATAGTAGTAAGAGGAAAAGTAATCATACTCAGTGTTTATAAGAATGAATATGTACATAATTATAACTCAGAAATGTACTTCTCTACAGGTAAGAAAAATTGCATCATACTAAAAACTTACAGATGAAGATAACATTTTATAAAGTTCTGACTTTGCAAAGTTTCACCAGAAATACTTAAATCATGATAGTCAAGTATACCATCATGACTTACTTGCATATCTCAAGAGTTATTAAAATACAGTAATTAAGAGAGTGTCACATTGATGCAAGGGTGGATAATCAGTTCATTAGAATGGATTAAAGAATCTATAGATAGACTCACATATATAAACACATAACTCATGGCCAAGATGATACTACAAAGCACTGGAGAAAGAATGAAATTCAGAAAGCAAGTGAAAACATTTTATGTGTATGTATGCATGTATAGATATACATGTGCATATTATATACACATACAATACTGTGAAAAAGAACTTGAATAAAGAATTTATAAAATCTTCTACAATTTAATATAAAATATCTAAAAATCAGTTTCCAAGAGGAAGTATACACTTCACATTAAAAGATACTCAAATAGGAAAAGGTGCTCATTTCTATCAATAATCTATCAATCATCAGATAAATGCAAATTTAAACCACAACTGATGCCATTACACACCTACATTACACATAATACATTACACAGCTAGAGTTAAAAGAATTGTCAACAGCCATTGTTGCTAAATGTATGAAACTCATACATATTCTTCTTGAAAGGACAATTTGGTCCAACTTGTTTTGGAAAACCAGCATTTTTCTACTAAAATTAGACATACAGATACTCTATGACATACCAATGTATACCTGATGCACTGAAAAATATATTTAAGAATGTTTATAATAGTGTTATTACTAATAGCCCAAAGTGGAAATAACTCAAATATTCACAAATAGTAGAATGGATAAAAAATTAAAGCAGTCACACTCAGAAATGTATAGAATAGAATGAACTAGTACAATACATTAAAGCACAGATGAATTTCACAGACAAAACACGATTCAAAAGTTACTAGATACATGAATTCATAGCAGGTAAAGCAGATATTTGAAATTAGATAGATATATATGAGAGAAGAGAGGACTAGTAATTAGGAGAGAGTCATAAAATGCTGCTAGTATTTTATTTCTTGTTCCGTGTGTTTGTTCCATGGATATGTTCACTTAGTGAAAATTCATCAATTCATATACTTTCTATTTCTGTGCTTTGCTTTAAGTTATACTGCAGTAAAATATTTATTACATAAAAATATGCATGAGATGTAAGTGAATTATCTTATTCTGGAATGTAAAATAAGTTATGCCTAACCTAGCATAATTCAACCTCCCTTAGAGGAAAGTAGGAAATTATAAAGTAGCAAAAAATACCATGAGAATAAAATAGCAGCATAATTAGTGGTACTTGGAATCCTTCTACCAAGAGCTGATTTCTGAGGTCACCAGAATATGTGATACAAATCTGCTTATAACTTTCATCAGCCCTTATTGACCTCATGAAGTATGTGGGCATTGTTGAAGTGGAACAGCTCAATATATTTCAGGAATAAGTTTTTAACTAAATATAAATATATATACATACATATACATATATACACATATATATAATCTAATATTCTTTCAACCTGGTAATTATCAAAAACATCTTTTTGTTTCGAGTCTTCTCTAAGTCCCATTGTCATTATCATATTCCACATTCATAATAAGTACTGAACAATGTTATCAAGAAATAGAAAAGGGCAATCCGTTTTGATTTTTTTTTCAGGATTTCTTTCAATCATATAGTTTCTTATGCCTCCTTAATAAACCACCATTTCAGATCCTCCCTAAATGGAAGTCCACCAACAGGAAAAAAGTGAGATTTTAGCAATATTGACTGAGACTGCAGTAATGAGTCAAAGAAGAAATTATCTGGTAATCTATTCTAGAAAATACATGTAAATATTTCTAACTTTATATAATCATTCCCAAATTATAAAGTGTTTTAAGATTAAAATGGCCAATTCATGGTTATTAAGATACATGTCTTTCTCAATATACTACAAAAACACCCTCCTCAACGATGGTGAATATCACTCATTCATCAGGACTTTTCTTTTCATAACAAGTCTTAGTATGGCCTCAGAGTTCTCAATACTATGATCCAGACAGCCTTTAGCAATGCTTGACATATTCACTGCAGCTGATGTCCCAATCTGTAGGAGAACTTAAGACTTATTAGATAGGGCAGTCATTCTTACAAGAATATATTGTTAGAGAAGGGTTACAATATCATAAAATGTCTCTTTCAGCAAATACAAGGGAGGTATTCATGCAGATCAAATAGCTTGTATCTCTTCCATTTGAGAATTTGCCTCAGAACATAATCAGAAATGTATTCTAGTTTCTGCTGTTTACATTGATGCTATTGTAGCATTTTGTTTGCTTGGGTTTAAGTGACCAGGGTGCACTCTTGTGGCTCAGGTGGCTAAGGTGCAGCCCATGTAAAGCCCATGGACCTGGGTTCAAGGCTGGAGCCTGTAGTAAAATTTTATTTATATCCATGAGTGTGTGTGTGTGTGTGTGTGTGTGTACACATGTGTATATACTTACATACATGTATATACAAATTTTGATACATACTCATACACATACTCATTTTGATAAATGAGATCATTGACAACTTTATGAAACCAAATTTTTCTGATCTGTCTAATGCTAAATACACAGTTTATTGTTTTGGAGGGTTTTTTTTTCCAGTGTTGTTTGGCAATGTTGCCAGTTAAAAATAAGCTTCCACATTGAAAACCTTTCAAAAAATATTATCACAAATGCTGAATGCTGAATGTATACTCCTTTGTGCCTTTATTGTAATAACACAGATATTCATGGTATCTGATAGAGTTAGAATGACTTCTATATTTTTCAATGAATAGTGAAAGACAAATCTTTAAGAAAGACAAATAGTGAAAGACATATCTGAGTAGGATATTTGTCATCAGATTACGAAGCAAGCATAATATATTTGCATTTAGTCAGATACTTCCTCATAAATATCTAACAAAAGCTATCTAGCTTTAGGTGCATTCACACTTAATGATATGAAAAAATGTTTAAGAAGTATTGGTTCCTATAGGAAATTATTACTTCTGGAAAAGAAACAGATCAAAAAAGTATTCAAATCTCTTGTGTTGAATGTTAGAGTAAGTCTATGAAATTTTGAATAGTTTTATGATACTTGAACTAGAAATAACAAACACAGCTTAGTTCAACAAGCTAATAAATATTTGCAATGCCCAGTTTATATCAAACTCTTATTTTTAACTAAAGTGGAATTGGGATATGTTGTTTACATGAATATGGACTCAAAATCCATTTAAATGCCCTCTAAATTATGAGAAGAATTATGCTGTTATAGCCCAAATGATTTAAGTTAAATACTATGACTCATTAAGGTAACAATTAAAAAATACTAAAATTATAAAATATATAAAATAATACTAAAATTATAAAAAACATTTTATTTTTGAAAGAACATCTAGATCTGGCATTGCTGATAGACTCATCTGCAAAGAGAATGAGTTCCCCTGGACTCTGAAAGCAAGAGCCCTCCTAAAAACTTTTAGACCTCTAAGTCAGGTTCAGTTTTTCCATTTATTGTTCATATAGATGCCAGTGTCCATTTATCACTGGTATACTGGTCCACTGAAAATTGCTTGACATTCAAATGTAAAATACATTTATTCAACATTCTACATGTAAGCTTGCAGAAGCTATTTGGTTCCTATCCTCTCTGAGGAAACTACCAAGAAGTACACAATTCTTCAAAGAACTTCTAATATCTTAGAGCTGGTTATGACAGGCTACCATATGAGGAGAACAGACAGGACTTGAGAAGAAAAAGGAACTCCTGTGACCTGCTTCCACAGCTGGGGAAAACTTAAGATGAATGGCACCACTTCAATTTAGGGCTGATGAACTTTCCTTGCTAGTTTTTTATCACAAAATTCCTTGTGAGAGTGATATATGTGTCCATAAAATCCCTGTAGTTTCCAGTAAGAAATATTTATTTCTTGTGAATGACTGGTGTTCACTGTGGATCAAGTTTATCTCTGCTCAAGTTCAGAGAGATTTCTCTCTGGACTTCAACTGATGGGGCAGCTTGTATATGAAGCATGGTCTGTCCTTTAACAATGGGAAAATAAGAACAGTGAGTCATGCACTGACCTGAAACTGCTGACAGGAGGTGACTCATCACTTCCACTCACATTTCATTCACTAATGTAAGCACATGGTGATGCCTAAGTTGAGCAGTGCAAGCCTGTGTAAATCTCTTCTAAAACAGGGGTCCACCAGGAGAAGCACTGAAAATAATGAAGTGTTTCAATATTCCACATTAGGTAAAAGTAATCTCAACTCTTAATTTGTATAATATAGAGGAAAACCAAGAATTGTTTCCATCCATTCTATTACATATATAAGAAAGAAAGGAGGAGTGAATTATTGTGCACTTCCTACTCTACGTGCGTTATATAATCATTCCATAGACTCATCTCAACATGGTAGAATGGCCATCAGCAGCCTGATTTTATAGAGGGAAAAAAAAAATCTGTGCCCAGCTGTAATAATATTAGAATAAAGCCTACCCCATCTTAGATTGCACACGAATTTGATCCTTTAAACCAAGTATACAGAGACCCATCATCATCACTGAAGATGATAATTTATTTGAAACTCATATGAACATAATAAGAACCACATAGACATAGAGCCTTTAGAGTTACCAATCTCAGAGGCACACTTATACACGCATACATTAAAAAAGACATTAAAATATTAATATAATACCTGAGTCAAAGAAAGATATCTATACTTCAAAAAACAAATTAAGCATTTATGAGAATTATTCATATAGAGCAAAAATGAGACAAATAGAAAAAAAAAAGTCATCGAGTTACCATCACCTTGAAGTTCTATTTCATTAGAAGACAAAGGCATGTGGAATGTCTATGGAAATGTATAATTTCTTAATATTTTTATTAATGCCCCAGTAGGGAAAGGAAGGACATTTATATCCCCCAAGTTTGCTTATCCTAAGAATTCTAAAGTAATAATGTAAATAGCTCTCAGTAATGCTAAACGCAAATGAATAAATATTTTTCACTTTTAGTCTCAATAGTTTCTTAAATCTAACTTTTCTTCTACCTTATTCAGTACATCTTCCTAGGCCTTACTTTATCCGTACAAAGTCAAAACATGTCTGATATCCTGTTCATTACTTGTAGTTCTTGACCATCATATCCACATTATGTTTGACTACAACCTGAGTAGTTGACACTTCCATCTTTTAGAAAAGTGGTTTTTCAACTTTAGTTTTTACAAGTATTTTTAAACTTGTAAGGAGCAACAAAAAAAAAGAAAGAAAGAAGAAAATGGAAATTTCCTGTGTCTTTCCTAATGTGATTCAATATATTCAATAGAGGGACCCAGGAACCAGCCACTTAAATCAAGTCCCCAGGAGAATTCAACGACCCTCTTGGGCCATCGGGAGGAAGCTATGCAATGTCTTCAATGTAATGCCACATTTTTATGGATATCTCCAAACATGTTCTATATTAGATTTCATTATGTCAGGCTAGCACTTATTTTCACTTCAAACTGCTGAAGTGAATCTGTACCCTCTTCTAAATTATGCATTTTCAGGTTATTGTGACCCTTGAAGCTGTGAGAATATATATTTCAAGGTGAACATTCAGATTCAATTTTTTTTCTAAGTTTCTGCCTGTTGATTTTGAAGAACACTAGCTGATGGAAAAATACTCATGGAAACTCAATGCCAAACAATCTCAGATAAAAGATTTATATGCAATATAAAAATTTGACATAACTTTTGATAATAAAAGTTTAAAAAACATGTCTAATGATCTTGATGTGTATATTTTCAAAGTAAATAAAAACTTGGCCTATTCCATTAACATGTGAGTAAGAGAAAAAAGAACTTTCCCAAACATATCTCTCTTTAAGCACTGCCTCAAGCTGAGCTGGGCCACCACTGAAAGTCCCGTGCGCCTGGCCCATTTTAATGTGCTGCTTTCTTTCTCACTTTCTAACGTTTCCTTTCTCCTCAGCATATTCAAATCACAATCATCCTTAAGATCCAGCGCCAATGCTACCTATTCTATTCTTTTTTCTATGTCCCTCAGGTCAGAACTAACCAATCCTTCCATGTCCCTTCAGTACTTTCTGATGCTGTAATTTTCGGTTTTACCTTTAATCCAAGACACTGATTTTTTTATTATAAAGTCATAGACAAAAATGCATCTATGTTTGTATTACATAGAGTACCTAGGACAAATATTCCAATGTTTAAGGAAAAATAGATCAGTGAAGAAAGCAAGCATACTTAAACTGGTAAGTTTTAGGTTTTCTAACAGGGTATAAGAGCTAAACATAAATTTTATTGTGAAAATCTATTCTTAAGAAAATGTCTAAGTAGTTGAATTGTTTTGAATCAAATTATCTCTAGGCCAATATTATTGGCATATTTTGGGAAATAAATATTTGTTGTGTTGGGGGGGGCGGGTATCCTGAGCATTGAATGAAGTTTACCAAGTATCTTTGTACAGATGCTAGTCACACTCCCTCAATCAGTTGTGATGACCAAAAAAATGTCTCCAGACAGGGAGAACAGGATCAACCCCAGTTGAGAATGATTCATTTAAAGTGAAAATGTTTTCTTAGACTCTATAGGAAAAAAAAGTATTTACCTGATGCTCAAGGAAAATGGAGAAAAGGGAAAAAATACATCATAAAAACACTAAAGCGAAACAAAACCTCTAAAACAGAAAAAGTACTTAGTGATCTTCAATGTACGAGGAGAATGGAAAAGTGACAGAAAATTTGATATGAACAACTGTATAGATTTTCAATAGGGAAAAAAGAAGTGTACACCAAACATTTGTGCCTGAAAACCTTGTCCCTGAACAAGCAGTTCAAATGTTTCCTTAAGAGTCATAATTTAGGAAGAGATAGGTGGTCACTAGGATTAAAATCAAATTGTGCCACACTGACTTAATTTCCTCATAGGATTATGTAAATAAATTGAAAAATACTGAATTTTTTCTCTAAGAGAGTTGGTAAAATCTGGCACAATACCTTTTTGAAAAATTTTAGAGTAGAAAGTGAATGATTATTCACATGGGACTCTCTCCAAGAAGTATGCAGTAGATAAATTGAGAAATCTTCTCTTGCTAAGCTTTTATAACTCAAGGAACTACCCAATACTCATCACACCTTTTCTCTTTGATGAAGCTCATAGATTTCTTGTTTCTGTTAAGTCTGAGGGTCATAGTAACATGATAACCTTCTCAGCAAAACATACACCAAAGGAAACTGAATACTCAAATGTGGATCCAGCACTTGACTTGCAAGCTTCAAGAAGACAGAAATAGCACCCTGTTAGTTCATTATTTTTCTAGCACATAGTAGGTGCTCATTAATTACTACCTAAGTATTAACATCCAGATCTAATTATCTCTGCTTATTCATGAAGGCAAAATTGGGGGAATAATGAGGCCGAGCTACACTTATTCCTTGGCTGCAAGTTTGACACCTATCACACAAGTCGAGAAGGGGCTTCCCTGACTACTGCTTCTTTGGAATTTACTTTTATATGAACAAAACTGTTATCCTCCAAAGCTGCTAGCTGATGCTCTCTTAGAAAATAAATATGTACCAAACATGACTAGCCCTTTCCACCTGTTTACCGCATGAGTGTGGAAAAGAGAGATGATTGTCTTTCCTCTTGGTAAAGAAGAAAGAGGAAGACTCATGAATAGACATCCATAGCCACCTAATGCAGTCTGTTAACACTCTCTGAGGTAATGCTTATTTGTCCTCACATTTTCAGGGCCGAGGAAGGGAGTGGAAAACTTAACATGACAATCAATATCATCAAAATTGCAACTCCATGATAAGAAATGCTGTCAACATGGTAATGACTTGTTTAAACATTTATTAAATCACTTCACAACAAATAGTAACACACGAAGTGCTATCCTCACATTTCATAGTGGCATCGCTTTTAAGCAGAAAAAGGAACTAGTCAAACTGTTCTTCAACAAGATTTTATTTATTTAATATTGAGGTTAGTTATTCTTGTCTGTTCACAAAAAAATCTTTTTACAAACAAAATTTGGTGTAGGTAAGCATGGATGTATTATCATTGCTGAGAAAATGTGTCTAAAGTCAGGAAATTCAATGTTGGAATATCTATAAGGCAGTAACTTGCACCTTATCTATGCATTTTCTGGTCTTGTCTATTTTAGTTTGACTTTGAACATGAATGAAAACAAAATTATTGGTGATAGAATTAAAATTTCAAATTTATAAAATCATCTGAATTTAAAGTTGTATTGGTGTTTCTTTACATTTTTAAAGCTTTACTCCAAAAAAAGGAATGACAATTTTAAAAACATATTCTTACTAGTCATCCCTAAAATTCACCTCAGTATACTGATATATAGATACCTGTATCTATAACTATATATCTTAAATTTATATTTATATACATGCTTTTATTTATTTATAGCTATGTATCTAAATGTAGAAATAGATAATTATCTACCAGGAGAGTACACACACATAAACACACAAATACACACAAACATGCACATGAAGTAGATATTGGAGACAACTCTAAGACTATACCAGATATAAAACTATGTTTAATATTTGAACCAAGTTCAGACTTGCTATTATTTACTGTAAGAAGCAGAAAATGCTTTGTCTTCCATTAGGCAAAATACCTGATCCCAAACATAGTGGAACAGTCTGCCGTGAGAGACATTCAATAGGCGCTTGTTTCAGTTTTCTGACACATTATTCTGTGTCACATCCTGATCTCAGGTCCAAGAAGCTCTAAATAGACTGGTGCCGTGGAAAAACTGATGTGCTCACCATTCATGCTGTGAAGAAATGAGAGCAAATCACAAAAGGAAGCATGATTTTCTATTGTGTTTAATTCTAGAGGAGAGAATTTCTCCCCTTACTGGATAAAACAAAAGTCACATAGGCTTAAACCAAGAGAGGAAATGTAAATGATCAAGGAAACAAATTATGGGGACTCTTGAGTTTGAAGCTCATGGACATAATTAGTTGCAGATGAGGAAGTTCCTACATAGTCATTCTTCCAGTTGGGTCCTATTTCCATTCACTAAAATGCCTACAACATGGTGGCCGGTATCAACAAAAATGCAATAAGAATGTTCAAGTTGTTATAGTGATGACTCAAACAATCTGGAGTGGGAGGTAAACATTGAGTGAATCAGCTGAAATCTGTATTTACAACAAAGGTTTATACTTCTCTGTAATATAAAATCCTGAAATCATAATTGTTATGTGTTTTGCTTACTGCTATTCCTGTCACATAGTAGGCACTAAATAAATATTTGTGGAATGAATGAATGGATTAATCTCACACAACTACCAGTCTTTACCAGAAGCTCAAACTCTGCAAACACTTTTCTTATACTGGCTGTTTGGATAACATTTCTCTTTAGAACCATGGCTTCAGCCTTTCTAAGTGACTACCCAGTCGTGCCCCGGAGGCAACAATACGGTTGGGCACCCTTCTTCACAGAAGCAGTGTATGCTATCTAATTACAAACATGCACCATCAGTTCACAGTTTCTCCCAAGGGAACATTTTCCTTGTACTATCTAAAGATATTTTATTACCCCTACTGCCTTCCCCACCTTGCTCCTTCACCTTTTCCATTTTTCCTTAGAAAGTTAAATGAGCCTGGTCTTTCTTTTGAATTTTCCACACCCATGAGGTTGAAAAAATAGAAAAGCCTCGTAAATAATGAACATCTCAACTCTGTGATATTCTTTAGGAAATTCAATAGTCTCCTGATCATCCACAGATTGCTAATTACCCAACTGTAAAAGTCTTAATTCACCAGAGAATCTCATGATGAACTAGAAAAAGCAAGTTGCAAAAGTATTGTGAAGCAACTTCTATTTAGGAAAGAAGATGTAGAGATAAGGGCAAAATTTAAAAAAAAAAAAAGAAGACAAGCAATCTCCAATAATGTTGCTACTATAATCATATTAAGTCAAATTTTTTAAATATTTTTTCATTTTATACAATCCCATGGTGCACATAATTAAAGTTCCATATTCTTAATTGAGTTGTCTGATATTGTATAACTGACAGATCTTGGAACACAGAGTCAGACTGAAGTCGTTTGAGTTCTTGTCAATATGTCCTACCACTTCTAAAATGATTAAGATGAATTTTGAAATAATAAAAAAACCTTACATCTTTTGAAAGGTCAGTAACTGCACTAAATTTAATAGTTGTTTAAAACCATGGTTTTATAGCCTAGTAATTCAGCTTGATCACTTGAGACACATTTTATAAGTGATATAGTAGTAAAAATACATGCTATAGTTCAGAAATAGCTACTTTCTCTATACCTTAGAACAGGTATACCTGTCATACACTCTCACTCACTTTGTTCAATACGTATAGTAATAGCTATGGTATTAGTCCAGCATTTACACAGAAAGTTTCCTCAACCAGTGAGAGTTAAGCTCCACAGAAGAGAGACAACATTTTTATTTGTGTCATGTGTGAGAAACACTACATCAAAATAAGGAACTGGGGTTACAAATGCTATTGCTATTCTTTTGTATTACCCACAAACATTAGCTACAACACGTATGTGTGCCATTTTATAATAAGTGTGAAAAAGGAATATCTGGAACTGGAAGAGTTCTGGGGCTATTATTGGAAAATAGACCAAACATAGTCAACTTTGTACATACAAGCCAGCATGCTGCCTTTGTCAGGTGCATTATTAGGACCAAAAGAGTATGAAAAACTGGAAACAACTCAAAAACTGGACTCTTCTTCTTACAACACATACTATTTCTTTGAACGCTCTCTATATATCAGGAAATTAATTATCCCTTTTCACAGTGTTCTGTGTACTCTAATATTTTTGATTTTAGATTACTCGTTGCATTTTTTTCTTTCCCTAAATCTGAAAAATCGTTGAGGGCAGGAAATGTTTTATTCATTTTGATACTTCCATTATAGATGCTCACACAATGTCTGTTTAATAAAAATCGATGATTATGACTATAAAGTGGAAACTTGTGGGTTTATTTTTTAATTCTTAACTTGAGCAGTCACAAGAAGAATATTTAATGAGTGACTAGCAAGGCGGACACAGGCAGTGATCAAGCTGTTTTTAGAATGTGTGCTAGTTCATATGAGACTTCATAGGATCTTGTTGTATACTCTGTATCTCCTGGAAAACTACTGGATAATTTTGACAGAGGATTAACGTTGCTGCTATACTGAGAATCATTTGTAGAGTGGCAAAGGCAAAGACGGAGAGAACAGGTAGGAGTTATTGCAATAAACTAGGCAAGAGATTATTTGACTTTGACAAGGGTAATAGTAGTGAAGGATATGAAAGAAGACAAAATTCTAGATTTTTGCTGTATGTATAAAGTAGGATCAATAGGAATTCCATATAGATTTGTTTCCATGTGCTTAAGAAAAAAAGCAATCAACAATGAATGTAAAGTTTTTGGCTAAGGTCCTAAGGATGGAGTTCTTCAAGTCGAGACTGAGTCATGTCACTGAGGGAGGGAGTGCAAATAAGAAGAATTATAGGAGATTTTAAGTACTTTGATATTTAGCAAAGACCAGGAAGGTAGAAATAGAACCAAGAGAGAATACTATTCTAGAAATCATGTGAATAAATCATTCTCAAAAGAAAGGCACTATTTTGTCAAATTAAATGAGGACAAAGGAGCCATGTATTTAACAAAATGGGCAAACTTTAATAAGCTTAACAAGTATATGTGGTAAAGAAATGGGTTTGGAATACTACTGCTGTGGGAAAAAAAGATAATAGAAGAAAGTATTGATATTCAGTGGGTATCAGCTTCTCTTGAAGGATTGTTAAGAAGGAGAGCATAGAAATGGGAAAGAAACTGAAAAGGATCTGAAATCACAAAAATATTTCTTTTAATAGACTTTATTTTTGCGAGCAGTTGTTAAGGTTCATAGCAATTTTGAGAAAAAGTTATACAAATTTCCAACACATCCTCTACCCCCACACATTCATAACCTCCCTCATTTTCAACATCCTTTACAAAGCAGTGTATCTGTCACAAATGATGAGCTTACATTGACACATCATTATCATCTGAAGTCCACAGTTTACATTAGAGTTCACGCTTGTTGCTGCACATTCTATGGGTTTGGAAAAATGTATAATGATATATATCTGCTATTACAGTATAATAGAGAATATTTTCACTTCCCTAAAATTCTTGCATGCCCTGACTATTCTTTGCTTCTTCCCCACCCCTTAACCTCTGGCAACCATTGATATTTTTACTATTCCCATAGTTTTGCCTTTTCCAGAAAATAATTATAGTTGGAATCATTTAGTATACAGTCTTTACAGAATGTGTTTTCCCTTAGTAATATGCATTAGTTTTCCTCCATATCATTTTATGGTTTGATAATTCATTTCTTTTTAGTGCTGAATAATATTCCATTATCTGAAAGTACCACAATTTATTTATACAGTTACCTAAGAAAGAGCATCTGTTTTTTCCATGTTTTGACAATTATGAATAAAACTACTATAAATATCCATGTATAAGTTTTTTTGCAAGCATAAATTTTTATTTTCTGTGGGTAGATTGAATGAGCTCGACTGCTGCGTCATATTTTAAGAGTAAGTTTAGTTTTGTAAGAAACCACAATGCTATCTCCCAAAATGACTGTACAATTTTGCATTCCACTACCAATGAAGGAGAATTCCTCTTGCTCATATTCTCACCAGCCTTTGGTACTGTTATTGTTTTTTATTTTGGATATTCTAATACATTGCTATTGGTATGCCATTATTGATTTTTTTTATTTTAATTTTCCTGATCACATACGATGAGGAGCATTTTTTATATGCTTATTTGCCATTTGCACATCAGCTTTTAGTGAGGTATGTTAAGGTCCTGTCCTACTTTTCAATCAGATTGTTTTCTTACTTAGTTTTAATAGTTATTTGTATATTTTGTACAACAGTCCTTTATCGCATGTGTCTTTTGTAATCATTATTCTCCAGTCTGTGGTTTCTCCTCTCATTCTCTTGATTCTGTCTTTCTCAGCATAGAAGTTTTAATTTCTAGCAAGGTCCAGGTGATTAATTATTTCTTTCATGGCTTGTACCTTGGATGTTGCATATAAAAAATCATCACCAAAGTTAATATCATCTGCAATTTCTCTGTTATCTTCTAGGAATTTTATAGTCATATTTCACATGTATAGGTCTATGAGTTATTTTGATTTAATTTTTCTGAAGGCTAGATCTAGATTCATTATCTTTGCATGTGGATATCTAGTTTTTCTAGCACCAATTGTTGAAAAGTCTGTTTTTCTCTCCAGTGTTTGGTCTTTGTTCCTTTGTCTAAGATTAGTTGAATATGTGTGTGTGTGTGTGTGTGTGTGTGTGTGTGTGTGTGTGTGTTTCTGGGCTCTCTTCTGTTGTTCTCTGTTTGATTTTTGTATCTCTAATTGTTCTCTATTCTGTGACATTAATTTGTTTATTCTTTCATCATTTTAAAATAGAGAACAATTAAAGCACTGTTGATAACTCAATAGTGTAAAAAACCTAACAATGTAATAGGCTCAAGGGAAATTGCTTAGATGAGGAACTTAGATTTTCTTTGAATATTGAAAGGGTTGCAGAGGAGTTGGTTCACATCATGGAGAGGGATGTGGAATATACAACTCCCCATGGTGATGGGGTGGTTGGGGTGGTGGTAGGACACCAAAAATACTATCTTTGGGTTCCTTTATGATCTCAGCATCATCCAAACAAAGATACTGAGAAGATATTGAGATGGAGAAAAGAAGAAGAGCTTGAAGCTTGAGAAGAGGGTAGAGGTATCAGGAAAAATCAGGAACTGTAGGTCTGTCTGATACTATAAAGAGACTTACAAAAGACCTTGATGAGATGTCAAACAACAATATTTAGCAAATGGCAATTCCAGAGCACTGAATAAATCTGGAACCTTCATGCTTCCCAGGATCATGTAATATATTTGGAGATAGACCTGGGAAGTTAGCTCATCCTTCACAGACTCCAGGATTCTTCTACCAAACCACTTACCCCCATTCACAGAAATCATCAGGATATCAGACTGATTGCAGGATTTTCCCAATAAAACCATTATTTGTTAGGTGAGACAAGTTCATTCATGATAATGGAAATCCTTGAAGAAAATTGAAATGCAGACACATTTAAAATAGTAAGAATTCTCTAAACATTCATGGTTTAATATTCAATAACAATAATAATTAATAATAATAGAAGTTCCATTCAAGTAGTCACGATTCTAGTGTAAAAGGAGTTAGCATAAGTTTTTTCCTAGACAACTTCAGCTGCTTTAGTGTAGTTACATAAAGTAAGTAGACTGCAAATAACACATTACTACTTATAATTAATCCTGGAAGACTTACTTAAGTTCTCCAAGCTTCTATTTATTTTCTGGTTTATTTTTACAGGTGTTTTATAAGATTCAAATGAGATAATATATGTATACTGTAGTGATTAAGAGCTCAAACATTTGAATTAGTCTGATTGGGTTTAAATCCTGACTCCCCTGTTAGCTAAAGAGAAAGGACAAGGGAAATGAGGGCATATGCAAAGCAATGCTTATAATTACAAACCAACTAAGCTGTGTAAGGAGGAAAGCAAGAAAAGGAAATGGAATAAGAAAGGACATTGAAAACGTGATTGGAGTCACATTATTAGATGGATGGTTAGGAGATGGTCAGAAAATGGAGTATTTAAAACCGATATTATGATAATAATGTAATAACTCATATAACCTTGGAGGTAGATGTGTGCTGGTAGACAAAAGAATAGATTAATGAAGAAGAGATACAGAAGTGGAAAGTCCATGGAATGGTCTCTATGGATATTGACATCACTAAGAAGTATGACAGGGAGTAATGTTGATAGGAATAACAATAAAGCACAATTTAAAACACTCAGGAATTAGATGGCTCTGCAAGATCTGCAACAAGAAAGGCAGTGAAGATAAACTAATAGTAGGATCTTCCAAGGCAAGGAGGATTAAAGACGGACTATAAACTACAAGGCAAGGATGATGATTCCTTACCTTGAAACCTAGTAGTGCAAGAGCGGGGAACTAAAAACAGACTCCACTTGACTGAATGTGTAGCACATCTGACCATCTAGACATCTAAGACTCAAAAGTTTTCTTTCTGGGTCATAAACTAGTCGCTCAATTCTGGCACACTCTGTAGGAAAGTACTCTGCATCAACAACCACCTCTATATTACACTGCATTTGAAAGAGCCTGAAACAAGCCAAATATTAAGGCACATAGTAACAGTGTCCAAAAATGTAGAGGTATGTAAATAATAGTAACCTCAGGAACATATTCAGAGTAGTTAACTAAATTATCCGAAAGGAAGCATCAATGGTGGGATAAATATGAATCGCTGTTAGCTTTTAAACACAGTTGAACCCTTGCTAATTCCTTCTAATCTAGGAATTAGATTGATGTAGGAATAATTCAAGTAGAAACTTAAAACTTTTATTTTTTTGTGATTTATGTGTGATATTCATATATATGAAATATGCTTTATAGGAATATACATGTGTATGTGTATATATATATACACATACACATGTATGTATATATATATATACATACACATATATATATATTTGTATCAAAGCTACATACCATTTCATAAGAAATGGTAAATATTTAAACAAAATTCAAAGAATGAGCATTTATTTTTACATCACTATGATTATTCTACAATACTAATATGGTCAGAGCTCAAAAACAAAACAAAACATAATTTTTACAATATTCTAAGCCTTGTCAGTCTAAGTAAAGAAAATCAATTAGGATTTGCAGTAATTGCATTGACCTCGCGAATAATTTCTCAAAACAAGAATTTCAGTAAATTTGGTATTTCAGGATCCAGTCACATTAACTTCATATATTTTCCAAAATCAGTGTGTTATTAAGCATCCCCATAGTCACTATTTCTTGAAAACATGTCAGAGAAACTAAGAAATTATCAATCATGATTTTCAAAAATCAGTTTATGCAAATACTTTATTACAAAGTGTCACAATTTTAAGTAAAGACAATACAAGAAACATGACCTTCCATCTGCTTGATCCTACTTCACTCACCTCATCCTAATCCCGGTGCTGGCTACATTAAAACTTTATCGGCAGTTACACACTGGTAACCTAGTGGAGAAGGTCACCAGATGCAGTCCACATACACCCCAAGAACCCAGGTTTGAGACCCAGGGCTGGGGGGAACAATCAAGATTAACAACTAACAAAGATAAATAAGTGTTTCTTCTTTCTTTCTCCTTCTGCCTGCCTGCATACTCGTCTTGATTCCTGTCTTCACCTTTCCTGAAAGCAAAACAAAATAAAAACAAAACTTTATTGACAAAAACAGGCCCTGCCACAGTTGACCAAGTCAGCATTTTTAAATATTGCATTAAACGATTATTTAACTTGATTATTGAATTTTGGACACTCTCTTCAATTCTGTGCTAGAAGAAAATATGTAAGTCACCTCACATTGTCCCAGTCTGTCAAAAGCCTTGGAAAGTGAATGATACTGTTAGGTCTACTCCTACCCATCCTCCCACAACCTGCCTCATTTTACGAAGAGACACAGACCCCTCATCCTTACACACAACCTAAAGTAACAAGCAATTACTCATTTCTATGCATTCCAGTTCAAAAAGCATTTCCTGAGAGATTTGACTCTTCTTCTCAAGTCAGCTGTCCAGTTTTACTGCACAATATGTGAAGCTGTACCAGGCAGCCCAGCCTGGGAGTAAGGGCAGTCATAACTGACGGTTTTTTCAAGGGCATTTAAAGTTATATAAAACAAAAAATAACAACAGTCTTGATAAGTTTTTTTTAACTCTCCCTTACCATTATTTTACATCTGGAATGGCTAAATTAACATGATCTTCACAGGAAAATTAAGTCACACACACAAAAAATACCATAATAAGCCATTACTACACACACTAGCTTTATATCAATGATGTTACGCTAATGGGAAAAGTGCAAAAGTCTCAACTCTATCACCATTCAGTCTGGAATAAATAAAAACTTATGACAGAACAAATTAAGGAGTGAACGATTTAATGTCGTAATTAGTAGTGAGAAATGTAAAAATTAGTAATTATTGAAGAAACCATATGTTTAATGTATTAACTGTAGCTATTAAAACTATATTATATTATTTTGTCAGATTATGTAATGAGTGAGATTTTTCCAGAGTATAAGCTACTTCCTGGGAGGAAGATTAAGTTTGGGGGAAGCCTCATTATGTAGGCCACAGTTAACTGTACATTAGTTTTGTATTATGGTTTGCACACTGGGAGGTCTGATTCAATTGTAAAAAGAGGCTTTTAAAAGAGCTTGATGAGGTGTCAAAAAACAATATTTAGCAAATGGTAATTCCAGAGCACTGAATAAATCTGGGTCCTCTATGCTTTCCAGAATCATGTGATATTTTTGGAGATAGACCTGGGAAGTTAGACCATCCCTCACAGATTCCAGGATTCTTCTGCCAAAACAGATTTACATTCATTCACAGAGATCATCAGAATATCAGGTTAATTCCAGAATTTTCCCAGGAAAACCAGTATTTGCTAGGTGAAACAAGTCCATTCATGACGATGGAAATCCTTGAAGAACACTGAAATGCAGACCCACTTAACAATGTAAGGATTTTCTAAACTTTCATGGTTAAATACAGGGAAAGTCTTATTCATTAATTTATTAATCCTTCACAAAAAATAATTTTCCCACATTGTAGTAGGCATGACATACACTTCTACTTAGAGGCCTTAAATTTTCTTTAGGAAGAAATTATATATATATGCATATAATAATAGACATATGTGAATGTAAAATATAAACATGCTTGTATACATACATAAATGAAACTAAAATTGGATTCAATGCTATGAAAGAAATTCAGAAGGAGCAAATAAATGTCACTGGAGTCAGAAATCTCCTTTAAAAAGACAGAAAGTCCCCTCTGTAGAGGTAACAGCAAAAATCTAAGAGAAGAGGAGACAGCCTTGAGAATTGTGATGGAAAATAACATTGCAGGGTGAGCATGTTATAGAAAACGCAGAAGAATTTCCAGTTGCTGAGTAGAATTTCTCATATTCAAGAAACATAGAATTTCAAATTAGCTAGAATATTTTGGGGAGGGAATATTTGTTACACATACTCTCCAATTTTTCCAAAATACAAAGCAAAATTAGAATGGAGTAGATACAGAGCTATAGAAACTGAGCGATACCCCCCGAATCATAGCCTTATTAAAGTCAGCTTGTGTGACATAAAATACACCTATTATAAGTGTCAGCTCAATGATTTTTCAAAAATATATACAGTTCTGTAGCTATTGTTGCCCATCATTTCTATCAACTCAAAAAATTGCCTCATGTCTTTTTCATTTTAATCTCCACTTACATTGCCAACTCCAGGAAGCTAGTGATTTGGATTTTTTCCTTCATGGATTTTCTTTTTCTAGAAAATGCATATACATTTAATCATGCAAGATGTAATTGTGTTGGTCTTCTTTACTTAAGCTAATATTCTGAGGTTTCTCTGTTATTTCATGTATCAGTTGTAGCTTTTTACCTTTTATGTCTTAATTATAGTCCATTATCTGGATACACATATTGTCTCTATTCTTTTGCCAGGGGATGGACATTTGGATTGTTTCCAATTTGGGGCTACTATGCATATGGAACTATACACATTGGGGGAAAAGACTTTATATGAATACAAGTTTGGAGTAGATACCTAAAGTGAAATTACTTCATCATATGGGACCCTATGATCGACTTTTAAGAAATCCCACATTGTTTGAGTCACAGGTTTTTGATTTCTTGTTCATAGTTCAGTTTTTGGAGAAAACAATTATAAGAAAGGCTACAAGAATACCTTATGGAATCTGTACTACACTTACCTAGTTCCAATCTAATACTGCAACATCACAAGGAACCTAGATAGGAAAGAACAACTATTGTCATTTACAGATGGGAAAGTTCCACAAAGTAAGAACAAAGTGGCCAACTTGTGAAAGAATTAGATAGACATTAGCCAATCAATCTTAAATAATTAACATTATATAGGTTTAAGGAGTGCATCATAGTAAATTCATATCTGTATATATTAAATTAAATTTAATATATTCCATTCCTTCCTTATTTTTAACGAACCCCACAGTTCATCACATTTAATACAGGATGTTTCATAGCATACATTTATTCTAATTCTTAGGATAAGGTAAATATAGATCCCATCCAGCCTGGAAATGAACTTAGTTCTAATTAGAAATATGCATCCACCTTGAGGTCAAAAATACAATGAAGAATAGAATGAGATTATGGTAAACTTAACCTTTTATATACAGTGTTGATTTATGACACACACCTAAAACTATGTAATGTTATGAGGCAATGTTGCTTCAGTAATTTTTTAAATTACTTTCCTACTAATAAGAATTGTTTTCAGAACATTATATTATTTCTACTCAGCCATCATTTACATCTCAAAAATGGACTTTCCCATGGGGATTTCATAGTTCAGAAATTTAAAAGGTAAATGAAATGGTAAATGGGGTCTACTAGTAGAGGGTGACAAAATGGATGAAGACAATGTGCAATGACTTTCTATATGAGGCAGAAACATGCACAACGCATAAAAAAAAAGGAAACTAAAAATATCTTATGTTGTTATAAAGGAAAATAGAGCCAAAAGCAATTTGTCTGTGCTTCTTTCCCATCTGTGTGGCTCCTTCATTTAAACAGCCAATGTAATGAAATCTGATTTGCATTCCCCTTATAAAAGTTATGGCTTAACTAGGAGCTATGCTGGAATGTCTAGATAAAGACATCTTTATATAAATACTGTATATACATCTATGTCTTACACATATGTTTTCTACTTGTGATTTTTGTACACACACCCTGTTTTCCCATCTTCAGGTAATATATTAGCACACGAGAAACAGTGAAATGTTTCCTCTAGGACTGGGAGAATTATTCTTTCTCCCAAACTTGACTATAATATGAAAAAGTTACAGAGTTATTTCCTGATTCTCATGTCAGAAAAGTTTTCTTCTGCATAGTCAGAACAAGAAGAAATAAACTGAATACCTAAAAAAAAAAATACTCCTGAGCAAATAGGAGGTATATGTATGGTGGTCCTTGTCCATCAAATTGGGAACTAAGAGTTTAAGTGACTTGTCCAGCATTAAGTATTTCCCATGAGGAGTCAAACCTGACTTCCAGATAGACTTTTCTTCAAACTAGTTCTCCAGCCGACTGACCGCTCTAGTTATAAACATTTGTCCAGGCTATATTTTCCCACTCCTGGGTGATTGTCTTCCTGGCAACAAAACAACAGAAGTACTAAGCCAGAATATCCTTATGTGGGCATAGCTGCCTCTTCATGGCAGAGCCAGTTTGGATCCTGTCCATTGGCAGGGATGTCTCAGAAGCAGCCAATTTTAGTTCAGCCTCTTTAAAACTCTGGATTGTAAACAAACAGTAGGATTTTCCACAGTAGAAGATAGAATAATGAGATGAAGAATGAGAGAAGGGATAGGTGAGGCTAGCACCTAGTTCACCAGAGGTAGTAAGAAATAAAAAGTGACCTAGACATCATCTGCATGAATTCTACTGAGAATACCACAGATCATTTAGTATTTAAAGTCCATGAACTATAGGTAGCTCTTTCTTCCTTTTCTTCAATACTTTTTATTTCAATTTTCATATCATTGGTTGGTTTCTCTCTTCTTCCCCCTTCATCTTTTTTGATATTTGAAATTGTAAGTTAAAATTTGACATGTCTAGCACATAGCTGCTGATTTAGTATTAAAAGGCAGTTGCTATAATTCCTTGGTTTGAATAGCATTCATTTAATTATGTAGCTTTCAGAAAATTTTCTATATTAAATATTCCTAAAAACCTTAATTAATTAGATTCAACATATTAAAGGTCAAGTCCAATCATATCCCTTCTATGAACTATGACTTCTAGAATCATGCCTAAATTTGATAAGCATGTCTCACATACTATTCTTCTCTGCAATGTGATGGAATACAAAGAACAAGTTGCTTAGAGTCAGTAACCAAAATAAGATTCGAAGTCCACTTTACATATTAAATGCTATGGTTGCTAATTTTTCTCTTAGGGATATAAAAATAATAACAATTACTTCATGGAGTTGGTATAAAAACTAAATGCCTGTACCCAATGTAAAAGCTATTATAGTTTTTGTTAGTTGTTGTTAGTTGTTAGTCTCCCAATTTAGATGTGCTTCATTAGTATGCTCTTGGTTAAAATGAATGTATAATTGCTAATAACTTGCTCACATATGAATATGAAAAAAACAATTTTAATTTGATATCAGTGAGTTACCTGTGACTAATAGTATTTTTCTTAAAATTCGATGAATTGGAAAAGATCAATTATAATGTATACAAGTACCCCAATATTTTCATCTATTAATTGAGAAAAAGAAAATGACAAAAAGACACCATGAATTTATGAAAACTTTTAAATATATTTGCATTTTCTTTATTATAGAATCATTTACACACATTTAGAAAAAGAAAGAACCACATTAATTTAGAGATTTTTATTCAGATTACAAAAAGGAAGTTTGGAATGTGTATGGATCTAATAGTCACTCTGCCTGGGTCCCCAGCACACAGGCCCAGGAATCACTAATGTTGGTTAAGGTCAAAATAGAGGAGATTTTTGCTTGCTAACTCTGCTTGCCAAGTGGAAATGTTAGCCTGCTCTTTCCCAGGATTTTAGAAAAGCATTTGAAGATATTTCACAAGATAAATGAAAATGGTATAAACACAAGGTTTTAAGGAAAATATACTTCTGGTGCATTTATTAAGCACTTGGATCTGATGCACAACACCTGCTTGAAACTCAGAGAATGATCACAGGCTTTGCCGAGAAAGAAAAGACAAGAATTATGACTTCATGCAGGCTCATCCTTCAGCAAGTGAATGTTTTTAAATCAATGGAAAACAATCCAGTGATTGTGTTTGCTTCAAAGAGAAAGCAATGTAGGATGACATACAGTATTTCAAGCTGTTCAAATTACTGATGGCAGAGTGGCAAGTGATATATCCATTAAAACCAAATAGTTGTTTCAAAGTATATTGGCCAACAGAGATAAATAGTGTCTCTCTAAAGCAAACAAAAACTATTTCTTTACTCAGAATTTTGGACCTTAAAATGCTTTCAAGTACAAATATCTCTTTCTTATTGAGAAATTTTCATTTTACAACTTCATTCAGAATTTCTTAAGTTAACCCACCAAAATCGTTTTCTAACTCCATAAAGAAGTATTTGCATTAGATATCAAAGCAGGCATACTTCTATAATAGGTTCTCTGATTGTCTCATTCATGCTGATAAATTGACCATATTGAATGAGTTAAACATGAATGAGTAAAATGTGTCGAAGGCAAAGGCTATTCTCACAGGACTGTTACATCATCACTACTGCCAGGCTAAAAATTAGTGGGTCATGTTTAAGAGCATTATTATTTGAGAAGAAGAGGTATGTGCAATTTATCTTTCTTTCTTGATTTTCCTCTCATCAGCATTTTCATTAATAAACTTAAAAAAAAGATAACATTGATGCACGAAATACTAGATCACCTGTTTGTCCTTAACAGCTTCCTCGTCAGTGAAAAAAGACCCTTTCTTCTTCCTTTGTATGAAAAAGCAAAGGTAACTAATGTAGATCCACAGAATATTGACCAGTCAATAGCTTTATAAGAAGCCTAGGTGTCTGAAATTAAATGCATTTCTTCTATACAAAGAGCTCCTACAAGTGATGATTTTACAATGAACTTAGTAGTGTTCCAAGCTCCATTCCTCCTAAGTATAAATTATAAGCTGTGCTCATAGGCCATAACCATCAAGAGAAGTAAGATCAATCCCTCACAACTGTAAAAAAAATAACTCTTTCTAATCCCTATAACTATACACTCCTAAAAAACTGACAGTAGTAGTGAATCCAGAATACAGACTTCCATTTTTCATTACAAGTCTGGAAAAATGCAAGAGATACCCACGAATTATGCCTGATAAATCCAACAAATATGGAAAAGTACTGATTTTGAAAGCCAGCATATTGTATTACATTTATAAATAGAAGGTTAAAAATATATCAATAAAGTATTATTGCTGGTTCTTAGTTTTATAAAGGAAATCAGGTAAGACAAGGTAAGATTCGAACATGACCATTGTTTGTACTGGACAATGGCATTTCTGTAGGTCTTAGTAGACAAATTGACCATGAGGCAACAACATATTACTATGGTTAAAATAACAACATGGTATATATAAAAGAAATTCAAACTTTGAAGTTAAAATATTGATCAAATAATAACAATATTATTTCTAATTTTTAAACTCTGAAATTAATAATGATATTAAGTAAATCAAAAGCATTAAATGTTAAACAATAGAAAATACTAGATCTCAAATTTTAATCTCAAATTTAGATATAATGCTTATGTAACTAAGTCCTCTGAGAACGGTCTACTCTTTTTCATGTTCACAATTCTGTGTTTACACTGATTTCTATTTATGCTCAAGATCATTGAACTGTAAAGAACCTGAACCAGAATTTAGAATCAGTGTTGCCTAGCCTCAAAGCCTCTGACCCTAACTACTTTAGTGCATTAAACTGTGACATTTTGGCTTTACCTTAAGAACTACTTTTTCCCTAAGTTTTCACCATAATAAATAAAGGAACCATTGCCCTTGAATTAGTCAAGCAGTGAGCCCAAGCCTGTCAACCTCTTTCCTAAAGAAACTTTTCTCTGTGCTCCCACTTCTCCCATCCTATACCAATTCACTGTTTTCTCTCACCTCAGTTACTCAGTATCCTAACCAATCTTCCTGTGTCCATTTCTGTTATAACACGCAGATGACTGGGTAATATTTTTTAAGTGTAAATCAGATCTGGATCCAATATCTTCTCACCCTGCAGAGAATAAAATCTTTAGCTTCTATTCAGAATATATCAAAGTCCTCCATGACCTGCTTCCTTCCTGTCTTTCCGAGTCATCCTCCAGAATTCCGCTTTCCCAGTGAGAGTCAGACATTAACAAGCAAGGTTGATGCACATCTGTAAAGTGCTTAAATTGTTCTGAGCTTCACCCTCATGATTTAGATCTCTCCCAATTTAGATGTGCCTTCATGACCCCCAAATCTCAAGTAGCCAGTCAGCCCCTCTCTTTTGCCCTTTGCCACCCTTATTTTTCTGCCTGATATTTCTCACACCTGTCACTTTCTTGTTTTTGTTGATTTGCTCATTGTTTTTCTATTCCCTCAAAGAAAACATGTTTTATAAGACACTGTCTAATTTACTGCTGGTTTCCCAGTGCACCAGACAATAGATGTTCAGTGAATACTCTGAATCATGAATCAATGATTGTGTACACAATTGAGCATTTTGGCCATCTGCACAGAATGATTCCAGTGATGATGACAGTGATCCTCACCTTCTTTTATTCAATTTATACATAGTGTAATCCTAAATTAAAACTTCAATCTAATAAAAAAATGGTTATTAAACTTAAGATGCTCTCAATGACTGATGTTACACACTTTAGTAGTCATTTAATCTCAATGTAAGTTTAACAGTTGTATATCTGAAGATAGATAAGAAAAGTAATTTAAAATATTGAAGATATTAAGTGACTAAAAACGAGGAATAAGAGAAATGGGGCTTCAAGACATACCTAATGACTTCAAAGATAGTCCCAACTATTGTCCTGAGTAGAATTGGTGCCTAGCAAGTGAGACATGACGGACTTAAGATTTCTTAGAAACAGTCTTCAAGTATTGACAGAAGATGGCCATCTGTTCTGATTGCTGAGGACAGACACAGAGAAAAATAATATGATGTAGTACAGAAGGTTGAGATTGGATCTGGGAAAGGATCTCCACACAGAAAAGTGAGGTGTTATACAATGGCTCACACTTCTAAAAGAAAATGGTTTTAAATTCTCTTAATATGGAATGCTAGAATTAGTTCAAATTTTTATCAACCAAAAATGTGAAAGAGTAATTTTTCCTGATAGCAAGAAAGTGAAATTTACTCTTAATTCTTATGAGAGATGTCTATATTACATAGTAAATGAAGATATTCAAAAGATCTTAAACAATTAGAAATCCAGGGTGAATATAGTATAATGATTGATATTATGGAGATAAGATTGTCACACATGCAGCAACAGAATTGAGATCCAAAGCTCAGCCTGGTCACATTAGATTTTTTAATTCAATTTCCTTGAATCAGAAATCACCTCTTATAAGAAATAGTTGCCTCTGTGTTCTGCTAGGAGAGGACAAAACCAGGGTACATAATAGAAGAATGGTTTATCTTATTTTTCCAATTTTCTCCACTGCAATATTCTTCCTTTCTTCAAAATCCTTTCTAGTATGTAACAAGCCTTCAAACTGCTGAAATGTACATTAGGCAAAATTTTTCTTCTGTTGTTCTATTTCCTATTGCATTCTCCAAATTCAAACCAGTACTATAGCATAAGTGATTCTAGGTTTTCAGCAGTGCCAAGAACAGAAGCCTACTCGTTTTGGTTTTGAAGCTTTAGAAATTTTGTTGCTGTTATTAATTATTTTTTTACTTATATTTTAAGGAAAGGTGAAGGTAGATGCCAAGGCAGACAGGCAAGAGAGAGGAGGAAGAAGCATTTGTTTATTTTTATTTAGTTGTTCATTTTGGTCGCCCCCCCATTCCCCAGTCCTGATCTATAACCTGTGTTCAGCAGACTTTGGACTATGTCTGGTGGTCTTATCTACTAGGCCACCAGGGAATATCAGAGCTATTGTTTTAAATATGGTATTTTCTTTTCTAAAAGATTTTAGACTACTAATAGTAGCATATCCCATACTAGCTACTTGACCACCTTCTTGTAGGAACTCATTTTACCTTTCTTCACATTTTAAGTGACAGAAGGCCAAATGAAGTGCAGCATTTTTCTGCATAAAGCCCACATAGCAGTTAGTCATCAAAAAGAACAGAGCCATGAAAACACCTGATGAGAAATAAAATCTACCCCAGACAACACAGGTCAGTATGATGGAAGAGCACCTTGTAATAATTCAGTATCAATGCACATAATAACTATGCTTTGGAGAATTTTCTACTTAATTATCATTTTCATTATTTTATTTTACATTTGCACATATTTTTAAATTAATTGAATGATGTAAATAATAGTAGTGGTTAAAAGTCAAAATCCATTTGAAAATGAAAAACTATTATAAGGATGATGAATCAAATTATAGTTATTTGTGCTCAAAAGCATAAAAATGACATTGACAACAAGCAACACAGTAAACAAAATGTGCATTTTTTCCTTTTTGATGTAACACAAGAAAAATAGTTTCAATAAAAATCTGTTCTCATCTTTAACATTGGTGACTTGAACTTTATGCTGTTCTAGTTTTGTTTGTACTTAACTTATGTATTATGTTTAGTTTTATAGTTTTATAAAATATATGTTATGTTTGTACAATATTAGGAAATTTTATATTGACTATCATTTAAGTCAATTCAAAGAGGTTTTTCTGTTGTGTTTAGTTTTTCCTTTAAACGATGGTGGCATGACTTCAGAGAGATGTGCCATTATCTGAGTCCTACCTACATATGAGAGAATCAAGATGCTTCAGGATAGGGGAAGCACTTGTGTTACAACTTGTATGACTAAAATATGGACATAAAGAGAAAAGATTGTTCAGAAAGATTGGATTAACAAAGTAAAATTATGAGAATAGAAAACAAATTGTTCTGTAGCAGGTGAATTTGTATGTGTGTGTGTGTGTGTGCGCGCGTGTGCCAGCGTACACGTGCTAAAGCAGCAAGAACACAGGGATAGAATACTTAGAGATGAGAAGGAAATGTAGGTGGGAGAGCCATGTAGAGATTCTTAAGCGCTTTGCTAAGTTTGAATTTGATTTTAAAGGCTACAAGAAGCTATTAGAAGGTTATAAAAATGTTACTGCCAGGGCAAGACCGACTTTAAGAAAATTGGCAAGACTTCAGGGTAGTGGTTCTTGAAAAGTGAATTCTAGACCCACAGAAAGAGCATCACTGGAAAATCATTAGAAATGTAAATTCAGGTATCTCTTCCCAGAAACAACTGAATTAGAATGTCTGAGAAAGCAACCCAATGTTCCTTGTTTTAACAGGTTCTCGAGATGATTCAGGATGCAACCTCAAATTTGAAAAATCACTGATGTAAAGTATAGAATAGATTGGAGGGGAAGGCGATCAAGGTTTCTGGGGTCTACCAGGCATTAATTAAAGAAGTTAGCAGACTATTCAGGAAGATACTGAAATCACATGTGAGAGGACGTGAGGGCTTGAATGAAAACCAGTGGGAATAGGGAAAAGTAATTGTATCAATAATAGTATAAGAAATAAACTCAGCATTCTTAACCTCCTAGTCTTTGCCTCATTAATTAAAATAAATAATTTAACTCATTACCCAGGTGACTAAGTGAGAGAGAGGACCCAGTCTCCTCTGTCCCTACTCTAACTGAAGCAGGGAGGACAGCCTCTGCACCTAGGTGAGCAAAAGAGGAGACCCAGCCTCAGCCCAACACCTAGTCTAGCAATCTCCAGCAGCCCACAGCCACTCAAAGTTCCCTGTGGAGGCAGTATCACAGTTACCAAACCAGGAAGAAATCAGAAGAAAATGAAAGCCACGGTTCTAAATACAAAGCAAAGAAAAAAAGCCATGCCAAAATCTACCCTCCCAAAGCCAAACTCCAAATGACACAAGGAGAAGATGATGCCAGAGCTCCCAGAGAATAAATCCATTGAGACAGATTGAGATGATCTAACAGATAAAAAAGAAAAACAATTAATAGTCATAAAAAATGAACAATACACAAGAGATACAATCAAATACTCAAAGGTAAATGGAAAATGTGAGAAAAGTAACAGAACAAAAGGAATACTTCACCAAGGGGGTTGAATTTATAAGAATGTTCTGAAAGAAACACTAGAGGTAAAAAATACAGTCAATGAACTGAAGATAAGCATGCAAAGTTCCAAAAACAGATTCAGTCTCAGAAGAAAGAATTGAGAAATTGAAGACAGGATCACAGATGTGACCCTCATGAAAGAGGAGAGAGAAAAAAAGGTTGAAGAAAATGAAAAAACCATGCAAGAAATAACAAATAGAAGGATAATAGGCATCCTAGATGAAGAATAAGAGAAAGAAGCAAAAAACTTATTTGAAGAAGTAATACCAGAGAATTCCTACATTTGTCACAAAAAGTAACCATGGAGGTCAAAAAAACAATAGAAAATCAACACTCTTAAATGTAAAAAGACCTTCTCCAAGACACATCATTAGTAAAAAAGTTAACGGAAGTCAAAGATAAAGAAAAAATGCTCAAGACTGCTAGAGAAAAAGGAAACAGACTTACAAAGGTTATCATCAGACTCCTCAGCAGAAACCCTACAGAGCAGGAGAGAGTAGAATGACATATTCAAATACAATGGAGAAATAAGGATTTTTCAATGAAAAATGAAAGTTAATGGATTTTTCCATTACTAAGTCTACTCTTCAAGAAATTCTGAAAAAGTCTCTGCAAGAAGGATAATGAAAAGAAAAAAGGGCCAGAAAATACCAAGTATTGTGATAAATAGTAAAACAATTATGAACACAGAAAGGACTAACAGAATAGAACAACAACAAAACACTAAAAGGAAAAAGAAAAACAAGGAGTCTGCACAGACATACAAATATAAAATGAGATATAGTTGGGAAAATGACAAAACTGAATCATGACAAAAAAATCCTGAGAAAATAGAAAACAAAAACAAATGGGATAAGAAGCAACAGAGACAGAAAAGAAAACAGAAATTCAAGTGACAGCAACAAAGCTTAATATATCAGTAGTCACCCTAATGTAAATTGACTTAACTCACCAATCCAAAGCTCGAGAGTGGCTTAATAGTTAAAAAAAAAAAAACCAGTCCCATTGATATGTGTAAAAGAAACTCATATCAGATCCAAGGACAAACCTAGCTTAAAAGTCAAAGACTATGGTAAAATATATCAAAGTAGCAAGGACAAAAGGAAATCAGGAAATGTAATACTAATATCAGAGAAGATAAACTTCACTCTAAAAGGGTAACCTGAGATTAGGATTGACCCTGTTGTATGGTAAAGTGGGTAATTCATCAAGCAGAAGTAACTCCCATTACTATATATGCACCCAAAGCTGGATCGCTCAAGTGCATAAAACGAATACCAACAGAGATAAAAGGAGACATTGACAGTAACACAGTAGTAGCAGTAGTAGCAGATCTCAATATTCCTGTTACATCAATAGATAGATCATTCAAGCAAAAATTAACAAAGAAATAAAGACCCAAAATGAAGCGATAGATCATGTAAACCTAACAAACCTGTACAGAGTGTTCTACCACAGCAAAAAAGAATAAACACTGTTCTCAAGTGTAAATGGAACATTCTCAAGGATGAACCGTATCCTGAGACACAAAGCAAGTCTCAGTAAAATTAGCAAAATTAAAATTATAGAAAGTATCTTCTCCAACCATAAGAGGATAAAACTGTAATCAGAAGAACAAAACTGAAAGAACCACAAAGATATGAGGATTAAGCAACAAGCTTCCGAAAAATTAACTCTGAAATCACTGAGGAACATAAAGAAGACATAATTAAAAATTATTTGAAAAAATAAAAGTGAAGAGATGAGCTATCAGAACATGTGTAATGTGGCAAAAGCAGTTGTTAGAAGAAAGATCATAGTTATGCAAACATATGTGAAAAAACAAGAGACAGTACAAATAAATATCTAACCATATGCCTGAAGGAACCTGAAAGAGAAGAACAATCAAAACCAAAAATAGAAGAAAGGAAACCATAAAAATAAAGCATAAATAAATAAAATTGAAAGCAAAAGACAATCCAAAAGAGCAATGAAATCAAAAGCTTGTTTTATAAAATAGTGAAACTGACAGATACCCAAGTCAGACTCATGAAACAAAGAAAAAAAAAACCTAATAACAAGAATCAGACATGAAAGATGATATTATAATAGACATTGAAGAAATGCCAAAGATCATGAGAGACTGTTGTGAGCATAAATATGCCAACAAATTCATGAATCATTAAAAATGGACAGAATTCTAGAATCATACAACCTCCCAAAACTAAACTAGGAAGTCATATGTAACTTAAACAGACCAGTCACAAAGACAGAAATTGAAGCAGTAATCAACAGTCTCCTAAAAACAAGAGTCCAGGACCAAATGGTTTAACTAGTGAATTCTAACAAGCATTCAAAGAAAAGCCAATCCCCCATCCTCCTTAAAATCTTCTACAAATATTAAGAGGGAAAACTCACAAGTACATTCTATGAAGCTAAAATTACACTGATCCTTAAATTAAATAAATACAGCAAAAAAGAAAATTATAGACCAAATTACTGATGAATATAGATACAAAAATTCTCAACAAAATCCTGGCAAACCAAATTCAATGGTACATTTAAAAAAATTTACACCCCAATCCCCCACCCAAAAAAAATGGAAAGAAAGAAAAAATATTTCATTAAAAAGGTAATCCTTAGTTCAATCTATTCATGCTACAAGTCTGGATATTTGAAAGTGGGCTAATGATACTAACTTGCTGTGTCTACTTTAAAATACAAATTACATTAATGTAGAAAAGAGATTATTTTGCTATACTACATTAAAGTTAACATAGTAAGTTGAAAATTTCTGCTATCAACAAACCTAGAAACTACTAGATCTCTCATGCTAAATTTTAGCTCTATTTGGTTTCACACTGTCATTTTTCAATGGTCTTAGTTGTGCATTATTTCGATTTTTCATTATATATTGTGCCATTTAGTATTCTCCATGATTATGTTTTCACTGAACAGATGCACTACGGTTTCACTGCACCAAATTCTATGATCCATAATTAGATGTCAATATGTTTTCTTTATGAACTAAATACATTTTTAGTTACTTGGACATTAATTAAAATCACATGCTGGATTGTTACATCCTTTCAACACATTTTTGAGGAAATATTTTTGGTTTACTTGAATGCTTTAAAGCATTCAATTTTATGCTATATAATTCTTTCTTCCATAAGAACAGATACTGTAGCTGATAAATAAATATTAATTATAGTTACACCGCAGAAGTCATTAATGAGGTACAACCATTCATATACAAAAACAATGACATTTGATGAATTAGGAGAACAGAGTAAGTTTTAATTTAATTACTATCATGTACATATTAATCAGTGTTTATTTTCAAGACATTCTAGGAAAAATAAATTTAAAAATTTCAGAATAGTTCCAAACAATGACCATTATTGAACAAGAAGTAATGATAATAGAAGCAAATTTCAAAATTCACAAATGTTTACAGACAGATGAAAGGTGCCAGGATGATAAGATGATACAGAATTCACTCATACTCACTAGTAATGTTATGTTGTACAATTACGAACATTGCAAATTCTACATGAATTTGAATAATGTAAACTCATCTCATAGAAAAGCTAAGAACAGGTTTTTTCAAAGGAGGAAGGGAATTATTTCTATGCTCAAACATGAATGCTGGAAATTCTAGTCCCAGAAAGTTATTTTACTTATACCAGATATTCCATTGATTTTGCAAACGTAGTCTAGAACTGGCCCAAGGTCAAAAGAGAAAGGAAGGTTAGCATATATGGAAATAATTCTAACATGTTTCTGTAATTCTGTCTTTGTTACTCTACTGCTCTTCCATTTAGAGCTATATAAAGCTTGGGTGAAAATTCATCAGGCATAAAACTCCCCTCAATGCAATTAGTATAACGGAAACTACCATGGTTCCTAACTCTAGTTTAGATTCTATCTCAAGAAAGAATAATTTATGATCTATTTGGAAATTTGTTTACTCAAAATAACCCCACTTTGGGTTTCTATTGATTTGTTTAGGGGGATATTTCATGTGACAAACTAATATGTATTGGGTTGTCTGTGAAGCATCCTGAACTACTATATTTATTTAATTTGAGCAAGAGAATAGAAGCAGTTTCCAATATCTCAGCATTTCAGTGATGATTTAGCACTTTGTGAAAATGTTTCTGGAAGATTTAGCTACAAAAATTGAAGCCTACAAAACACATAGCTACATTTTATCAATGGTATTTGCAAAATTGCTTAAAAACTAAATTGATAAGCTGAGAAAAATAGTTATGCCTTTAAAGTTCTATGAGGGAACAGCAGGAATGTTGGGTTCATTGAGGAAAGTTTTCTTTTTGTTTGTTTGCTTTTGGACATTTTTCTTCCATGAAAGAAAGTTCCATATTTACACTTACAGCAGAATCCATCCATATTAGAAATGCAGAATCTCATGCCTTAACTCTGAACTACAACGTTAGAATTTATAGTTTGACAAGATCCTTTTTCCACAGAAGAAGCAAGATTTGGCCTCTGTCTTGTAATACTCTGCCTAGTCAGGCATCATGCTTCTCTCTGATTTGCTATTCTGAGACCACCTCCATGATAAGAAAATTACTAAAACCAACAATAACTTTTTATTTTTCTTCTAAATGTTTCACCAGTATTTGCAAGTCAAAAAGTAAATAGTTAGATTTCCATTTTGGGCAGTACAGCACACATACCCTTACCCCTGAAGAACTTCTAAAAATGTTAGGTGTTTTTTTTAATACTTGATTAACTCACAAAAAAAGTAATATTGAGACTAAAAAATAAGTGTAGGCAAAAAGTAGAGTGTTAAGAAAATTGCAAGATCTAGGCTTCATCCAAAGAAACTAAACAAAGTAAATTCACAGATGGCAAAGACAAAGGCTCAGGATAAGGATATGGGAGAAAATTCTTAAATAATTGATGCCAGAGGTCTAGCTTCCATAGCAAAAGTAAAGCTAAAGACATTAACCTGAAATTTCATAAGCAAAAACTAATTTTAACCTGGGTCTATATCTTAAAGTTATACACATCAGTATTATGAAAATTCTGAAGTCAAAATTAAATTTACATTAGTCACAAACTACACAGTATACATAGATGCCACGCAGAAGCATATGGAAATTCTTGAGTACCTGTCTTCAGCCTGGACTGATGAAGAGCCTCATTCCACAGATGAGAGTCTAAGAAGCATAATATCATCATTCAAAATTGTATAACCCACCCATCATCCAAGGATATCAAATAAGATAGCAGATACGGATTTATCAGTGTAAAATGCAAAAAAAAATCTGTTTTAAAATAAAAATATTAAAACATGATTTGAAAAATCAATTATTTAAGGAAGTAATGACACAAATGTGAAAAAGAATCAAAAAGGACTTATGAAAATAAAAAATTAAAATTAAAATGGAGATATATTTAGTATTAGATCAGGGATATATAAAAATAATAAACCAATACAACATCAATAAACTGATGAGAAATATAAAATAAAACCCCTAAAACTATGTGATAGCCACACCAAGGTTTTATCTGCATACTAAAGTTAAAAACATAAACAAAACAAGTTTTCTCATGGATTGCAGACTTACTCACATAAATTATATGTTTTGAAAAACTCAGGCAAATATTTGTGTTTTACATAAACATGAAGAAGAAGAGGAGGAGGAGAAGGGGGGGAGGAGCAGGAAGAGGAGGATGGCAAAGGTATAGGCAATATTTTTAAATAAATTTTCTGAATTTTTTTATACAAATGAAAGACATAAATCCACATATTTTAAAAGCTTAAAAATTTACAAGTTAGAAAAGTTAAAAGAAGGATTTGCTCACTATGAATTAAAGAACACCAAAGAAAAAGAGAAAAATCTTATGAAAATTAAAAAGTAAAATTATTTTCTAAGGAGTGAAGGCTAGGCTGAGCATTGATTTAACCAAACCAAAATTCAATGGAACAATATATTCATTGTGATGGTAAATATAGTTAAGAGCAATGTGCTTTGCGAATTCAGTGCTATAATTTTTATAACAGTAGTAGTAATAATTTTTCTGATGTTAAAGAATATAATTATGATAATCATAAATATTAAAAAATCACACATTTTGGATATGAGATATTGGAACTAAACAGTACCGATGTCCTCATATTATTGGAATAAGGGCTAAGATATTTCTAATATTATGTGGTTATATATATTAAATATTTATACTAATCTGTATTGACTAAAAATATTACATAGTTTGGAAGTATACAGTGCCGATGACCACAATGTAATTAAAGAGATATTATTAACAAAAAGATAACTAGAATCACCACATTTAAAAATTTTAAAGCACACTTCAAATAACCATAATTGAAAAAATAAAAAAGATGAAAATAATAGTATATTTAATCTAAATGATAATAAATAGTATGTGTCATTATGGGACATAATTAAATCAATTAAAAGTGGTTAACTAAATAAGTAAAACCATCACATATATAGGATACAGTGAAAAGGTAAAAAAAAAAAAACACTCATCAACTTATTTTGTGAGATTAAAAATATCTGGATACGGACTCAGATAAGGATGTATGAGAAAGAGATTTTCATTATTATAGATGCCTAAATCTAAATATATACAAGTAAATTGTTCCTAGCAATGTGTGAAAATTATGACTGACTTTCATTATTCTAGGAATATACGGTTGACTTCATATTTGAAAAAAATTATTATAGTCTAGTAGATTAAAAAAGGGAAAATAAAATGATCCTGTCTATTGGTTTAGAAAAGTGGTTTAATAATTCAATAATTAAACATGACCTTTAAAAATTACATATGATTAGCACCCAAGAAATAGAAGGGATATTATTTGACTGGAGAAAGGTAGTTAAGCTAAAAGGAAATATCATTCCCAGTATAGAATAATGAAAACTTAATCTACAGCATCAGAACAAGACAATGGTGCCTACTATCATCAGTTCAATTCATTACTGTACTGGTTTTCATGGCTAGCAAAATAAGACAAGAAAAATAAATCAAAACACATTAATTGTAAGTGAAAACATAAAGCTTTAATTAATAAGATTACATTATTATCCAACTACAAAGCTTAAGAAAATCAATAAATACGTTGTTAAAATGTATTAGAAGGCACGTTTGACAAGCCTGCAAGACACAAAATAGTATACAAAAATCAATTATACTTTTTATTAAGTCATAAGTTTAGTGAGATAGATAGATGAAAGGTGCAGGCAGGAAAAGGAGGCAAGCAGGTAAGCAGGCAGAATGAAAGAGGAGGAAGAATTTAACTTCTATTCAGTTTTTCATCTTGGTTGTTCCTCCTGGCCTTCAGTCTCAAACCCGATTTCCTGTGATATACATGGACTGAACCTAATAGAGGCAGCATACTTAACTGTTAAACTGTCAGGTAGAGCTCAGAATGTACGCTATTTTTAATGTCATTTAATATTTCATAAAATATATATGAAGTTTAAGGACTAAATCAAATTCTATTAAAATTTTATAGAGAAAAATTTTAAATGTATTTTAAAATAGAGAATGTTTATAAAGTATTTGATATCATAAGGATATCAAATCTCCCCAAATTAATCAATAAAACTAATAATATCTAAATAAAATGAAGTCGAATTTGACAAACTGACTAAAATTGGAAGAACTAAGGGCTAAGAATTTCTGACTTTCCGGAATAACAAGTTGGAGTGTGTCTCTTACCAGGTATCAAGAGTCACTTTTGAGCTACTGAATTAAGATAGAGTCATATTGCCACAGAAAAGGAAAAGTCATTTAAACACAATATTTCAGAAAATATAATCACACATTGAAGGAAATTTGACTTATGACAAGTGTGAGATTTCAGAACAATGACAAAAAGTAAAATTTATAATAATATTACTGGGATAACTGGTTATCTTTACGGAAAAATAAAACTGGATTTTACTCCCATAAATCTCAAAAAAAAAAAAATCTAGTGATGTTAGAGACATAAGTATGAAAATAAAAACTATAGAATTTGTATAACATAATATAGAAAATATTATACAAGTTCAGTGATAAATTAAACTTGTATAGCCCTTACAAAAAAGACAACCCATGAAAGGTAAGCTTGAAAAGTGAGCCACATTCAAATTAAGCAGTTCTGTTAAAAAAAAAAGACGTTATCCAGAGAAGAGAAAATGTTTTCAATATACTTAACATTGGACTATGATCCAGGATTTCCAAAGAACTTCTGTTAATAAGAAAAGAAAACACAGAGGATCAAACGGGTAAAGAAATAAACAGATTCCTCACAAAAGAGGAAATTCAAATAGTTAGTAATAAATGAAAAAATTATAACTACATTAGTCTTCAGGAAAATGTAAACTAAAACTACACTAAGGTAGAATTATATACCCATTAGATTGGCAAAAAACAAAAAAACAAAAAAACAGGAGTCTGACAATACCAAGTGTTGGCAATCATCTGATAATTAATAATTTTACACATATGCACTGCTTGATTTTGCATAAACTGCTTAACAACTTCAGAAAACAGTTTGCGATTATCTAGGAAATCTGAATACACACATTTCTTTTGAACCCAAAATTTCATTTCTAGATTTAAACTCTAAGAAACAGGTGCATGGGTGCACATGCGCACACACACACACACACACACACACACACTCATACCAGAAGACCAACCATAGCAGCACTGTTTATAATAACAAATGTCCATTAAAATATGATAGATAAATGTATATTTTTTCAATGTGTAGAATAAGTAACTACAATAAAATAAATGAAAAAAAAAATAGTTAAGTGAACCAGAGTGTGACCATACAATTGAAAACTGTAGAGTAATGGAAAGTCAGTCAATTACTTTTACTTGTACTGATATAGCTAAACGTCTGACACCTAATAATGAACAAAAAAAAAAAAGTCACAAAATACATATAGTATTGCTAATCCATTTATGGAAAGTTAAAGACAACATGCAAAAAGCAAGCAACATATGGTTTAGTATTAGGAACATATGATTTAAAATATAAAGGAAGGCAAATGAATGATAATCACAGATTCAGAATAGAGATTTTCTCTGAGCTACATGGGAATGGAACGAACCCAGGAAATTTCAAATCAATAACAATGCTCTATTTTGTGAATCTATGATCCATATATTAGCATTCTTTGAATAACTATTTGTACCTTACTTATATTTAATAAATAGTTCATGGAATTCACTTGATATTTAATAAATCAATTTAATGAAATAATATAGAGCGAATGGTTTGATTCACCCTCACATATTCAATTAAATTGACTTAGAAGGTGATGTACAAAAATCAACACAGAATTAGAAATTGGACAAAACAACAAAATATCACTATCTACTACATCAAATATTGAAAACAATTTAAACAAACCCTTTCCCTTGAAAATCTGACATTCCCTATCATCTGACATCCCTATGTAAAAGCATAACAGGGCCAGGAGATCATGTGGATGAGTGAAATTTACCAAGGGGGAAAAAAGAAATGAAGAGCAGAAACTCTGTATAAAGAAGACACCTGCTAATCTGTTCCAGTCAAACATTGTCTCATAGAAACAGAAGACAGTGTTGTTCTTTCTTATGAAAGCAATCACATCTACATTCTTTATTGAAATCACCTTTTAGATGAATTTCAAAAACTATAAAAATACCTGCTGACCTGCAAAATAAAGTACAAGTTCCTTGAAATGGCACGCAGCGTTCTTCAAACGCTGTACCAAAACTAACTTCCTGAGGTCCTGTCCCACACTCAGTGTTAAACACACATCCTTCCTGAACACACCGTGCTCTTTAGAGTTACAAAATGAGTGCACATTTAGATCACGGACCACCCCCTGATTCAAATCCACTCACCTCGAAGGCAGCACTTAAAATCATCTCTACTCAGAAGTCTTCCTTAACACATACAAGACAAAGTCAGTCATAATTTACTCTATCTGTCTCCTTGTCTTTGTTCACATACATACAGGCTGTCCCTGACTTTCATATTTTCAGCTTCTGAACAGCCAACACTTTCATGCATTATACATTGACACTCCAATGTGCCTTTTGTATGCCAAATTCAGACTTTCATACATCAGCAGATCAACGAACATTTTGCACTAATGTGTGGTGGCACCGCCTGACAGCCAAGAGTTCTGTTTTGGGCAGTCATGCCATCTTTGTCTGTAAGAGCAGGTTTTATGTAATTATTTGAATATTTTTTGCTCTTTGCCCTTATTATTTTGCCAGAATGAGTGGAAAATGAACAGTGAAAATGCTGATAGTAGTGATAAAAATCACAGTTCTCCTAAGTTTCATAAAGCTGAAACAAAGATGAAATTAGGCATTCCCATTATGGCACAACTTTAAGCCCAATCAGACTCTTATTAGATTTAAAGTCAGTTGACTGTGGTTCATTTACGAAAGAAAAATTTAAGATTTAAGGACCTGTCTATAATGTTGGAAATAAATTGTTGAAGATTGTGTGTCAACGGCAAGGTATAATTAGAGATTATATCATATATTTTAGATTTCAAAGTAAAGAGAAAATTGTGTAATAGCTAAGTCTACCTTTCTTACTTTAAATTACGATTCAATTACATGTTTAAAGAAATGCACTATGTATGAATCAATGGATATTTGGTGGGCTCTTTCATTGGGAATCATACTGTTTTACATGCTTTCCTTAACCTTCAGGTGCTCTTGATTTAATTGTCCCTCATCTGCTCACTTACTCACATCCCATCCACTGGTGCCAAGGAAACTCGTCTAATTCATCCTCCACTTGATAGTCACCGAATTCAGGGTGGAGACTACAGTGCATCTTCTACCACCAACAGAGATGGGATGACCATTTTAGAGCAAAGATGGCAGCATACATACTGTGGAGCAAAGAGACAGACCTCAAGTATTGGGGTGGGTGGCAGGAGTTCTAAAACATTCTTACTATATGTCAGTTTCTATGAATATGTGACTGTATTTGTCCTCATAATAACATGCCAAGGGTCATTGAACAGATGAGGAAAATGAACTCAGAGACTTTAAGTAACTTGCCCAAGCTTATACAAATACACAAGTACAAAGCCATAATTTAAAAATCATTGTGTCTGAGTTCAAAGTCTCTTTCAAAAACACACTATGCCTTCAGGGTGTTTTTTCCATGTTACATTTACTGATCAGGCTATTATCAAATGATTAACAGATATATGTTCTGCTGGCTCATCCATTAAATTTGTTCTATGATGATTTTACCTACTTTTTAGAATGTTTTACTGCAGTCATTTCTCAAATGGTGGGTCTGAATAGTTATAACAAAGAATTATCTTGTTCCTCACCAAATAAGTGATGATGTTTTTAATATTCAGCGTTTAACACAACTCACTTACAATTAAGGTTTTCTGAAATGAACTTTTATTCTCAAGAGTGAATTTTCTCTGCATCTTCTCACAGTTCTTTCAAAGAGATTTTGAAATTTCATACACGTGATAGTTATGAATAGTGTATGCACCAGGAGGAAAATCAAAACTAAATTTCTGAATTTCTCATGGTAATCAACCATGGAACACAGCAATTTTAACTATGTACTCCATATGTTTGTGCTCAAATACGTGAAAGAATAATGGAAACATTTTAAAGCACTTTCATTTAATTTTATTTAGTTGTTCATCTTGGTTGTTCCCTCGGCCCTGGGGCATGAACCCAGGTTCTTGGGATATATGTCATCTGCACTTGACCAGAGGTGATGTCTTACTCCCTTGCTTCCATGTCTCCATTAGCCTTTTCCTCCACAAGGCATTGTAATTAGTACCCACAGTCTAATAACTCTGTGAGTCTTCAAAAACTTTTAGTATCTTACCTCCTAAAGTGTGTTTTCCTTGTTGTCTCTATAACACACAGTATATACATGATCACTTCTCTAGTTCTGTCTTGTACTATGGCTCTTCTGAGATGGATAGCTACCAGACATTGTGGAGCTCTACTCTCTAGCTATGATCACTTACCTGCCTCTATGCCTACTTTGAGCAACTGAATGCCCAATGAAGACATTGGTGGTAGTCTTCCTAGATATATAAGGATTTCTTTAACTGCTGCACTAAATGTTGCTACTCATAGCTCCTATCTTCACCTTCTTCAGATAGCTAACACTACCCTACCTTGGGTGACCCGAGTCAGTGAGAATCCAAGTCAGGATGCAAAGCCTTACAAGGTAGAACAAATTCTCTAATGCAGTGTAGGCTCCAGTATGTCCCTGTAGGATTAAGTCAAAGATGGAAACATAAAATTAATTCTTTGCTTAACTTTTTCCCTTTTCCTATCTTCTTCTTGCACTCAGGTTGACATTTCTCCTGAACACTGTGTTCAATTTAGTTTGATTTTTCTTCTGGTGCATATACCATTCATCATTTTCATGTGTATTATGAAATTTTAAAACTCCTTTTCTACTTTCAGGCATTGTTTTAAGTGTAGGTCTAATTCTAGCGAATCTGATCTAAGAAAATGCTTTAATCCATAACAGAGAGTATGTGGCTCCACTTCACCCCATATTCTGATGGATAAATGTCCATAACCCAATTTATTCATTTGTGACTCCAAAATTCTGGATTGTGGGATGTTCCTCCTAAAATTTGTTACTTGTCTGCTGCATTCAACTGGAGCTAAAAACAGATTTTGAAATCTAGCCCAGTAATTTAACAATCATTTCCTGTAACTAAGTGAAACATCACTGGTGGGAAGAAGACTTATGAACAAATAATTTGAATAAGTCAGCTACAAAAAGGCAAGAATAAGTTCCAAAGAAAAGAGTTTATCATGGATCAAGAAATAGCTCATGGAAATTTGAAAGGATGAACTCAAGGCTGAACTTGGTGCAGTTTCAGGAAGCACTGACAATAAAACCATGACCTTGGAGTAAGTAGTAAACTTTTACAACTGAACTATTTTTCACATACCTGGCAGCTGAATTATCTGCTTTCTTAGATATCCATTTAATTTTCTCTTCTGACTCCCAGGATACAGTTTTCAAAACTAAGCCCTTCTTAATCATTCTGTAACCATACACTTTTACACTTGCAATTTGTGGCCATAGTTGAGACTCAAAAACTCCCTGAATATCCGACATCTTTGCTGTGAATGCAGCCATACAGAAGTCAGATTTCCTACAGTCTTGTATGCCTAAACTTTCCAAATTAATCTATTCCGTTTCCAGACAGATATAATACAGAACATTATCACATTAATTTTAATTAATTTAAAAGAATTTGACTATTGAAGTTGTTATGTGTTACTTCTAATTGTATATCTACTCACATACTAAAGGATTAGACTCCTAGAAAAGTCATATCAATATCCCCTTATTAGTTTAGTGGTTTTTTTTCAGAGTATATCTTTCATAAATTTTTAGAATGAGTTAATAATGTATATTTACTTAACAAGGAATTATTGTGCAACTACTAAGAACTGAGTTTTTTTTCTACCCACTGGAGCAAGTGTCTCACACTGAATGATACAAATCTTATATCTCTTCATGAGTTTTTCATGTGATGGAGAAAAATTGGTCAAAAATAAATAAGCAGGTTAAGTTTTATAAGAAAATTTAAAGAGGAAATTGATTGAAAGTAATACATTTGAGTGAGACCCGACTTCATTAAGAATGTATAAGAGAATTTGTCCGAAGAAGTGATACTTAGAAGTGGAGAAGATTAAGAAAAGAAAGACAAGAGGGAAAAAGGTATACTGAGTGGAAGCAGCAGCCAGCATAAAGTTCCTAAGATAGAAAATGGAAAGAAATAGGGTAAACAAGCAGACAGAAGACCAGTGAAACTGGAGGACGTATAAATAAGGCATAATGAGTAAATTCTACCAGAATCAGCCAGAGAGAGGTGTTCAGTTGATTCACTGAGCAGCTGAAAACTCAGTCACATGAATCAGTCACATGTATCAGCATCAGCTGCATGATTTGTAAGGGTCAGTGTAGAAAGAAAATGTGGAGCCCTTTGCTCAAAAAAAATTGGGGGAAATGAAATTTGCAGTACAAATATATAACCCATTTTGCTTTCTTCTTCAGTATTTCAATCCATCATGTTTGTGGGGTTCTTTTTATTTTTATAAATGAACTGTATCCTACCTTACTCTGTCAGATACAAGGATATTTGCTAAGCAAACTCATGGAGATGTCCAGCATCATGTTCATTCCAAAACATGGTGGGTTATAAGCTCACTACTCCTCACCTTCCCATGACCCTGATCTCCCTCAGAGACTAAATCTTCTGACTCAGAAAGACTATTAGTATTATCACTTTCAATGGGGAAAAAAACAAACAAACAAACAAAACTAGCTTGTGATTAATGGAATGCCTTGCCTAGTCAAACACAAAATGAAAGAACTTGAAACATAATATAAAGGTACAATAAACCTAAAATGATCATGTAGTTTATCCTTCTGTTTACAGGAAATACTCTATCAATTCTAGAGTCAAAGATAGTCAAGAGAGAGCTGATGAACCTCTTCCCATTCTGTTTTTCTTTTAGCAATTTTCTTGTTACATTCCATGATTTTCATTTAAGTTGGCGTTTTCTTCTTCGACATTTGAGTAGCCACCATTTGCCAGGCACATACCTGAAGACATTAACTCCCAAACTGAAACGCAAACCACAGTTAACTGAATCCTGGCTTTAGATAGATAGATAGATAGCTAGGTAGATACATAGATAGATAGATAGATATACAGTGTTTTTTATCAGAAGAGTTCTATATTCCTCATGACATTGAACTTTTACATTTATTATTTTTAATTTCCCAAGCATTCGTCCATCTGATTTACCACTCTGAACCTTAAGACAGAGGTATTACTATGCCATCTCTGAAGAGGCAGCCAGAGAGCAGAGCTCTTAAAGAATTTGGAGAGTTGCATTATAGGAGATTGAACTTTCAACTCAGGTTCTCTCATTTTAAAGACATTTAGTTTTTCCTATAATATTCTCTCTCTTTCCTTCCTCTCCTTCAATGAATCACCATGACTGATATGTCCTCATCTCCTCACATACACAAGTGCTCAACAATTCTGAAATCGCCGCTTAAGAAAAAACAACTATCTTGTCTATACTTGGTTCATCTTCATCTTAGAATAGTGGTACTTCAAATCTACAGGATGTTTTGACTCTAATGGGAGAAAACCACAACACTCATACATAGTGTTGGGCTATACATTTTAAACATAAATATATCACTGAAATATTCAAAATCAAGCATAGAAGTATTCAAAGAGACAAGTTTGTGACTTAATGTTATTTACTACCTTATTTGCAAGAATCACGTCTTTCAAAATTCTAACAGTTGTGTATGTTTGAAGAGAAGCCTATAGATCAAGGCAGTAATTTTCTGAATACATCAAAAGTTGCCTTGCATTCCCAGGGATCTGCTGATTAACCCAGTAGGATATTAATTATGAGCACATCTGCCATTCTTACTTTTTGTTCTTTTTCTTTAAATAGGAGTAGAGTAATTCAGAGCTGTGTGTGTGATTAGGTGTAGCTACATGATGAGCTGGAATTAGATACATTTATGAAGCATCAGATAAAATGTAACAGTTTACTAGAAAACATAACTTGTTCTTGAAATTAAATGTTTAAAGTAGGAAAAAGTTGTTTGTGTTTTTTTAAACTTAACCTTAAATGAAGCAGCCTATGAGGTGGGTGAATGTGAAAGAATAGATAGCTTCATTGTTTCTCAAGAACAAGAGTATTTATAGTTCTTCTTGGTGACTCATCACTGTGCTGTAAAATATTTGGGGTATTACTCATAACTACAAAAAAGACACAGAAAAGAATATTGTGATGTTAGGCAAAGGACAAGGTAGGCCAGTTGGCATTCTACTTGTGACATTCTTATTTATAAGAAATTGGACAATATCTCTAATTTTTAGTTTTTCTTCTCTGAAAAAAATGAATGTATCATTTAAAATAATGATAATCCATGTGCATCAAAATATAAAACTGTCAAAATAGACAAAGTGGAAAGAGGGCATTGAGAGTGCAAGTAATATAGTTGATTGCAATAAATTTTCTTTATATTTATTGAGCAAAGAAGCATGTGATTATTATGAAAATGTGTTCTTTGGGGAACAGAAAAATTACTCAAAGGACATTTCTTCTCTCTATAGCTAAAATAAACACCAGAAGGAAGCAGACATAATAACAAAAATGGAGACAGTATTGTTATCAAATGGCATGAACTAAGATGCTAAAAATCCTCTAATTTAAGAAAAAAATTGCACTTTGCAAGTAAGACTAGTGCTTTAAGCAATTACTAGGTAATTTTAAAAAGTTACTTTTATGAAGTTTTGGTCTTTTTCACTAAGTAGTACACTCCAAAATGAAGTTAACCTTCCACAATGGCAATGGTTCTTAAAGAAAATACTGATAATTATCAGTTGCTTTGAAACACTTCAAGAATAGAGAGGAAAAAATGTCTGTTACTAATTCATTGGAAATACGTTTTAATATTAATTCTCATGAAAACTATCAAATTTTTGCTGTTACTTACTTTTTTGCCTATAGCACTGCTGTACTTATTTCTAAAATTTTATCATTAAGGTTTTCATCTCTCAGAAGGATTTCACCAAGTTATTAAACTCCTTATTTTTTTTTTTTTATAAAAGACAAGATAAGCATTGACATACTAGAGAAACCAATCTTTTATATCAAGAAACAATGGAAATAACTTACTCTGAAATATTTTTAGATAATTGAAATAGGTTTAGAATTGTGTTAAGGACATATTACATATCTATATCAAAATATATAAAATAAATATAGCTGGGTTGTTTTCCTCCCACTTAGTGAAATAACAATGTTTATTTATCTCTCAGAATATCAATCTGAACATACACTTCAAGAAGCTGATTGTCTTAGTCAATTTATCTAAAATCTGTTGAAAAATTCTGGAGTAACCAAAGGTGGGAGGTTCTGAAATATGTGTGTGTGTTTTAGATGGCTGGGTTCTTATTCTTAATTCTTGACATTTTAAGTCAGATAATCTGTTGTGTGAGGATATCCAGTATACTGTAGAATGTTAGCAGAATCTCTGCCCTCTACCATTTCCCCTAGTCATACAAACAAAAAATGTATCCATACATTGACAATCTGCTTTGCAAGACTTGATAATCACAGATGTAGATAATTCCAACCCATGTCTCATACAAAAACTTTATCAGGACACATACGACCTCTAATTTATGATAAGGAAAACATTCTGAGTTAATAAAGTGACTCATTGCAAAGATTAAATTAAGGAAATGGTCTTTTAATTTAAGCCTAATAACTTCAAATTAAGGAGATGGTCTTGTAATTCAAGCATAATAACTTCAAGTTAGCCACTACAAAACTGAGAGAGAAAGAAGTATTTTGAGTGGAGAGCGAGAGAGTGAGAGAGAGAGATACAATTAAAGAACACTCTTAAAAATGAATTTCAGTGAACTTCTGGAACACTAAACTTAATGGAAATAGACTTGAAACCTATTGAGTTTGTAAAGAAATGCAATGTTAAGGAAATCACATGACTCATCGCAAAATCATCTGTTGAAGATTTAAAACGACTCTTTGGTCTTAAGTCTTCCTAGAGCAGGAATGAGCTGCGACAAAGGTGCTAACATTTAAGTTAAAGAGCGCACATTCCTCAGCATCCACTTCACTTGGGACCAATTCAAACAATGCACAAAGGAACAGAGCATAAGAATTATCTAATTACGGAAACTCCACCCATTCCCTGCATATCTTTTATCCCTCAAGGTAGAGGTCTTCACCTTCTCCTTGAAGTGGGATTTCAGATTTGCTTTGAATCAAGGACTGCTTCCAGCCTTCCCCATTCTTTGTCTTTAATTAATCTTATTCTGAGCCACAAGAGTCTGCCAGGATTTCAGTTTTGACAGTTGACCAATATTCCATTTCTTAGAATATTCCATTGTTGTGTTTGGAATGAAGGACTGATCTAATTTCAGTTTTATAGGACACTGGAAAAAGTGAAGACACAGCTTGATCTAATTCAAAGGGTAGCATGAGTCCAGAGTTCTGGATTGGTTTTTAATTGACAGAATATTATATTACATCATAACATGATAGAGGTTTAAGGTGTATATCATCATAAGTTAATATCTGAATTGGATTAAATGACCAAACAAATTTTAGGCTGTCTCCCTTGGTGGTTAGGAGTGAGGGGTTAATATCTGTTTTATCAGTGGGTGAAATTAATAAGGGTATATTTGAGGACTAGAATTTTGGATTTAGGCAGAAACACTTATCAAATACCCAGTGATCTTCTACATTTTCTCCCCTCTCTTACGAGGAGATAAACTATTAGTAATTCCAGACTCCCAAGGACTCTAAGCAGAGGTGACACAAATCACTTACAGGTCAAAGTAATTTAGAGCACAGCGGCTCCTCTAGACCTACCTTCTTTCCACTTGGTGACCTTCTTGGAAACCATCTGGTGGAGGCACAAAGTGGGGTCAACCTAGATCTCTAGTCACTGCTGGGGGAAGAACCTCTTCTACTGTCCATGTCTCGTGTTAGTCACTGAGATTGCAAGGTAAACGTATTACTGCAGCCTGGACAAGCCTATCCTTCCTAATATCTTCTTTAATGAAGAGTTTCACCATCATTATTGCCACTGATAGCCAAAAAAAGTCTCTATTATAGGTCTTAGTTACAAGCATACTGGCTGCTGATGAGGATATACTTAGGGTTTTCTTTAGAAGTCATTAGACAGTATGCTGACATGGGAGAGAGACGTTGAAGTAAAGATTTCAGGAGACTCCACACACTTTTCCCTCTTTGTAAAGTCATACATTAAGTATGCTTCCTCTTGAAAAATATATTCATTAGCACTTGAAAAGTAGTATTTTGAACTTACAAGCTCCTCATACCTCTGGTATGCTGTCACATTTTCTGCAATTAACCAAGATCCTTCTTTCCTCAGTCAGCAGCCTCAATGGCTCCACTTCTTCTATTAAACCAGCACTTAGGGTCTTCTCGTGGGGGTTGATATTTTGTATCATACATCGAAGTTAAGCTAATTTTACACTTGAAATTTTCCAAATTCCTCTCTGTATGTTGCCATTTCTTATCACCCACAAAATACATGGTCTAGTTTATATAATTAAAATTTATCAAAAACCCTCTAGCAATAATAGAGAAATAGCAAAAGAATGTGTAATGTATTTAGTTGCAAATACATTTTCATATATGTTTATGTACAAATATATTCAGTCATAAAAATAATCCATCATTTTCTTGAATTGGTCTTTGATCAGAAAAAAAAAAGAAAGAGTAGATTCCTCAGCTGCTTTCAGGATAGCTACCCATGTCTTTTCAAATTTAATATGTTCAGCACCTATCTCCCTTGAAAAGTCTATTATTTTTCCTAATATTTCTACTCATCTGAAAGTACAATCCTTCTCCAATTCATCCACATGCAAAATTCAGAATTATCTATCCTTGCATCTTCTCCATCAAACAAGACATAAGGTTCCAAGTGCTATGGCATCAAACCCATCAGTGACTCTCCAGTCTAGTTCTTTTTCTCCATTCTCATTGCCTCCATTCTCAATGAGGCCTGCACTGAGGGTTGTTTAGAGCCTCATATGAGTTGCTGAACTAATATCCTAGATACCTTCTTTTCTTATTCAATGCTTTGTATTTCTACAAGATTATTATTTTTAATCAAGACAACAATCATGCTATTTTATTAGTTAAAATCCATCAGATTTCTCTCATTGCCTATTGTACCAAATAATCATTCTTTTATTTAAAATTCCCCTCACTATAAACCTGTCCTATCACTCTAATTTTATATCTTATTTCTCTCCTATCTTTATCTTACATTTCAGAAAATTGGATCATTCTTCTTTCCTTGTCCTCTTCCAAACCAGGGCTTTGCTAATATTAATCCCTTTAGTCAAAGTAATTTCCCTATCTCCAGACTCATCTTATCAGTTACCTCTTCAGTCAAAACCTCTGGATCCTATTAACTGTTATTAGAGCCTCATCAAATCCTGACTTTTTTTTGTTGTGACATAATTAAATCTTGTTGTAGCTGTTGTGCTTTTGCATGATTTGAGTTGCTACTAATTTGTAAGTTATTTGATTGAAAAGGAAAATGTAAAAAGTTAAAAATCTGAAATAAATTGGTGATGAAAATAGCATAGTCTACTGTACTAAAGGATCTTTCTGCTTCAACTCTCTCTGGTTCTTTCTTCTCCACCTTCACCAGAACTGTTTGAAAATTTTCTTTCTTTTAGGAACACCATAGTTCACGCTTGGGTCATCTACCACCCCCACTATTTTTATGCTGACAGCATCATATAAGATAGCATTCTAAGCAAGTTTTACTTCTGAGTACTAGCTATTTGGACCCTAAATGTCAGTGCTCCAGTTCTTCCCCACTATTGATTGCTCAGTTCCTTTAGCATAATAACAGTACACTGCATCAACTCAATTCAGCCTGATCAGGAGCTCCACAGAAAATGTATCTTCATGAATATTTTATTAAATTGATCTAAGCAAAATTCCAGAGAGATTCAAATTCCCATCTTGGTTTCTGCATATACGCCAACTTTTGTAAACATAGCTACATATCATCTACATCGATAGAGATATAAAATGAACTCTCAAGGTGGATCATTCATTCTGAATTTCTCAAGACAAATTCACACCTGTTTTGCCCACTGGCAGGTCAGAACATAGAAATAACTACTTGTCTAGGCATGAGTGTGTCTTTATCACTGACCATTTAAGTATTCCTTGAACTACATTTTATGAATCTTCAATGAGAAAAAACTGCTGTAGTTCATCCAAGAAAGTGGTTATTGGAGTCTAAATTTGAGTATTCTGCAGCACTTCTCTTTTCCAATGACATGTAGAGATCATATTAAAAATCAATTGAATTAAAAGGAAATATAACACTCACATGTGTACTCATAAATATACAACAATGAAATACTACATGCACATATCTGAATACTTCATTCAAAAGTGAAAGAAGGAGATGAAAAGTGACTTTTTCTTCAGTGACCAACATTCTGGTTTGCCCTGGGAGAGTCCTGGGGATGGAAGCTTTCAGTGCTAAACTAGGAAAACTTACCCAAAAGGGACTTCTTATTTACCCTATTTTTCACAGATATTAATATGATAACCTCAGTTACTTGAAAATTCCAAAATGTATGTACTTACAAATTAATTTGCTTATCATTTCAGTAAATTATGGAGCTTAGATATGATCTATTCTTAAGAATTTCAGGCATTCATATTCAATCTCAGCATGTCTAAATTCCCTTTCTCAAAGTGTTTGAGTTTCTGGGTCTTCAGCCTTAGGATAACCAGGGAAGTTGTCTTAAGGAATCAGTTGCTCCCTGGTGATTCAAATATATTAACTGAAAAAAGTCTTCTGCTTCCTTATCTTGCATTCTTTGTCTCAATCACAAAATGAGAGAAAAATTTTATGGGACAGGAGACATTTCAAACCTCAGAAAGATTCTTCTCTTAGCTGAACTCACTCCATTTATACATCTTGGCAGTTGTCATTAGCAGTATAAAACCTAAAGAGACAACAAAAGAAAAATGTATACTTTTTTTTTTCAGGATCTTCTGAAATGTTGAAAAGTGTTTCTATTTAAAAGCTCCTGACAATGATTGGCAGGATCTGAGAAAATCTCACAAGATGAGCCCCAACCTCTGAGAATTATTATTAGGAGAACAGCAATAGTCTAACACCTAATCCATTCTTACCACAGTTGAGGGATTGTGATCTAATTGCTACTTGGTGTTCCCTTTCAAATGCCACCACAAGAAAGTGAACAAAGCACAGATCAATACTGAATACCTTGCAAGGGCTGCAGAACTTAAAGAAGAGGAAAAGTTGTAATATTCTGAACAAATTGACACAATAAAAACAAGGGAAATTTGTATTGATTGATTGAGTGAATGATTACTAACAGGCCCATTAGACAAATGTCTTCTCAAGAATCTGACATTTCAAATCAAATATAGGACAGGACTAATTTTAAATTTTGCAATTAGGGGGTTTAATTTAAATATGAGAGAACAGAGGTGTATATATCAACCCAATTTAGTGCAGACAGAAAAATAGACAGAAATTAAAATTACAAAGTCAATTCAGAATGAATAGAATGAAGCCCATTTACATTTGATGTACCAGACATTTAGAATACTAATGACCCACATGACAAAATTTGAGGGTACTGACAATTGGAGTATTTGAATACTAACTTTTGAACTTTGTTTTTCACAAATATTTACTATATTTAAATATAAGAAGCCATAGAGTTAAACCAAAATTTTGTCAATCAAGTGATTGAACTAACAACCCTAGAGCTAGTTGGTTATGATTCAATCAATAACACCTCAGTAATGGGTAGCTTGGATTCCCCTAATGAATTGTCTTCAAAGTTAATTCTAATTACAGAAAGTTGATAGCCATCATTATTAGTTCAGAGAGATGGAGGGAAGAAAAGATGAGTCTTTGATATTTATCAAGAAAAGTAACCTACAAATTCATAAATCATTTACCTTTATCCATCTTTGTAAAGTAATCGAGAATGATGCCTTTGAAGTCATTTGGTTTGTCAACCAAGTAATAGTACATTTACTCCAAACTAGGATAGAAATTCTTGGAAAAGAAAGAGACTTGAAGAAGCAGAATAGCAGACATATGCTCAAACTGTGAGACTTCAAATGATATGTCATAATATATGTATCTAATCACACATATAAAGGGGACCCATTTCTTTGTGCAAAAGAAAATCCAAAGATATTTAAGCACCAGATTAGTACCTACAGGTGCCACAAATGTTTTACGTAGTCATGTTAGAAATGAAGTGACAGAATATAAATTTAACCTTAAATTAGATGTTTCTATTCAAACAAGACTCCACCAGGAACAATTAATGTCTGTTAAATCATGCCACTTCATTAGAAGAGGTCACATGTCCTAGTGATTACCTGACTTTGAAAAAATATTCCAGAACAGATTGGGAATTTTGGACCCAATGTCTAAGTGAAAACAGTAAAAACCATCTTCAGCTGCCATTATATAACTTCTTTCTTCATTATCACACAGCAGATGATATTTATTTTTCTGTTTCATATTTTGCTTTCTAACCTGAGCCACAGGCCAGATTCTCCTCCTCTGTAACTCTGCAGGGATTCTTTGATTTGTACCTTTTGTGGTAATTCTGCTTGGCATTCCAACGCGGCTTACTCTCTTTGGGTTTTAATACATGAATTTCTTTGCTTTCACCTGCAGTTGATACCTTGGAATGAGAAGTACTTTATCAGCAGGAGAAATCTAAGAGATAGTTGGAGTTTGGAACTATAATAACTAAGCTTGTATTTCAAAAATATGTAGGGGGAAGAAGAATCTTTATCATTTTGCAATTCAAATTCTAAAATAATATTACAATATAGCAACCACTCCCTAGATTAAAATGATATCGTTACAATACTTTCTTAACGTCATTTATAAAAATGGTTTCATAAAGACAAATTACCAGATAATAATCTTTAAGTCTGAGATTTCTCAGAAAGAAAGCTGATTCTCTGTATGGGCCAAATTACAAAAACCTAGGCCTTTTGTCTAAAAAAATACAGTTCCTGAAATGAGGGCAAAATTATTTGAAATTCAACCAATCTTTGTTTTAAAAAATGTGCCTTTTATGTTCCAGGTGTTTTCCACAATGTCTTTGTGAGGTGGTAACACACTCTGAGAGTTCCAGACAATCTTGACATGACCTTCAAGAGACAATCACACACACTGTGAACATTTGTAATATTTCTGACCATTACTTTTTTGAGCTCTCTTTGATGATTCATATAGTAGAGAACCGGAAGGGATATTTTCCTTCAGAGCCATAAAAATAGCCAAAATGTATTTTTTTTAGCCATACATTTCAACATGCATAAATTCTCTGGCTGATATTTCTTGCCATTTGGTCCAATTATACTTCCTGAAGACACCGTATGAAAAGAACTAGTCTAATTTAAGAAGGAATCTGTCCCTGGTTAAACAATACATACAAAAAAGAAAAAAGAAAGCATCCAATTTAGCCAACTTCCCTAAAGACTTGATTTTTGTTTTTTAAATAGAATATTTAAACAAAACTTACTAAGTCATTTTGTTCTCAGTACATTTAGGATTTTTTAAAAATAAACACCATAAACAAATTAATTTTAAGGTCAAAGAAATGCAATCTAAGTAGATCCCTTCTACATGCTGTTATTCTATTTTGTATAACCTTAGGTATATATATATATATATATATATATATATATATATATATATATATTGCTTTGGTCAAGAAAATTGTCTTTTATTAATAAAATCTATTTCAGTGGTAAGTTTGCATTCAGTGAGATTTACCACAATTTTCCAGAGATTTATTAAACCCTAGATAGTCTTCCAAAAGTGTGAAAAGTCAGGATATTCTTAAAAATTAAAACTTACAATATGTCTTCCTTGTACATAGGTTAAATATTAAAGTTCTGCTATTCTCTACTATGATGAGAATGCCTCCTTGGGAGAACATTTCAATTTTAGAAAAACTCTGAGTATGATTTTCCCTTTAAATTAAAAATTCACATACATACAAAGGAAGAAAAGTACTTATTGACAGATTCCAACTTGCGCTCCAATGGCAGTAACTATTGGGAGAAATACTCTCAGTCATGGACTCTACTCAACTGAGAATAGTGTCATAATTAGAACTATGAAGCAAAAGCATAAAATATGCTGCAGATTATGATAAATTAATAACACTTCTGAGTGATTCAATGGGACCTTTATTGTAAATGGAGATAAAATCTGAAGAGAAAGGTATAACAAAAGTACTTATGGCAATAAAAATGTTCAACATTTTAATGGTATAGATTGCAAGATGTTTGTTATAATGGAAAGTACAACCTTAAATTCTAGATCAGTGGTTCTTAAAATGTGGTTCCTTAGCAATTGCAAAATCTTCCAGGAACCTGTTGGGAATGTAAATTCACAAGACCAGAGATCTGTTGAATCAGAAACCCTGGGAGGGGCTCCAGCAAACTGTTTAACAAACTTTCCATATGAATTTTATGCACACTCAACTTTAAGAAACCTATTCTAGATCATCATTTTTAATATGTAATGAAATCAATAATAGGTTCACAAAATATTTTGCAAAATCAGTAATAAATAAACCTGAAATGCATATAGTGTTATGCAAATTACAAAGCATTTTAAAATATATTTATTATTATTGTGAGATGGGTTGGAGAGGCACTAGTATTTTTACTTCACAAGATTAAAATGAGTTTGAGAGACATTAAGTAAATTTCTCAGTCTCACAAAGCTAGTTTAAAGGAGAATTAGATTAGAACTCTGTCTTTAGTCAATAAAACCTGCATGTTGATACTAAGTAAAGAAGGTTTTCAGAATTAGAAAAGTTGTTTAACACTCACTGGCATCCAAACAATGTACACTAAAAATATTTAAGCAGCATGAAAAAATACTAAAAATCTTAGAGTTTATATTGAACACAGTCATTTAAAATAGGTATTCAAATTAAGTTCTACTTCTGACCAAAATCAGATTGAATAAGTTCTAAAACTAGAAAAATCCTACTTAGCAAATTTTTATCTAATAAATAGAATAATCATTCATTTTTGTGACTGCTGGCAAAAAAAAAAAACAGTAGAGGGTCCCAGAGAATGCTGTTTTCATAAAAACAGAGTTAAAGGTTAAATTTGTAGTAATTCAAACATTTTGAATATTAATTCTACAAGTATTTGGTATAAGAAGTAAGAATTCTATGTGGAATTCTTGTTTCCTATCAGAAAAGTAATTCTAGATATACTTTGCTTAGTAATTTTCTAAAGTGAGAGAGAAACTTCTTATCATTTGCTAAGCATACCTTCCGAAAATTAATGATCACAGTATTTATTCTAAAACGGTTTCTATTATGACCCAATCTCTTTTTATGGACTCTTCATCATTTTGAAAGAAAAAAATTTAAGGATGTTAACATGCTTGACACATTTTCAATTTGGATTGACACTACTCAAGACATAGACATAAATGGTATTCGTTCAAACTAATATATCCCAGAATCTGTGAGAATGTCTGTTATCTATAGAAAGATTAAAGCAAAATGCTGGAGAAAACATGTTTCAGACTGTTGCAGATGTTCTCAGATCCAATAGCATCTCTAGAAAAAAATATGTGTGAGATATTTCTTTGAATGACACAGGAGGACAATTTAAAATTTAGTCCAGGATTTCTCCGACTTGAATCTAAGAATGTATTCTGGAGAATGAGAAAATACTTAAGATTTTTTTTATGCATTACTTGTCATTTTGTTAGTAATCTTAAAATACCTTACCAGTTATAGACTTTGAATTCATTATTCACAATTGAATACATAATATATTTTTAAATATAGATCATGTTTCTTGCATTATACTTTCTCAAAATAGGGTTCAAATATATAAAACAACATAAGTTATGAGAATCCTTTTTCTTAATAAAGTATATCTTCATCACTGCATTTGAAAAATTATTGCAGCAATTTATTCAGTCAAATCTGATTGATCTGGAAAAAAGGAAATTCTCCCTTAGGAAGTACCAATAATATGAAACATTATTTTGAAAACACTTAGAACAGAGTGATAGTGGCACAGTTTAGCTACATTTTATTCAAATAAGTTGAATCATTTTGATTAATCTTGAGGGATATACCGGAGGGACAATATGTACCAGCAAAGAGGAGTATTTTGTCAACAAAAAAATGTTTAAGTTTGCTGAAGCACGGTCATAATATAAATCAAACTAATTTCATTTGTTTTTAATACTGCTTTACATTTCTTACAAGTATGTCTACCCTGATCATTTATGCCAAGAACGAACTGTCCCCACTAACCTACCTCTGATATATTGCTGTTCACTTCACAAGACACAAAATTCAGACAAAAAAACAGCTGTTCAAAGGGCAAAGACCCTCAACTGTAAAGTAAGACCAACATCTGAGGATAGTCTTAAAGATAATCAAAGTGTGTTGACATTCAAAAATCCCAAGGATGAAGAGTCTGGCAGGGAGGAGATAAATACATTAAGATAAAGTGGAAAAATACACAGGACATTCAGTATTCTACATAACTGTCTACATGTACTAGTATCTCTTTGTATTGTCCTATTCTCAATTATTTGATTAGTAACTGAAATCCCTTGTCAGTATTTTTAGGTTAAAAAACAGCTCTTTTCTGAAATATTAAGCCATAGCTAGCCAGATTTCTCAGTGTCTGAGAAGAAAATTACAGCTCTTGAAAAAAAGAAACTCTGATGCTGTATTCTAAGTGGAGGTATCAATATGAATACATATAAATAAATAGATGATAGAGCTGTGTGCACACATGTATATATAACATATTTATAATACTTTATACCATACTATACTATAATGTGCTAATAAGTATATATATATATATATATATATGTATGTATATACACATACACACATACACACATACATAATATACACTCCATATTAAAAGTAAACAGAGCTTTTGCAAAATTTTCTGATGACAGGATTGGGTTAGAAAAATACAGAATGCTCTTGGAATATATTTGAATACAGAAATAAAGAAATGGCCAAAGTCAGGATATGTCAATATACAGAAAAAGGTAGTTTGATCGAGCTCGCATTGGCAAGCTGGGATAAATTATACATCATATAAATAATAAGAATAGCTTATAACTCATTGATTTAAATGAATATAAGAATCTATGAGGTCATTACAATGTAAGTAAATAAATGTTTAAAAGGGAGGAGAAAAGCTTACCTTTACATAAACATGTCAACTAATGAATGTAGAAAAATAAGGAATTAGAGATTCACTGTGTGGACTTAATCATTGTAACATTTGATTGAGGTGCAAATCATCAATTCATCAATGGAGACTAAAACTAGAAGGTGAATATTGATGAGACAGGATATTTACAAAGTCTTAAAGTATCTCTCCACAAGATACTTATTAATTATGAAGGGGGAAATAGTAACTTTATGGGAGAAACCTGGCAGACACCACTTTAACCAAATGAACAAAGTCAATTTACCTGTAATGGGACAAATGGGTATCACGTGCCTCCTGAGAAAGACACAACATCAATTCTGTGGTATTCTTGCTAAAAATGCATAACCTAAGTCTAATCACAAAGGAACATCAAACCAAATTTGAGAGACATGCTGAAAAATAACTAGTCTTTGCTCTTCAAAAAGTCAAGGTTATGAAAGACAAAGAAAGATTGGAAACTGTTCCAAAGAAGACTGAAGAGAAATGGCAACAAAGCACAACATGTAATTTCAGATTAGAAAAAAAAAAAATTATAAATGACATGGACATTTATAACTAGCAACATTTGAATAAGTTCTTTACCACTACTTAATATACATACTTTGCTATAATATATGGTGCTGCATGAAAGGAAAGTAAAACATTTTCTCAACTTCCTTAGGGTCTTCAGTTGAGTTTGAAACTTTTAACTGACCAAAACAGATTAACAGGAGAAAATATTATACATTTAATTTAATTTTTATGGGTACATGGGGTCTTCACAAGAGAATGAAACCCAAAAAGTGCATAAAGATTTTACAACTTTTAAGTGAAGAAACAATAAATTTGTTAGTAATTGACAATACAAAGGAGTTTAAGTTATAATAAATAGAGGTGTAATAGTGAAGAAGTAACTAGGAAGATAAGGGTTAGTTTAAAAAGACATTTTTTTTGACCCTGCATTTCTTGACCCTACATTCCCTGTATCTGGTGATGAGAATATTTTTTCCCTCCTGGTACAAGGAAAGTATCCTTCCCCTGGTAGATTTATCTCTTGCATTGAAAGAAGAAGGGTAGGGACTGTGGGAATTGCCAGAGTAATTTTTCTGGCTCTTCTGTTTTCTCTAATTCTACCAGTTTTAAATATTCCAAGGCAACATATTTTGAGGTAACATGTCTAAACCCCATTGGTGACTATACTCTGATTTTATCAGACAATATATATGCATGATAGGAGATTATTATTCAGGAAATCTAGAAGAGATTTAATTACTTGTATCATTTTTTTCAACATTCTGACAATTTTTAAATTATTTTAAAATGGGAAGTTAAAAGAAAACACATTCCTCCAATTGTGTGGGAATTTAGAAAATGGAATAGAAAATTCAGTTGGGAGGTTAAAGAATAATCTCAGGAGACAATAGTGTTATAGTCTGTTTCCATAGGGAAGCAAGAACAAAGATGCCTTAATCCTCTTTATTAAGGAGAGTGATCTACTGGGAAATGCAAACTAAGTTTTGAATTAGAAGATAAAATATGCAAAAGCATAATGAGAAAGGTTTTTTTTTTCTATTTTAAATATATTTTAGCATCTAAATCTAATAAAATAGTACACTGGCAAACAGAGAGATATCTCTAAGTTATCATTATAGTCAACAATAGCAGCTGTGAAAGTCACTCTATCCTTAGTGAATTTGGAGAGAAAACAGCATCAAGGAGAGATACTAGGGGGCTACACAGGAGATAAGCAAATGTTTTCCTCATTTTCAAAATACAGATCCCAGAGAAAAGAGAAAGTTAAGTTTGCCATCATACAGACAAATTTCTGGAATGATTTTCAAATATTTGGATCATAAGAGTTTAAGAAAAAGACGATAAATGCAAGGATCATTATGATGAAATCAAGCCAAACTAACTTCATTTCTTCTTCTGAGAAACTCACAAGACATTCAGGTCAGAAAGAACCTACATACATTGTATTTTGCTACCAAAAAGCTCATTGACAACAATTTACAACAAATCAACATTAATAAAATAGAAAAATGTGGGCTGATTCCACATTCTAATACAGTTGGTAAGAAGAAGGTTTGAAATCAATTAGATCATTATTTCAAAGAATGATAACTGGAGAGAAGATTATCTCCTAGTCAGAAATTAGAACAGAAAAGGCAAATCAGCCAAATTCATTGGGCATGCTTTCAGAATCAAACTACAGAAACAGAAATGAGGAATACTTCCACAATTTGGAATTATTGGTTGATGATAGCAAGGATATTGGTTCAGTAAATTATGTCTGATTATAAAATATAAAAAATTTGGGAAGTACTGAAAACAAATAAAAATAAGTGTGCCGTCACAACCAACATATAGAGACTCACATAACTACTGTTTTGAATTTTCTTAATTGTATGTAGAGGTATGCATGTGTATTTTAAGTGGAATCATGCATATTTATTCATTATTTCATTTAGCAACTATGTACAGCATTCCTTCTAGAGCCTAGTACCATTCTAAGTAGAGGACGACCAGCTGAAAATAAAATAGACAAAATATTATGAAATATCATGAAATACGAAAATTATAGTCTAGATACAATTTATTATTTTATTTTCTTCACTTAAAATTACAATAAATGAATTCTTTTGTCATTATTTTAAAATGATATTAAATAACTGTGTAATGTTTTCATTAGTAGCATTATGACTCATTTCATTTCCCTATTGTTGGATGTCTAATTTCAAGTTTTGTTGCTATAAATAACACTGAACAGTTTTGTGCATAATTCATTAATCACATTTATCATTTCTTTCCCTATATATGACCCAGAAAATTTTATTAATGCTCAAGTCTTCCTCCATATTTTCCAATTGTCTTATGCAAAGATTGTTAAATATTTATACACAAACAAGAAACAAATGTGCTTATCGTCTTCACTATAAACATTGAATTAAAATTTGAAAATAAACCAACTAATAGAAATTTCAGGTTTAAGAAGTTTCAAAAGATAATTATATTACAGTAAGGTTGAATTTTCTGTTTATTAAATATTTTCATTCACTTTTTTGTGAATAGTCTGTCATAGCATTTTTCTACTTGTTTACATTTTTTAAAACTCTGTATAGATAGGAAGAATAATTATTTGACAAGATAAACTTTGATATGAAAAGAATATAACAAGGAAAACCAAATGTCTTTCCTCTCTCACACACAGGCACACAAGAACACATGCACACACACACACACACACACACACACCCCTATATATCCAAGCAAAAGAAGAATTACTGACCTAATATACTCCATCTCAACTTTAAAGCCTAAAGTTTGGCGTGCACTGGTGGAGCCATGTTTTGTCAATCTCTTCTGAATGAGCAAGCCACACGTCCCTGGGTTTGAGTCCCACGCCACGGGTGGGGATGGGTGGAGTAAACAGCAGTTTGAACAACTAAAGTAAAATAAAAATAAAGATGCTTCTCCCTCCTTTATCTTTCTGCCTGCCTGCCAACTCACCTTCACTCCTGCCTGTACCTTTCCTTTAAAAACACAAAAAACTAAATTTTTCAGATAATATGAGTAAATGATGATTACACTGATATATGAAAATCCCACTCATAATTAGCTATAAATTTTAAGAAGGCTATTGACATGCAAAGACTTTTCAGGAAAAAGAGTGGTCAGAAAAAGAAAAGAATTTAAAGTTATATTGTGTCAAGAAAAGCAGAAGTGAAGAGATTTACATTTAGAAATGCATTTTTTTTCTTTCCAACTTTAAAAAAAAAAGAGAGATGATGACATTCACCAGAATAGACTAATTTTGTAGTTCTCTAGAGTATTGAATAGCATAGGCATCAAACACAATAGAATGTGAATGACTGATAAGTAGTGTGCATATATGTATGTGTGTATATGTATATATGAGTAGATCATATATATATATGAGTAGATTATTGAGTCACCAAAATGAACCAAGATCAATGAGTAGAAATCTCAATTATATGACTCAGTCAACATACTCTCCCGATTTTCAGGTTTTCTTCACAAAGAATAAACTGCCTCAAGCAAAAGTGAGTACCCCAAATACTTTAAGGAGGAGAAGCAATTGGGAAACAAATGAGTTAACCACCAGCAAAATATTTAGTAAGCCTTCTTCTATGATTGCTAAACTCTATGAAAGAAGACAATATTATATAGTATTTAGAAATGCAATGAATGAATGAAATAGAAGCCAAGAAATAGACATTTGCTTTGAAGCTTGAGGTGAAGGCAGTAGGTTGAGGAAAGTGTTCTTGCGAAAGGCAGACTATTTGAAAACATATTTCAAAATGGAAAACGAGTATCAAGAGCTCAGATTTTAAATCTCCTGCAGTAATTTCAATCATTTTATACCTCTTTTTCATTTTAGAAGGAAATCATTAATTTGAATGTGATAGTTGACCAAAAGGTTGAATACATAGAAGATGTTAGTGAAGCACATTTCATTCATAGTCATTTTGTGAATAATAAAGAACTCTCAACAAATAGGATAGTACGTCATTACTATTAGCACTCACCATTTAAACATAGCTGGCATGATAAAATAAGTTATATGAGAGAATGGGTATAATTGAGATAAGATTCTTTCTCTAAACTTTTATACCTAATACATTAACTGCAATCCTGTTTCCAGCCAAATTAATCAAACAGATATATAAACTATTTAAGACGCTTGAGTGGGAGAGCCAGAACCACTCTTTCTAGGCTCAGTCTGCCAAAAACCATTGGAGGCGTCTCTATTTCTAATATTAGATACTACAATTGGACCTCCGCCTCCTGTCTCCAGATAACTCTTCAGTGGGGCCGACTTGCTCTCGGCTTCTGTGAAGATAGAGAAGAAGATTTGTGACATTCTGGGATTTTGCCAGAATTCAGTGGGTGGTAGGACCAAGGCTGAAGGCCAAGTGACAAACCCACTAGATATCTGCACAAAACATATACTCATGCTTTTGTTGATTAAAGTGTCACTTTTTTTTTTTTAATCTGAGCGTAGGGGTAGGGAGGAAATAATCTACTTTTTGAAAGTGTCTCTCCAAGAAAATAGTTCCAAGTTGAGGCTGGTATACTGTGAGGGAGAAAAAAAAACAACTAAAATAAAAAGCTTAGCTGTAGTTCATTAACTTTAATTGGTTTTTGTTGCCTCTCCTCAGGTTTCCTGGATCTTTCAGCCATCTCCTCCCCCAACTCTCTGCTTCCCCTTCTTCTACCTCTCGCCTCCTCCCCCTCCAATCTGGCTTTCCCTCCTTCCTGGCAGCATTTATAGCTTTAATTTGATAGTAAAAAATGAATCCAAAATTACAAAAATCTTCAGATTCAACTTCTTTAAAAGAAAATGAAGTTTTGGAAAAAAAGAAAAGAGATCTCAGTTTACAATCAGCAATCCTTCAAAGGCACATGTCCCCTGCACAGGACAGGTGCTCTATAAAGGTGACATGATGGTGCCCATGCATAAAACCATGCATCTGCTTACAAATGTCTATTGGAGGACTTACAGGCACAGTCCTGGGCCCTGAAGACAAGCAGAGAACCAAACAAAGTACCCATTCTCATGAAACTTAAGAGTTTATTGGAAAGAGATAAAAATAATAATAATTAAATAAACAAACAAATATATTAAAACTTATTAGTGAAAAATGCTATAAGAAGACTTAAGACCTAGATAAAGAATTGAGTGATGGGTGTGGTGAGCCCTGCTGGTCTAATGGATAAGGCCTCTCTAGATGCAGTTCGCATACATCCCAAGGACCCAGTTCAAGACCCATGGCTAGCAAAAGTAACCAAGGTGAACAATTAAATAACATACATAAATGTTTCTTCCTCCTCCCTCTTCCTGCCTGCCTGTCTACTTGCCTTCATTCCTACCTGTATCTTTCCTTTAAAAAAAGCAATAAAAGAAAAAAAGAGAGTGATGGGTCAACAGAGACTTTTTTGGGGAAAAGACTCATCGAAAGAAAGTGAGAGTATAAACCATGTGACCTTTTGGAAAAAGTGTCCTAGACAAGTGACCATATAAGAAGAAGACAGTGAATATAGCTACAATGCAGTAAATAGAAGGGCATGTGAGACAGTGGGATCAGAAAGAAACAAAAGAAAAATAAAATAATAGGACACCTTTTACATTCACCTCTACCATTGGAGAGTATTCTCTGTAATAGTCACCAAATCTATCAGGTCCTAAACAATTGCTGTACTGAAATTTTCTAATCATCTATTTTTGAAATATAATGTTTTTTTAAATGCCTACTTTAAGTCCTCACATTCATCATCACAAAATTAATCTATTAAACAGCCTTAATTCGAAGAGGAGTCTTATTTGGATTGGAGTAAGAGGGGAGATGGGGCTAAAACCTATACCTACTCAAGATTGTTCATTCTTAGCTTCTGAGAACTGACCCACCCAAAATTAATTTAGTTAAGCTAAGTGAATTTTTATAAAGTACTTACCTCCTCCACTTTATATTCCTGAAATATGTCCTAGGGTTATACTCAAGTTGATTCAAATATAGTATAGGATCTCTCTGTCTCTCTGTCTCTCTCTGTCTCTCTGTCTCTCTCTGTCTCTCTCTCTGTCTCTCCTCTCTCATTTATCTATATATATTATATACTGTATATATGTATATAAAATGTCCCATACACAAATGTATCTACACCCACCTATATCTACATAAATAGAAATGTGTGTAATGTCTGTGTTCCATAACCCAGGCCACAGAAAACAAGATACGCATTTTACCACCTAAGTTTGATATTTAACTGTGACTTCAGAAAATATAAGCACCTGCCTGTTTTAGATCCACTCAGAACTCCCCACATATACAGATTCTTTTTAAAATCAAAGCAAAACCAGAAAGGAATGCTAAATTGCTTTTAGGTCCACTGGATGTTTTCCATTATCCTTGACTTATTTTAAGCTCAAGGCACACACAAGTGCTAATTTTCATCACTAATGTAGTCCAACCTGATCAATCCAGGCAGAATTGCACCTAAACCTCAGACTTAATTCAATGCTTCCTAATGGAAATGGAAGCCAATTTTGAAAGAGAAAAAAGTTTTGAAGAAAGAAAATACTGCAATAATGTCTGGACAAAGAATATTTCCCTGGATCCAGAAGTAAGTTCTAGTTCAGATATATGATGACTGAAAGTTATTTTTACTTTTCTGAGTTTCAGAATCTTCATCTGTAGAAGGTAAGTATGTTGCATTGATAAATTTAAGATACATTTAAACTTTTAAATTTTGTCATTAAATTTTAAGTAGATTCAATTAAGATTGGAAAAAAGATTCTTGGATAATCGGTGTATATATCTTTTGATGACATTGTGACTAACAGAATTCTGGTCAAGTCTGACAATTTTTCCATGTAGAAAATAGATTTAATGTAAGGATAACAGGGGTAAGCACAAAATAAGAAGAGATTTTGAAAAGAAAAAAATAAATAAAGAGGGCAAGGAAAATGATGTTAAAACAAAATCCAAAGCATGATATATTTCTGTAGGCAAACAAACTACCTATTAGATGCTAAGAGTACAACAACAAAAGAAATTCATATAGTTTACCAGTTGGGAGACAGTGAAGTACTATTAATAACTGCAAAAGCAATGTGAAGTAGCCATATTTCTCAGATAATTACTCATTCCATGGCCAGGGAAATTTAGAACTTTAGCTCTGTTATGGACTAAATAATTGTGTCCCTGAAAGATTAATATGCATGACCCTAACCCCAGTGTGATGATATTAAGAGATGGAAAATTTGGGAAATGATTAGGTTTGGATAAAATCAGGAGGATGGAGTCTTCACAATTGTAGTAATATCCTTGTAAGAAGTAAAAGAAACTCCAGAGCTGCCTCTCTCCATATGAGTATATGAGAAGGTACCTGTTCGCATGAACCACTGGATAAGAAAGGTTATCTATTAATAAAATTATATGGAAAATGGGGTACAGGAGAGAATTTTTACAAATTTCATAATAAAATCATATGGAAGAAAGAAGCAAGAGGTAGCTGAGAAGAGACTGTTTGAATGATGCTATTACTGTTTCCTCTATTTTGTACTCTCTCTAGTGAAGGAGAGATAGAAATTAAATGTGGAGACATTGAGATTAGCAAATTATAAGTGTCCAAAGTCAAGAGGCTGATATTTGAAAATTTCAATATCTAGAAATTACTCCTTCCTCCTGTTAAAATTAGATTATATTTGCTAGAATTAATGTTTCATATACAACCTTATATGGGATATAAATGTTCACCTAGGTCAAGACTTTTGAAAAATTGAATAACTGATCATATGTTTCTCAAATAGTCCTCATATTACCCTTTTTGTGAATTCATGTTCCCTCGAATTTTTTTCTTGGTAAGTCTGGGTAAAGCTTTGCCAATTTTGTTTCTTCTAAAAACTAATTCTTAGTTTCAATGATCTTGTCTATTGTCTTTCTTGTCTATTTCTCACTGCAAATTTGTTTTATATGTTGAGGTTTTCCAAAGTTGGGTACATAAACATTTAGATAATCTTGATGAATTAACCACTTTATCATTATATAGTGAACTTCTTTGTCTCTTGTCAACACTCCTTGGCTTAGTCTATTTCTTCTGATATAAGAATAGTTATCCCTGCTCTCTTTTGGTTTCTATTTGCATCAAATAGCTTACTCTACCCTCAACATTCATTCTATATGTAGTTTCTGAATTCTTTGGTGTTCCAGACTAGAAAAGAATATCATCAAAGTTGTCCTCCAGCCCTAAGCCCACAGCCCTCCTCCCTTCTACCACTATACTTTCTCTATGTCTTTCAGCTCTGTCCTTTACCATGAGGCAACTTTGGCACATTTTGTGAACTACCAAGGCAACAATTCCAAACTCTGACCACATTCTCCCCACCCACACACCCCCAGTTCATGAGAACTAGTGGTAATGATAACTGCATGGACTACTATCAAATACAAAGACTCAGAGAAAGGATGTTAGGCAATTTCTGGGATGATTTTGGGACCATCTGGGTAGAGAGTTCTGAGGTACCAGGTATCCGGACCAGAACTTAGAAAGAAATCCCCCATTCTAAGGGCTAATTATTTGGATAACAGATCTCTTTGATCACATGAACTCTCCCCAGCTGGAGGTGGTTCAGAGACTTAAATCAGGACCCCTCTTGCCCTGGTCTGGGAGTGGCACCAGCTCCAATCACCTTTAAAGAGTTGCACATGAAAATCAGCAGGTTCTTGAATGAGAGAGCACATTTCTACTTTGCAGGAGTGGGGATGTTTATAGAGAAGAGATGGCATTTGAGCTGGGTCTTACAGCATGAGTGGGAGTTTGCCATGTAGAGAAAAGAGGGAAGGGCAGTCCAGGAAAAGAAACAGCATATGGGAAAACACAGAGTTTGAAAGAGTGGCATATTCAGAGAATGGTGACAAGTTCCTTGTGGTCGGAGCATAGGGGGCATGTGGGCGATGAGAAGAGATGAAGGTGGCAGGTTTGTTGAGGAAAAGATTGGGAAGACTTTGGTCAGAATGAATGCAGTTCTCCCAGAAGGTACTGGAGATTATGCAACACAGCAGGGCAGACGCTTACACCAGCCTTGTGATTTCAGAAAGGACATTTGGGAATGGTATGGACAGACTAGGGCTAGGGAGAGCAAGTAAACTGCATGGCAATTTCATCCAAAAAACAATGAAGCAAAAGACCCTTACTATTAAGCACTGAGTCTACATATGAATGTTTGTACTCATCTTTAACTTCTAGAACTGAAAAAAGAATACAGAAAAGGGAAAATTCAGTATCAAATGCATAGTCACTCCAAAAGTAAAGCAGTGGCAAGATCAGTGATCTAAAATGAAGAGATAGTTAGGAAGTAGATTGTTTAGTACTTGTCTAAACGGGTAAGGAAGGGTGGGTTAAGGGCAAAGGCGGGTCTGAGGATGACTCAGAGGTTTCTAGCTTCAGCAGATTGTGATGATGTTCACTGAGATGAGATGGTAAGGAAAGGGAAAGATTTCTGGACTTGACAAAATTCACTTCCTTTCTAAGATATTGTCCTCGGCGTCAAACCACAGGGTTCCTGTACTGCACTGAAAGGCCTCTGACATTTTGCAGTTTTCTCTTTTTATGCTTTTTAAAGCAGCTCTGGCTGATCCTTGTTAAAGAGATTTTCACTTCTATCTTTTTGTAGTCAAAGTCCCTAAATGGAGTGTAAGTCAAATGATTCTATATGTTATGATTAGAAGATTTAAAAAGGACCAAACAATGGGACTTCAGAGACTCCTCTAGATTAAAATTTGGAAACTGTGGGGCATCCCTGCTATGATTTCTTCCTTGATTGCTTAAAGACTCTATCCCAATGAACTGACAATGGCAGATTTGACTTCCAAATAAAAAGTATAATTGTCAAAATTCTGCATAAGAGGTCAGGAGTTATTAGAAGGGGTTGGCTATTTTGTTTGTGTGTATGTTTTTAATATTTCTGACTATTGACTTTCCTCTTCCCTGAAATGCTTATTTTTTTTTTTCTCCTAAGTCACAGGAACATTGTCAGACAATCTTTTATACCAGTTCTGTGCACATTTGAACTATAAAAGGCAAACTTCTACTCAGCCATTTATACTTTTCCCATTTCTCTCAAACCCTTTGGATAGTATTAAGGACTTCCAGAAGCATTTACAGCCAGCTCAGTTCCTGAGAGAACAATGAATAGACTGACCTAGATAAAGGATGGTGTATTTTGCCAAGGCCTGGGAGAATTCTGGGAGCAGGTACAAGCCAAGCTAATGGGCATGTGAAGCCCAGCTTCCATGCTGCAGCAGATGGGTAGGGCTTTCTCTCAGTCCACATGGGCAATCTTCTGCCTCACTCTCTCCTGATCTGTCAATCTAGACTCATTTGTGACTACTTATATTCAAACAACAAAGAAAAAACAGCAAATTCAGCAAAAACAATATTAGTCCAGCAAAGAAGATAGCAAAAAAGTGGAATATGGTTACATTATCATTGATGGTTTTCAGTTTAATAGGAATATTTTTGTTGGAGCAACTTGAGTTACGTGATTGTGATTGTGATTGCCATATACATCAAAAATTATGGAGGCATCTTTTAAAAAAGATTCTTGCAGGCGTATCATCAGAACCAAATCATTTTGGTTTGTTTTTTAAGGGAAGGTGCAGGCAGAAATGCAGGCAATTAGACAAACATGCAGGAAAAGAGAGAAGGAAGAGGAAACTTACTTGTCCTTATTTCAGTTGTTCATCTTTGCCACTCACTGCCTACACCCATCCTCTGCCCCTGGATGTACACCTGGGTCCTTGGAATGTAAGTGGACTGTACTAGACCAGAGGCAGTGAACTCTTCCAGGGAGTGACTCAGAAATAAAATAATTTTAAGGAGACTGTTTTAAAGCATTTTTTTTCTTTCAATGCTATAAAGCATATTAAGGATTTTTCTCAAGGCTTAAAACATTTATTTTATTCCTCCATTTTTATGTTTCTAATTAATTCAAGTTTTTTTCTAATAAAAACATATTTTGAAAGACCTCAATTATTTGCTCTTCCTAAATGTTTTCCATTGCAAGGATTAGAGGTGATAAATCACATTCAGTTTATCTCCTACGGTTTCTTCTAGCACATTGTCAACTCCCCTCTCACCCTCATGTGCACACCCCCTGCATAGTAACTGCATATGGGACAGTGTAAAGGCTGTGGGATAAGTGACACTATTAGCACAGTGTGGTGGCTTTGATGTGTAGCTCTCGGCAGGGTTGCCAGAAGAGTGACAGACTCCTGCTCTAATGCAAAGACTATTTCTCATTTACTCGGTTCACTTCTAATAGTCTTATATTACCATTAGTGGCACAAAGCACACAGACATCACGGCTGAAAAATCTCACATCCTTGGGATTAGCTAATTATTTTGAGTGCCAGCTTTCTATAGGCAATAAGGACTCAATAATAAAAATGAAAAATAATTTTAGAAAGAAAAAGTATTTAAATGTATAACTGGCATCAAAATGAGGTTAATCATTTTAATTCTGAGGAAAACAGTGCTGCAGCCCATATCATCATTATCCCATACCCAGGAATGGTGTGGAAATTCATTTTTTCTCTGCAATTTTCTAAGACTCTGCTTGTCTCCCTGCATGTACCAGTGTTCCACAAATTTAGTTTTGCCAGTTTCTAAGCCCTGAGCTAAAGGCTGTTCCTAGATAGGAACAAAAAATGTAATGAATATTTTTATCCAAAAATAAACCATATAAGGATTGAAAATTGGAGGGAAAAAAAGGATCAGAGGCACCCAAAAAAATAGAGTCGATTGCACTCTGTGAATGAAGGAGGAGTTTACCAATGAGCAGTTAACCAGTAGGTTTAAAGCAGAAGCTGAGCTACCTATAAATGTGGGAATATTTTAAGTGTGTGAAAGCTGTTAAAGGGGACTTAAAAGAACAAAAAGTACCATTTGTTCCCCTAATTAACTTTGAAGAGTCTAATTAAGGGCAACATAAAAGCCTAAGAAATGCTGGTTATTAGGCATGTACTTTAACTTGATCAGTGAGATGGTATTCTTGTAAACAAAGATGCTAATTTCACCCAGCCCAAAATAAACCTCTCTGCAAATATCTCACAACATAATCATGCAGTACCTTAGGAGCAAAAACTCTATCTAGTGCAGGCTGCCTCTTGAGGTTCCTAATTCTAGGCCTTAATGGCACTCAATTTAAAGATGCAATCGAGGATAAAGAACATTCTGATAATTTGGTTTGAACATGGTCATTCCTCAAAGGAGTTTTCCTTACATTGTATTACATAACTTATATGAGTAGTTCTAAGAATTGGGCATTTCAATCATCAATAGGTAGAACTGGATCTCTAAAATAAAGATGAATAGGTTAAAATTTAAAGAGCATTTATCTCTGATTAAAACAGCACATCAGTGTTATTCAAGTTAAGTTAGGCTTTGCTATTGCTTCAAGAATAGTGCTGAGAATTTAGTTTTAACACTCAAATAGATTTAGGGAAAAAAGAGAGTAAGTCTTTTCAAAAACATTTCAAAGAATTTGCCAACAATATAAAAGTTCTGATAATGTTAGAATAATAAGATTATACAACTGTGTTATCTAGCTTTCCTTTCATTACTCTAAATGGAGTAAGTCCTGATGATCACCCAGAGTTAAAATTCTGACTTTTGAGAATTTATTTCATGTTTTGATTCAATGAGGACTATCTTCAACTGGGGAAACCCAGATGAAGGTATTTCCTAGGTATATTTCACAAAGATGCTATAATGAGACCATTTGAAAGAGTTTTGCATTTCTTGTGGAAAAAGTATTACGATTTTTATTATTGTCAACAATACTAAGCACAGGAGTGCATGAAGGTAGACAATTGGAACTTAATGGTAAAAACACACCAAATGGGATTCCCAATCCTGTTTAGTGGTTTGAATTAGCCATAGCCTGCAGTAGTCACTGCAGTTTTGCATCTGACATACTATCAAAAGTAACCCTAAAGCTTGCAGCTGGGGGAAAAAGTGGCTTCTGTGACGCTCTGAGACTTTGACTCCAACATCAGCACTCAAAAGGACAGTTTTCAGAAAAGGGCAGTGTCTAAGAACCTTGAGAGGAAGGATTATACATTATAAATATAATTATTTTGTATATATTTTGGCATACAGATACTTCTAAGGAATTTATCCTGCTGGATTCTCGATACCTGACTGCCTGTGCTTACCTGGCAGAATCTGAAGGGATGGCGACTGCGCTGAGGGTCTCCTGCACCTGGAACACAAACTGAATGTGTACATTGCAGACAAGAACAAATGACAAATAACTGGAGTCAAATTGGAATAGTTACACAAAATTAAGCACTTTGGACTTGGACACAGAGTGACCTAAACTGTAAATCTGAAAATGTTCTTGATTGCCTTGTGCATCAATATAAATCATATGTATAGAGTATCTACTGTATATAAAGCACTTGACTTATTTTAAGAATACTAGAGAGTAGAAAACAATAACAAGAAACAAAAGAATATCAAAAAATCAGAATAATTGTATCCAAGCTCATTTTTTAACCCAGACTTGAAATTAACTTTCAGACATTAATGGGACCAAGAAAGTTATATTACACTGTCATAAACTACAATGCTCTTTTCTTAGAGCAGTCACTTCCATCCCATTCTACAGTGGTTCTTCCATCATTTAGGTAAGAGAATGCCATCATCTTCCACAAGTAAATGCAGGAACTTATGCTCCCTACTATTCATATTATTACTACTTTTATTTTCATGACCCCAATCAATTTGTGGTAAGAACACCCGACTCTCAAAAAAAATCAACGGGGTTGAGAATATGAAAATTTTGTGAATCTCTGATTAAAATATTCTTCTCTGATATGACCAAGTATATTCCATGGTATTTTTCTGCTACACTTAATGTGTGTTGTTGATATGCCTCTAGACTCTATGTGTTTTTACCTGAGAAGAGGGACAAATTTAGTGCCAACTGCTCAGTCATCAGTCAGTGTTGTTTAGAACCTTTCCGCTGCTTTGGGTTAGAACACTTTGAGTAGGAATGTTTAGTCTTCACATAGTATACCCATTTATTTGCCTTTTACTTATTTGTATTATTTATTTTCCATTTTATCTAAATGATCAACAAGAATGAAAATAATTGTTACTGAGAACACTATTAAGTATTGTCCTATAAGAATGTAAGGATCATTTTTTATTTCTTTCCAAATTAAAGAGTTGAAGGAGGAAATAAAGAAAATAATTCAAAAGACTGAGAGATGCTTTTAGGTCTGTTTTCTAAATTTCTTTTTGAATGTAGTTCATACTATGTATAACTTTTTCTGAAAACAAGCATTCTTACAGTAGTGTAAGGGGAATAGCAGCTCCCTGGTCTCTCTCATCAGAGTTCAGATGATTAAATGAGAAATCATGTAGCAAAAGTGACCATTCTTCTCCTTCCAAGTGAAATCAGTCATTATTTTAAACCTGAAAAACAACCTGCTGCTTCCTCCCAGCTGTTTCTCTTAGCCTCTGGGATCATGTTTATGTAGGTATCTTCGTATTCAACCCAGTCCTAACAAGAACAGAAAAAATTTCCAATTCCATTAAGCATTTCTCTTCAAAGTTGCATTCTTACAGGTGATGTTTGCAAAATTCCACAGCTGTGTTGAATGGGCCTGAATACTCTTCCCCACCAAACAATATTTTTTAACGACACATTTGACTGAGCTATAGCATCCAAATTTTAGCCTTCAGAGTCCAATGCCAGAGATAGGTCAACCCACAATTCCTCTGCTATATACTTGGATAAGTGGAATATTTTAACCAGATAATCTAATACCATGGGTTAAATGTATAACTACAATAATAACTCAGCAAGATATTCCACAATACATTTTTGCTGTATGAAGGTCAATGATTTAAAGTGGAATGACAGACACTCACTGTATAGGTAGTCTCCTGTTTCCTGCCACAGATGGAAGTGAACTTGCTAGTAAGAACATTGCCTACCAAACTTAACACTACAGGCCCATTTCTTATGCAGCACACTCTTCAAGGCTTTAACATGCATGAAACAATGGATCTGGACTAATAAATACACACTCTATTTCCCAGTATCTGGTATAGACAAACCACACCTATTCAGGATTAGTGTCAGAAGGCTGGGGTCTATTGCATACATGAAGGAGAAGGGAAGTAACTCAGTCTCAGATAAAATAGACTTAGAATCATTGAGAACGTGATCTATAACTAATCCACTGAGCTAACTATTTGGACAAGAGAAAGAGTGGGACTAGAATAATGTGGGTGGGCCAACATAAATTTTTCACTAGAATTGTTTTACTTTAACCATTCACACTGACATATCCCTGAAAAACAGATTTCAAAAGTATACTGCAGGCGAATCTAAATTGCGGAAATTTTTAAAGGGGGAGAAGAGGCTATAGATAAAAGTACAAATTTACACGCCATCTCCTGAAAGTTATTCATTATTAGCTTTGTGAAATACCTGAAAAACATTTATGATTTCTGTGTGACTTGTTTTATTTTTTAACGAAAATTCCGCGTTGGTGTTAAACAGATTTTCAACCCTCAACAAACCAGATGGCTAATCCAAAATTATTACATGAAATATGAATAGGAAGCTAAGAACTGTACTCTGCAAAAAGATAATGAGAATTTTTTAGCATTTACATTTTTACCAAATAAATTATATTTCTATTCCACTGGTATCTACTTTGGAATTGTAACAAACAGTCCCAGTGATAATTACCAAATATCACTATTTAGGGAAAACTAGCACATGTGTATCATAAATAATAGCATAAATTGATATTTCAGAATTGCCTGTTTTTCCAGATATAGACATTTGGTAATTATCGCCAGAGTTGGCATGAAGAGAGGTGTTTAGACAATTTTTAAAATGCATATTGCTTACTCAATAGATAATGCACTAACGATATTCTGCAATGAAAATCCATACACCAATATGTTACAAGCAGGTAAGATCTTGACCCATTGGATAGTAAAGGGGAAGTATACACTTTGGCTTAGTGTATACAATCAATTTACATTAAAACCACCTAAAACAGCTTTGTCTGTGACTGATAAATCACTTACTAATCTAATAGTGGTCCCAAGGTGGAATAACTTTGACCTTAAAACTAAAATGTTTACTGCCCAAATATTATTTTTATACCTTGGCACACAGAAGTTCATTAATTCTGCATCACTTTGTCTGTCTCCTGCAGCTTTTAGTTCTGACTTATTGTCTGATTGGCAAAGAGTAAATTCCAACAGAGAAAGGCTTAGCACAACTTGGCCAGAAAGTGCTTGATTTTGGCTCCTAATCTGATAGAACTGATGTCTGGGGAAGTAAGTTTCTTTTTGTGTTCAGGTAACATGCAGGGTGTCTACAGACAGCAAATACAAGCATGAGATGGAAGACTTGCTTGATCTTGCCCACTTTAGTGTCTGGCTAACTCTTGGCAAATATTATTTTCAAGAATGGAAAGACCCATGAAATAAAATCAGCCATTACCTGTTGTTACTGACAATAGTGATGGAAGCTGTGACTTGGATAATGGGGAGAACCAACTGACTTGTAGTACTGTGAAACTGTTAAACATTATCGTGCGCAATGTCACTGTGAGAAGATGATACAGCTCATTTTGCTAATGAGAAGCAAAAGAGGAATAGAAAGGTGATGCCAAGAGGCACAGGAAAGGAGGGAAGAAAATTTACAGCAACACTTAAAATTCAAGTAAAAGCTAAATTCTTTACCATTAAGATTAAGGACACAGGCCAGTTTGAATTGACAAATAATAAGAATTTAACAAATGTGCAAGGGAAGCTTAGGCTATTACAAGAATAAGCTAACATAATAAAATAGATGGAATAGAAAAATAAAAACCAACATGTATTAAGATATAGTTAATACCATAATTAAGCAAAATATCAACAACCTCTGGTAAAATAAATTAGGATGAAGAGATGTTCGCTGATTCTTGGCAGGCTTCTAAGACTTGGATAACATTTTTCTAGATTAAATGTCTTCAGCAATCTATTAATTTAGCCTACATGATTAAATATACATATTATATAATTAAATCGTAGCTCTTTTCCTTCTCACTTCAACTCATAGGCCACTGATCAGCTCTATCACTTTTCTTTGTTATTATTATAGTCGTTAATGAGTAAAGCCTCCTGAGACCTAGAGTAATGACCTCATATTCCGGTAAAGACCATTAGAATTCACCTATTATTCTACATACTCCTTTGCAAAGTTGTTTTGGGTTTTTTTTGTTTTTTGCTTTTTGTTTTCATGTGCCAACTTGACTAGCTACAGTAATTCGATCAAACATTAAGCTAGGTGTTGCTGTGAAGGAAGTTTGCAGATGTAATTAAAAGGCCATAATCAGTTGACTTTAAGTAAGGGAGATTATATTGGATAATTTGGGTGGGCTCAATTCAGTAGTTGAAAAGCATTAAAAGCAGAGCTGAGGCTTTCTGAGAAGAAAAGATACTTCTGTGAATTTCATCTTGGTTCAATGCTTTCTTTCTCTTGTGATCGCCCTTCCTCGGGGCTGTCAGACTTACTATCCAGCCCTAGCAATGTGCAAACCAATTCCTTGCAATAAATCTTTTAATATGTATACTTACCGCATGTTCTGTTCTCTCATTGAATCCTGACTGACATATCCTGCAAAATTTCCTAATGTCCCTTGCAATTACATTGAAGCCATGTGACTATTTTGGCAAACGCAATAATAGGTAAGAATGGACAAGTGTAATAAATATGCACCCCTAAATTCATGGCAGCAAAATTCACAATAGGCAAGACATGTAAACAACCTAAATGCCCATCAATGGATGACTGGATGTGGTATAAATACTTACTGAAATTCTAGGTAACTATTATTTAAAAAGATGAAATTGTGCTTTTTGCAGCAACACTGGATGGAACTGGAGGAGGTCATGCTAAGGGAAAAAAGCCAGAAAGATTAAACAGAAGTACAAGATGGTTTCACTCATATGTGAAATATAAAGAAGCAAAACAAATAAACACAAATCTCAACAAAACTCACCAGGCACAGGACTGCCAGAAGAGTAACAGCAGCACACGCTCGTGGTCCATGAAGTTTCTTTACCTCTGTCTTATTTTCAGTGTAAATCATTGCCTGTGAAACCGGTGGGGATGAGAACAAGGGAAGAAAGTTGTTAATGAGGTGGTAGTAAAGGACCTTATAACTCTGGTGGTAAGTGTAGTGTGACATACACACAGATTGAGGTGTCAATTTAATATCCTAAAAAGGTGGCATAGCAGTTAGGTCAGTCATCTCTGGCCAAAATAGTTCAAATGTAACCTAAGGACCTGGGATCACATCCCAGGTCCAGGAGAACAACCAAATAAAAATAATGAAAATGTTTGTTGTTCCTCTCTCTTCTTGTCTGCCTACCTATTCACCTTTGTTCCTGTCTGTATCTTTCCCTAGCAACTAAATGATTTTTCTCTACAGTAAAATCTAAATCTGAAAGCATCTCAATAAATATATACTCAAATTCCTTAGTGAATTTTTTTTAACACATAGATAGGTCTAAGTTATAATAAATATCTTTAAATGCTTTATATATTAAAATATTATGCTGCTTGCATAACTATGCTTGAAAACACTTTATTTCTAATCAATTTGAACAATATGTTCTTCTCTAAATTTGTAAATACTATCAGCTCATCTGGCTAACCAAAAGCAGAGATCGTCTAGTTCCCACCTAACTGATCATGAGCTCCTGATTCACAGGGACTAATCAGTAGGTTTTAATTTTTATCCACTGTACAGATCTTACTGCTTTATTCTTCACTATTTGTTTATTTGTCTTGAATAATAGTCTCAATTTCCCAATAGTATTCTTTTAGTTTTAATGACATCATTAAAATCATTTCTAACCTACATCTGCATGTTATTCCTTTTCTCATGTCATATTTGTCAATAATTGATCTTGATTTTTTTATATTTTAAAATCTTTCTCAGTTATGAGGTTGATAAAGATTATCTTCATGGACGAAGAATTGGCATAAATAATGTGTGTATATATATATGTGTGTGTGTGTGTGTGTGTGTGTGTGTGTGTGTGTGTGTATGTGTATAAACATACATCTATATAATAAATATTCAGAGACCAGCTGCCCCAGTTGAATGTTGAGTGTAATTTGTAAATATTTAGAAATGCCCAACTTTAGAAGCCAAGGAGCAAAAGAATATGAAAGTGCTTATGGTCCATCTGAAGTGTGAATGTCCCTGCAGTTCGAAAGAAAAAGAGAGAACTGCTTGTCAATTATTGCCTGAACAGTTTTACTCTGACTTTTTGGCATCTTTTCCTTCTTTTCCTTAACCATTAATTATAATCCCAATTCCAAAATAATGAAATGTTGCTTTCTCTATGTCATAATGTCAGTCTAAGTACCAAATGTAGTTCCAGTTTGACCTATTTAACCAGTAAGCTTCATGATGTTTTCAAGATGTTTTCCAGACTAGATTTTGGGTTTATTTTCAAAAAAATCTCTTTAATTTTTTCAACAGATAAGTAAACAAGAACAATTATACCTTTTTCCTAATGAGTAGAATGAATCCAGGGTGTTACCGAGGCTGTGGCGAATAAAAGAGCAGCCAAGGTGAGGGGAAGGGGGCTGTCTCCCTCTAAGGTCTCATTGTGGTTTTGCTGTCAAAGTGCAGGAAGATAAAAGCTTTCTGTGTCTTAATAAATGTAGTCATGTCATCTGCCATAAAGATGTGTAAAACCCGCCACCGGAGAAAAACTACAGATTTAATGACTTTTAGGTATCTAGCTATTCACATAAACCCCAAAATTCTGACCACTGAGCTCACACCCCATAAGTGGTTTATGAAATTAGAGGCCAAATGTATTCTTAACCATATACAATGTGTTTACAGAAAAACAGTGAAAACAGAGTCATGACATTTTCAATGAACCCAAAATACCTACAGACTGTTTGCTATTCCAAGACCTGTTTACTGGGAGACATAAATATAAAAATACAAATAAGACACAGAAAGTGGCTTCTTAGCTTTGGAGAGACACAGAATAATCTTGTTCACATGTGCAATTAAACAATGTGCCAATATTTATTTAAATTCTAAAATAATTATCTAGTCATGAAGTAAAGAAGTTTCTTCACTTTAATATTTTAGCTTCATAACACTGAGAGCTAGCATAGGCATTACTGATGATCACAGGGGAAAATGAAAAGCTTTGTATGATGAAGAAGTTAAATAATGATGCTAAGAGTCAGCCTATAAATCAACCCAGTTATTATTGACTTAAAGAGATGATTCTTTCCTATCACGGGTTTTACAGAATAAAAGAGGAACTATTTCAGATACTAAGGTTAGCACAGATAAGCACACAAAATAGTGCGCCTGTTCTTCTTGAAATATCTTCAAAATGTACAAAGAAAAAATAAGATTCATTATCATTAATTAACAAGCATGCTATAAAACATTGTGACAATTTTTTTACATTTCATCATCAACCCTCCCCAATACAGCGAGTATTTTTTTCTGAAGTGCCACAGCTGTTTCTGATTCTTTCACTATTGTTCTGATTTAAAGACCAAGAAGTTTGTTTTCATTTGACACTATTTAATTTTAAAATTATTTGCTAGAAATTTCATTAAAATTTCTGGTTTTGAATGTTCTTCTACTTGAGTAGCATTAACAATTCAATTTCTTCCTAGTGTTCCAATTCTAAGATGGTACCCAAAAAAGTATGCAAATAGGAAGACAAGAGTCAAAATAATTCAACCATTGCCCTGGAGAACTTGACACCTTTCTCATTTCTGTTCCTCCCCAAATCAAACTTTCAGTGCTACCAGATCTACTGACATAAAAATGATGAACCAAATGCCAAAACAGGCCATGAAATAACATGCAAATTAGGTATATATTTGTATAATTGATAATCTACATAAGGTTTGAAAGACTCAACAAAACTGCATTTCAAATGCAATTTCTGGCAAATGCGTGGCCTTTTGCCTTAAAGGATATCAACTCCTCAGCAAATAATGTGGCAAAACTAGCATTCTTAACTTTCTTTCTCAGTGAACAGCACCCTCCTGTAAGCACTTTTCCTGATGGACTGCTATCAAAACCCATTTATTTTATCACACTTAACCCCCCAAAACACAAAAGTTTCCTGTCTACATTTCTGAAAACCTCAATTCAGTACTAATTCTCAATGATTCTATCTAAATTAATAACTAAGACCTACTGGCTTCTAGTTTTGAAGTTTACCCTAGTATGAGAATTATATTACATACATACATTTGGTAAATTGCATATACATGTAAATGTGTATATGTGTGTATATATATATTTATATACATATATAAATTGGAAGTATATTGGTCAAATTAGGAGGAGGCTAGTTCCATTTGATTCTGATTCTGAAATACATTAGTAGCTTGACCTTATGCAAATTACTTAACCATGTGCTTCAATTTATTTACCTATGAATTGAGAGAATAATAGTGTAGTCCCTATCCTATAGGATTGTTTTATGGATTTGTTTTAATTACTACGTACAAAATATTTACAAGCACACCTGGCATGCATTAAGACTTGATAATTAATCAGCACTATTAATTTCATCATCATCAAATTTCACAACAAAAACCTTTCTCACAAAATTGCCCATCATGACATTCCTAAACTTACAAAGTACTCCAAGAACATGAAACCCAATAAGATCTTCACAACAATAACAAATTTCTGTAACATCAGAATGGTAAAGTTCTGCATTCATGATCATCTTTAATATCCCATGTTTGAAATTAAGACTTACCTTTCCATGACAAAAGACATTTCTCTTAAATTACTTTTCCAAGTTTTAATGTAAACTTTATGCTACATAAATAAAAGATTTGTAGATAGTAATCACTTCTATCTGGAAATTTCAAATAATTATGTTTCATAATTTTTATGAAATTTCTAGACAGTATTTGTTGGAAATATCAATATGACAATTTGGATTTTGTTAGATCTGTTAAGCTGTATTTGTGAGTTTGTATATAGTGAAAATACAGCCAATCCTGGGCAAAAGAAATAAATCAGGTTTGGACTTTTAGCATAACCTGTTGATTAACTATGAGTAATCTGTCATGTTCTGGGTCACATTACTACAGAAAATGGAGCGTCACCTCCCAGAGTGCCCCTCTGAGAACTTTAAGTTCATGGGAATGAACAGTAGAAGAGACCTCTGAACTCTTTCCCACAGCTGAATGACAGCTGTGATTCTTTGCCTTCAGCTTGCCTTCTTAAGCAGATTCGACCCAAAATTTATGGTGCTTCCTCCATGGTGTCCCATGCCAGCTCTGTACATTTATTATTCTGTGCTGTTAATGAAGTATATATGCTTTTCCTATCATCCAGTTTAATCAAAATTCCAGAAATAAATTCCAGTAATATGCCTCAGCTGAGGAATGAGGTAGGCGTGTATTCTAATAGACTGACAAAGTTCGTTCCCTGAATCTTAAGTGTAAACTTAAGCACAATTTAATACTGCTTTTTAAAAATCCATGTGGAGGCTTCATTTTATCAGATCACCAAGGTGTGTAGGGGTGGAGGGAAACATCAAAGGGGCAGATGAAGAACTGCAAAAAGGAAATAATAAATTTAGCACAACTCACAGCTTTGTTATGAAATTCAAATGAAATGACAGATGTTAGATGTTTGGTACAGAAAAGAGTCAATGAATATTAGTTCTTACTAATATGATTAATGAACTTTGAGTTCAGATGTATTCAGTATGGTCTTTATTGAGATTTTTGAATTATTGGCTTATCTCTTGAATACTTGGAGCTTAATAAGCTTGTATACTAATTAAGTCCTTCAAACTGGAAAATAAATTAATTTTTCATTCCTAAATTCCATAATTAAATGCATAATTAAGTATGATGAGTTTTTCTACTTCACTTGCACATAGAGTTAAGTGTTATATTTAAACAGAGGAATTATTTTTATTTTATTAAATATTATTTCTAAGATTTTTCAAAACTATAAGAGACATTTTCATAAATTTCATTGTTATATTCTCCAATAAAAACTTTATTATAGCAGCATAATTTAGTAAATATATATCGAGTTTCTGCCTTGTGCCAAGTATAATTTATGGCACTCAATATTCAATGGTAAAAATGCAAAATTTTTATTCCTATGAAGCTTAGGGATGCAGACAATAAGTATTACACATTTACAGACTTTAAGGTAATAGGGGAAAGAAAACAGTGAAGTGTTAGAGCTTAACACTGAGAGAAGAGATTTGAATGGAGCTCTTTGGATGGGACTTTAGATATTTGGGCATGAAATGATTTCTGAGGAGTAGCAGTTATTCACAGATGGTGAGAGAAAGTCATCAAATATTGATGTTTAAGAGGAACAAAAATAGGGAAGACTGGAAAAGGCTGGATAATACAAGATTCAGAAGGCTGTGGGGAGAAGTTGGTTTATCATAAGAGTAATGGGGGTCATTGGATGAGAAATAATCTGATTTGTCTTCAAAGAAAGTTAAACAGGAAAACTATAGAAAAGATAAAAGGAATATTTGTTAGGAAGCATTTTCTGTTGTAGGAGAGAGGTAACAGAGGCTTGGACCAGGGTACTGTTAACGGAAAGGAAGAAAGTCATATTTAAATACTCTGTAGGTAGAGTACAAAGGACCTATGATATATGAGTGCAGAGGAAAAGTCAAAATGCAAAGATGGCAAATGGTGGTGGCATTTACTGAGTTAGGAAGAAAGAAGACACTGATTTCACTGAAGTATAAGTGTGGGAAATCAGTTTTGCTATTGGGTGGATATTTATGCTTATTAAGACCATTAGACATGTGAATGTCAACAGTTCATGAGTTCATGTAGATCCTTTTTAAATTATTATTATTGAGCTAGCTTTGATTTATGAAATATGTTTTATATGTGCAGGTTCATTCTTCATCAAATATGTCATAACACCATGCCCACCAACAAATTTCTAATAGTCCTCCTTCACTGTCCATTTGACATCCATAACCCTTTCTCCTACAAAATATTCTATCTTCTTTCCCCTCTGGTAACCTCAGCTCTGCTGTCAGTTTCTTCCAAGGGTTAGTGTTTGTTTTGTTTTATCCGGTTTTGGTTTGTTTCTTTACATTCCAGATAGGAGTGAGATCATTCAATATTTGTCTTTCTCCAGACTTATGTCACTTTGCAAGATGTAATCCTTATTTTTATCAACTAAGTATTTCCATTGAGTATATTTATCACAACTTCTTTATCCACTCATCTGTTGATGGATACTTAAGTTATTTCAATTTCCTGGCTATTATAAATAACACTGCAATGAACATGTAATGCATATATCTCATGTATTATTGATGTGTTTTTAGACTAAATACCCAGAAATGGAATAATAGGATCATATAATTTCAATCCTCACTTTTTTGAGGAATCCCCATACTGCTTTCCATAATGATTGTACCAATTTTCACTCCCACCAACATCCTTGCCAAAACTTACTACTTTTAGTCCTTTGGATAAAAGCCATTCTCACAGGTGTGAGGTAATATCTCATTGTTGTTTTGCTTTATATTTCCCTAACAACAAGAGATGTGGATCATCTTTTCATGTGCCTGTTGACCATCTGTATATCTTCTTTGGTGAAATGTCTATTCAGATCTTCCTTTTTTATTGGATTGCTTGCTTTTCTCTTGTTCAGTTTATGAGTTCGTATATATTTTGGATATTAAGCCCTTGTCATATGTATGATGTGCAAATATTTTCTCTGATTCTATAGTATGACTTTTCATTTCGATCAGAGTTTCTTTTGTGTGCAGAAGTTTTACAGTTTGATACAGTCCCACTTGGTTTATTTTTGGTTTCATTTCCCTTGTTACCAAAGTCAAGTCCTCCAAAGACCTCTCTAATGTCAATTCCATAATACATATTGCCTATGAATTTTTCTATATATTTTATGATTTCCAATCTTGTGTCCAAGTCTCTATTATATTTCAAATTAATTTTTGTTAGTGTTACAGAGTGATCTAATTGCATTCTTTTGCATGTGTCCATCCAGTTTTTCCAACACCATTTGTTGAAAAGACTTTCCTCTATTCATCTTATTCTCTTGACTCCTTTGTTGTAAATTTAACTATGTATGTCTGAGTTTATTTCTGGGATTCAGTCATATTCCACTGATCTCTATATTTGTAGTTATTCCTATGTCACACTATTTTTGCAATCACTTTGTAGTATAGTTCAAAATCCAGGGATGGGATGTCTTCTGTAATGTTCTTTGCTCTTTTTTACTTATGATTGCTTTGTGTATTTAAGGTCTTTCCATATAAATATTAAAAATGTTGCATTCTATTTCCTTGATCTATGTACAATGTATTTTGATAAGGATTGCATTCAATCTGCATGTTGCCTTAAAAACATAGCAATTTTAGCAGTTAATTCTTCCCAACCATGAACATGGAATACATTTCTATCTGTAACTTCTTTTTTTTTTAACAAGACTTATAGCTTTCATTGTTCATGTCCTTCACCTTTTGTGTTTATTCCAAAGTATTTCATTCTCTTTTTTTTCTACTTTTATTGCAAAAAAGCATGCTTTCCTAGTTTCTTTATCATCTCTGTTTGTATATGAAAATGCAACCAATTTTTATATGTTAATTTTGTAGCCTGCTACTTTGCTGTACTCTCACTAATTCTAACAGGTTTTTGGTAAAGCCTTTAGAGTTTTTTGTATGCACATTATCATGTCATATGCAAAATGTGATAACTTTACTTCTTTTCCAATTTGGATTCACTTCATTTCTTCCTTTTTCTTAATTGCTCTGACAGGACTTCCAGTTCTATGTTGAATAGCAGTGGTGAGAGTGAACACCCTTTCCAAGTTCCTGATCTTAGAGGAAATGATTTCAATTTTTCACCATTGAGTATAAGTTAGCTCTGGGTTTATCATATATGGCTTTTATTACACTTAGGTATTCTCCTTCCATTCCTATTTTATTGAGAGGTTTTATCATAGATAAAAACTGCTGTCAAATGCTTTCTCTATTGATATAGAGTCTAAATTCTTTCCTCCCTTTCACTGATGTGATGTTTTACCTTAATTGATTTGAGTATATTGAACCACTCTTACATCTCTGGAATAAATCCACTTGGTCACAAAGGATGATCCTTTTGATGTATTGTTGAATTCAATTTGTTAATATTTTGTTGCAGTTTCATCAGAGATATTGGCCTGTAATTTATTTTTTGCATGTGATTTCCTTGTCTGCTTTTGGTATCCATGTGAAGTTAGTGTTTGGAAGAACACAGAAAGTGTTTGGAAGAATTCCCTGTTCACTAATTTTTTGTAAAAGTTTGAGAAGAAGTAGTAATAATGTTTCCGAATGGTTGACAAAAATCACTGCTAAAGTCACCTGGTCCTAGGCTTTAATTTGGGGAGGTACTATTGATATTCTCTAATTTCCTTGTTGTGATAGATCCATTCAGGCTTCCTATTTCTTCCTTGAGTTAGTCATGGTAGTCTGTATGATTCTTAGAATCTTTCCATGTCCTCTGGTTTGTCCAACTTATTGGCATATAGCTACTCGTAATAGTCTCATGATGCTTTGTATTTCTGAGTTATCTGTTATAACTTCTCCACCATTTCTGACTGTGGCTATTAGAGCTTTCTCTTTTTTCTTAGTGAGTCTAGCCAAAGGTTTGTTGATTTTGTTGATTTTTTTCAAAGAACCAACGTTTGATTTCATTGATCTCCTGAACTGTCTTTATTGTTTCTATTTCATTATTTCTGCTAAAATTTCTAGGTTTCATGTGCTCCACTTTGTCTAGTTTCTTTAGTTGTATAGTTAGATTGCTTATTTTAGATTTTTTTTGTTTCTTAAGGTGGGCCTGTACTTGTACCCATGAAGATCTTAAGGCTATCATCAATATAGTAGAGTTTGTCTTAAATTAGCCTAAAATGCTCTGCAATGATCTCATGAAATAGCAACAGTCTTCTTCTACATGAAATTCCCTAATTTTGAATGTCAAATACATCTACTGCAGGGAAATATTTGCCTATAATGTGTCATGGAAAGAGAACTCTAGTTAGGTAAAATGTTTCTGTAAGCACATAGCCAGAGACATCCTTGTCACTTACCAATTCTTGAATCAAAATTACAGAATTAGTAAGGTGATATGTGAAACAAGGGTACCATATACTCAAAGTTGTCTAATTTATTGAGTAGAGTGTGAACCTATCAGAAATCTTAAGCATCCTGAGGATATTACTCAGTGTTTATGTGGAAGTTAATTCTGTAGATGGTATTCAGGATAGCAAAGTTGGGTGGAACAAATCAACATCAGGTATAAAAGATAACTTCTTCAGAAATTTCCCTCACAACTATAATAGGAACAGTCAGCTCTTAGCTATGGAATCATGAAACATGGTATCTCCAAGCATTAATAAATATTCTTAGCTGGATAGGGTATTTTCAAATTAGGATGATTTCTGAGTTTCCCTTCATATGTCAGAGTTGCTTCTCAGAGAATATTATAATATATTTTGAACAATTTCCTCCTGTCTTTCTAGAAGATAATAATTCTTTTAAAAAGTGAAAGTGGTATATGTGTGTGTGTCTGTGTGTCTGTGTGAAAGAGAAAGAGGAGGGCAGAGGGTGGTAAAGAGACAGAGAGAGAGACAGTCTTTGAAACATCCAGCATATTACTTAAAACTCATAACAATGGCTCACGAACCTGGTGATCTCTGGTCTGATTGGCATACTAACTCTGAGCTTGAAGTCTGGGCTGCTAAGCACTGTTGTCCTGTGGTGGAGCCAGAAGAGTTACACACTTTTGCTTTTTCCATCTGAGCTGCTACACAAAGAGCAGGGTTTGGAGCATGCTCTTATAGCACAAAGCCATCATGGCTGAAGCTTGATGCTCCAAACACAGACACATTCTCACTTCCACAAATGTTTAAGCAAAGAGTGTACTGAAGAAGGAAATTATTGTCTTTTTATTTCCTTCCTTTCATTTTCTTTTCCTGCAAAGAACACCTCGTCTGGTGTTTTGACTTACAGAAAATGAAAAACAAAGCTTAATTCAGAAACTGCTAATTGTGTTAAAGCATGGATTTTCAAAGAAAGTAAAAGTTCTTTTCTTAGCTTAGAAAAAAACTTTTGAAGCAAAATTATCAACCCTTTTTCTTAAAACCTTTCTTCATAATAAAACAGCTATTCGGGCAAGATTCCTTAAAAAATGTCTGTCAAAAAAAACTGCCATAGCAAGCTAATTTTTCACATTTCTATCAGATCATATTTAAAGTTAGTATACTTTAATGCAGAAGCAATTCCTAATAAAACAGTAGAATCTCATTTCAGAAAGACAATGATTTCAGAAAATGATTAAAATTAATGCAGTAAATATTAAAGAAAAAAAAAAAAAGCTCTGCATTTCTCCTAAATCAAGGAAAAAAGAATAAAATGGTAAGATCATATAAATAGAAAACATTTTCCAAAGGTTAACTATTGCCAGGAGTCAAAGTTTAAAACCTCATCTTTGGATTTCTCGCTGTAGTTCCTCAAGCTGGCAACCCCAACATGAAATTTAAGACTTATACTCTAAAATATTGTACCTGACAATTATTTGGGGAGTAATGATCTATTTTGACAAAGTGCATGTTAGATAAAGATTCAGCATCTCTTGATGACATGTTTTATCCACCGCTCCTTACACACACACACATACACACACATACACACACATGCACACACACATACTTTTGATGTTAACTGTAGGCGCTGAGGAGTTTTGTGCCCTCAACATATTGCCTATTACCCACTCTTTCAAGGGTGAGAGATTAAGCATTTGTGCATGACTGGCTTCTGGAATAGTAAACCCAAAGGGAACATAATCATAGTATCTTTGGGGAGTAACTAACATTGTTTTATGAAAATTATTCAAAGTATGACTACATTTTGATTGTGGTAAAAAGTAGAAAACAGTGGGAGGACTGCAAAGTAGTGTTTTTTTTTTAATTACAAGAATAAGAAATTGGTCAATTGCCATTTACTGACAAATGAAGGAATAACCTAAATCAAATGTTAAAATGGGTAGCAGCATCTTGATGAAGAGTATAAATCAAAATGCTCTTATTTATGGGCGAGTTATAACTATCACAGGGATTGTGGAATAAAACACTCCTCATCTCTGCTTCCACCATTCAGATGCTTCCTCTGCTTTGTGAGCCCTTTGGGAAATCACAGTTTTCTATAAGTTGCATTTTCCCCTTCAGTCAAGTAAACTTATTATGTGATTATACTGCCATTTAATCCTGTGTAATTGTAATAATATACACAGTATGACCTACTCAGCAGCAATCCCCTCTGTCCAGGGATGCAAAGTCTGATGGAACCTGGACACGACAATCCATTTGAAGAACACACTTCTGTCGCTCAGGATGGTAAAATTACTTCCACCAGTGACAAGAACTGATGAAAACATGTGTTCTCTGTTCCTAAGAGATGACAAGTTAAGTAAATCATCATGGGAAAATACTGAGGCATGTTCCCTGATATAAGCTAAAGAGATTGATGCTCCAGTAAAGAAGCAAAGGGGTATAAAGAAAAAAACTTGAGTTGAGCAACGTCGCCTCCAATAAGCTTGTCTCTCAGTGGTCAAAATGTTTTCACTCTCTTACTCTCTTCATCTGCTCTTCTCTGGCAAAGTGAGAGGTGAATCACTTTTGTTCTGCTATGATTATTTTTACCCCTCAAAACACAGCTTAAGGGCTTCCATTTTAGGGCATAATTGCATACAGAGCCAACTTGCTCAAAGGTTTTTTTAAAAAAAAGTAAAACTCCTCTACTCCCAGCAAATATCAAGCAGCAGATGAGTCAAGTTCAAGTGAAAGCAGAGAAATCATTAACCATTTCTTACTAAAAACATACATTACTTACTTCCTGCTCCTAATTCATCCTACTCAGTTCTTTAGCCATATTTTAAGTATTCTCTTGACAGTGGTCCCAATACAATCAGTCTCCATCTTTGCAAATAGCTGACATCAAAAATGGCATTTGTGTTTGAATTCAGAATGTGTCTTATAGGAGAAAAATACCATGTGTGGGAGTTAGAAGTCAGTCTATCTAAGAGGTAGTTAATTTCACTTTGATGGCTATAAAATGGAGGTCATTTAGGGCATTTTTATTTTCAGTGAAGTTATATAATCAATATTCTAAAAGACTAATAATTATACCAATAGAAAAACATTTAACTTGTTACTTTGGCTTTTTTCAAAGTAGAAAGCTAAAAATTAAAATGATTAAAGAATACTGATTTGAGTACAAACCCAAGAATTATTGTTTGCATCTAAGAAGGAACCTAAATTTAGGGTTAGTTTTTGATACTGCAAAAACCAAAATTATCAAACTCAACAAATCATATTTTGAAAAATTTCACATCATATAGCCAACACATTTCTATTTTTCATGTGTCTTCTTTCATCAAGAAGTTGGACCATATCCTCCAATTATTTTATTTAAATCTCCACACCTATTGTCATTTTCAACCCTCTTTGGGCAAAACATAGATGAAATCAGCTCTCAGACAAAATAACTGAGTTTTTGAAGCTTATCCCTGAGGTTATTTTACTAGATTGTGCATGAATCGTATTCCTGACCAGTAAGAATTATTTACAATGAGACATTTTTATCACTTTTCTTCAGGACTTACGGCAACACAGCGTGCCAAAGTTGTCCTCTGAGATTCTTTAAATTCAACAGTGGTACAAACAAAAGCATATTGGATTTAACTGATATTTGTGAAACATGAAAGAAACTATGCTGTCAACAGTTTTACTTACTCTATTAGTTCTTTCTATTGACCACTTCCACACACACCTCAGGGCTTTTATAAAACATTGTACTATGACTCTGCCCAGGTTTTATGCATCCCACAGCTTCCACTCATACCTCAAGTAAAATCCAAACTATATCAATCACCTTTTTAATATCATATGATCTGGTTACGATCCCCTCTCCAAACTCAAGTGGCACCAACGTCTACCTTATAGTCATTGGAGGAGTGCTATTGACCCGAAAAGGCCAAGCTTGTCCACATCTGAGCACCACTTTCTTTACTTCTTCTGCCAAAAATGTTCTTCCCCAGATCTTTATATGCTGTCCTTAACATATTTCTGCTCTCTATAAAATGATATTTTTTTCTGAACATCCTTAAAAAAAAAAATTGACCATTTTTCCTCTAATTTTTACCATCAAACCCTGATTTATCAACAATTGTAGGTCACTTTTCACTATTTGACATTGCCTTATTTATCTTAGTAGTCCTTGTTCATTGTCTCTCACCAGCCCTCATAGAATGTAAATTTCATGACGGTAGGGGCTGTTTATGCTTTAGTTAATACTGTTTTCCTAGCACTTAGTTTGGCACATAGTAAACACTTAATATGTTCTAAATGAATGAACAATTATTAATGTTAAAAAGAATTTGTGTTGATATCTGTTACTACTGCATTATTGTTTAACATTATTATAATTAAATAATATGGTGACCTAGAGAAAGAAAATCACACACTTGTTCACTGAAATGTCAAGTTCAAGGGGTGAAAGTTCATGTAAAGAGGAAGACAAGGAATCTGAAAGCACTTTAAGCCAATTCTTTCACAAATGAACAGAAAGAAAAGGTTAAAGGGATGAAGTTCTTTCAGCTTACCAAATAGGGACCTAAGAGATTAATTATTGTCTTCACATATATGAAGACATTTTTATCATGAAATGTCAAGCTTTTATCTGTCTATGAAGAAAAAAGAAAGGGAAACAGACTTAAATTAAAACTGCAGATAATTAGGGTGAATCCGAGACTCTAGGTCACAATAAAAGGCTACTGAAAGTGATTCTGGAATATAGGAACAAAACTTTTGACAGCGGAGATTTGAAAATATCTATTTTGAATACACAGACAGTAACTTGTAGGAGAGCGGAACATAATTGGAATACCCAGGAGGCCTCCTTTGACTAAGGAATGTGTTGAACAATATAAGGTTAAAATAAAACAGTTAAAATTAATATAAATGTATAAAACTATGTGCGTCATTGTTTTCTAGTCCTCTCCATAAAGCTAATATTCTTTATCTATCTGTCTAAGTCAAAAGTTTAGAAACTGAGTGCATTATAAAGCTGTCATTGTTGATTTCTTCTTTTCTGTCATCTCCTCTTACTTAGTTTATTCAGCAAACATCAAAGGAAGAACAGGAGAAGATAAATATCTAGTCAAACTTAAAGTCACCAGTGCTATAAGAACTACTACTCCTATCTACTGTATGACACTAGAAAAGCTATTTTTCTACTCTTTTATCAACTAATGTTAAGGTATTTAACATGTATTATCTTCCAAGCACTTTCTAAAAGACTTACAAAATTATCTCACTCAAATCTGACAATTTACTGAGGAAGCTGGAACACAGAAACGTGAAAATCATTTTTTCAAGTTCATACAAACAGTAAATGGCAGAGTCGATCCTAGACCAGAATCCACCCTCACTGACCCCATTGACTTCGTTCTGAACCACTCTGCTGAAATAAATTGAAGTATACTAGAAACTGAAAATAATTTATTTTATACAGGTAGTGTTTTCATTTATCAGAGGACATTAAAATCTTCCCGAGTCCCATGAGAAAACCTTTAATAATCTCTCCTTTGAGAACGACTTCCCATCTAACGTTACTCAAAAGTGATCACCAGTCAGTAAGTATTTTTAAGCCAATTCATGCAAACATTGGAGAGACTACCATGCTGATACACAACACAGTTCCAAGAATGCAAACTAGACAAATGCCCATGGTATCCAGCGCTGCTTGCAATATCCCCGTGCTGTGCTCTCTCTGAGACACCCAGTTGGGTTTAGAGTCAAACACTTAATTGCCCCACAGTTGTGTTACTTTAGGGTAACATGGAGGCAAAGAACAACAGTTTTTTCATGTATATAATATTTGTTCCAACAATTATGCTAACAGAGTCACAAATACATAATGACAAATGCATGCAAATTTTAATTAAAATTCTTTATTATAGTGTTTTTATAGAATTAAATATAAAATAAAATAAAATATAAATCCCCACACAGTGGATTAATTAAGTCAATCACAGCGCATCAAATTAAGGACAACACCAGAAACAAATCCACACCTATATGAGCAGCTAATCTATGACAAAAGTATTAAGAACACACAATAGATGGGAAAAAAATCTATTCAACAAATAACGCTCAGAAAATTGGAAAGTCACAGCAAAAAAATGAAGGTAGCTTACTCATTAGCACCATACACAAAAATTAACTTAAAAATAGATGAAGGACTTGGATGTAAGACCTGAAACCATAAAGCACAGAGAGAAAAATACAGAAAAAACACTCCATGACATCAATCTCAGAGATGTCTTTGGGGAAGTAAACACTATGACAAAGAAAACTAAAGTCAGATGAAACAATTTGGTTTACATCAAAAAAAAAAATGTTTCTATGCAGCAAAACAACCAACTGCTGAAGCAAAAAAAGAAGCAAACTGAATGGAAGAAGATATTTGTACAACATGTACCAGACAAGCACTTAATCTCCAAAACATATAAAGAACAAAGAAGCAAACAGCCTACTCAAAACATGAGTGAAGAACAGAAAACACGCTTCTCCAAAGGAGACACACAAATCGTTGGTCTACAGACACATGAAAAATTGCTCTACATCACTCACCATCAGAGAAATGCTAAATAAAAACACAATGATATACCTATCACCTCACACAAGTGAGCATGGCCTATATCAAAAGACTAGAAGCCACAAGTCTTGAAGAAGGTGCTGAGAAAAGAGAATCCTCCAATACTATGGGTGGGAATGTAAATTAGTACAACCTCTTTGGAAAATGACATGAAGATTCCTCAGAAAATTAAAGATGGCTCTACCATTTGCATCAACAATCTCATGTCTATGCATCTGTCCAGAGAACACAAGAACTTTAATCAAAAAAAAAAAAAAATGCACATCTGTGTTCATAGCAGCACAGTTCACAATAGGTAAGATCTGTAAACTACCTAAATGCCCATTAACAGATGGCTGGATACAGAAACTGTAGGACACACACTCAATGGAAATCTATGTAGCTGTCCAAAAAAAAAAAAAAAAAAGATGGAATTGTGACCTTTGCATCAATCTGGATAGAACTGGAGGTAATTATACTAAGTGAAACCAGAAAGAAGAAATGTACAGGATGTTTTCACTCATACGTGCAACGTGAAGAAAAATTAAAAAACCAACAGATGAATTTCAGCAAAATTCACAGGATGCAAATCTGTGACTATCGGGTAAGGGGGAAACAAGGGAAGGAAGGAATTAACAAGGTGATGGTAAAGAGCACAGGGACTCTTGTGGTGTGGTGTGAAATATACACAGTGAGGTATGAATTCGATACCTCAAAAGCATACAGCAATATGAAATAACAAAACAAAACAAAAAGCAAAAAAGTCAATACATTTATATGTATGAAAATTGTTTTAATTTCACTAAAAATGCTCACAGCATATTAAGTAAAAAGGCAATAAATAAAATACACATTATGTGCTCATTTTTGGAAAATAATATCACAATATTTATAAGCATGTATTAAAAAGCATGCATCAAAAGGTTAATAGTAGTTATTGCTTCATGATAAGAATAAATATTAATTTTTCATACATGTGTTTTCTAAAAATTATACATAGTTAAGAAAATTTAAAGAAAGAAAATACAGGCCACCATAATGCTTTGTGTGAAGAATACAAATTCCTCCAATTTGCTAACAAGATTACTGTTTTACAAATAATTTTAATGAAAATGTATGCCTAGGAATGTGACTTCGGCAATGGAAAGAAAGATTTGCCATGAGTTTAAAATAGTAAAAAAAAATTTTATTGTCTTCTCTTCATGGATTTGGGGAAGAAATGAGACATTTGATATTTATAGACATATCCAGCGCCTGAACAAACCTTGTGTGGCAAAGAAAGGACAGCAGATGACAGCCCTGGTACCCAGTAAGAAAATCACTGAATGCCTGCGAGTGACTTGGAAAACAGCCAGAAATTAATTGAAAATGAAATATAATGGGAGGCACTAGCCATGCAGAATATCAAAATACCTTTTCTAAAACTACACAAGTAGAATTCAGAAATTAATTGTTGTATATATGGTTATTCAATATATGAAAGTAGTGGCATTTGAAATTAGCTTTAAATGTTGGGCTCTTCAATGAATGATGTTCCCACGGTGGACCATTCAAATAAAAGAAGTTAGATTCCTACTTCATAATAGCCACAAAAATAAACTTGGTAAAGATTTAAGATTTACATGTATGAAAGCAATAATTAAAGAATTAGAAAAAGTAGTGGAAAGTAGAAAAGGCTTTTGAAGTCATGTGAAACCTCCAAGAAAATTAGTGATAGATTAAAAAATATATGTCCTTAAGTTTCTAGGATTCAAAAAACACTTTAAACAATATAAAAGTGTAACTTTTTAAAAAAGTATTTTCAATCCTAATGCATAAAAATCAGTGCCATTCTTAGCCATAAATAAACTCTCACAAATAGTAAGAAAATAGAATCAACAGAAATGTGAGCAAAGAATATGACTAGGCAAACCAGTGATACAGATAACTAATACTTGAATAATAAAAATGTTCAGCATCACTAGTGGGTGAGTGCAAATTAAACAATAACAAGACACTATTTCTCCCCAGCAAATTAACAAAAATTGTTTTAATTTGAAAATATTGAAGGTTGACAATGCTGAGTAAAAAAAAAAGTTCATGTACTGGATCATAATTTAAAACATTTATTTTGAGATACAAAATAATATTATCTAATATTATCTATCTAGGCATCTACCCCTGGATGACCTCATAATAAATGCTCATACCTCATTGTTGCTAGCAGCGAAATTAATTACATACTATCATGGAATGCTAAAGAAAACGCACCCCCACACAGACACAAAACACCAGGCCAGTACATATTTGAAGGTTTTGTAAATATATGCATTTGCAAACTGAAGCCTAGGTAAGTAAATCTCTTACAGTGTGTGAGAGAAAGAAAGAATGAAACCCATAGCAGTGAGTCCAGTTTAGCAGAGACCTAAACAGCAATGAGTGTTAATGTACCTTTTCACATGCAAAAATCAAAAACAAAAATCCTTATTTCTCAGTTTCAGAAAAGAATATGAAAAAAATGAAATTATTCTGTATAATAAAATCAGAGGATTCTTTTCCTTCCTGAGAGTAAAATTTTTACTCTCGGGAAATAAAAACACAGAAGAGCTGCACAAAGTGCTGAAATGGAAAGGAATCCTAGACCTATACTGAGTAATGTCATCTTAAATTCCTGGTTCTGCTATAATGTCAAATACTCTGTCTTCTCAAGCTTTCAGAAACTTCTCCATGCAAAATTGTGTCCGTCCATGTGTCTTTGTGTTAACAAATTAAGGAAAGGGTCTGAGTTTCACGTGTGGGTAAGAGCCAGGCCAGAGATTCAGAAACAGCTAGATGATACAAAGCAACAAAGAAAAATCGAAAAAGCAAAGAAGTCAGTGCCATGAAAATCTAAGCCTCTCAGTAATTCTCAGAAATCTCGGAGAGTTGGCATGTTCCTATTGTGGGTCTAATAGCAAGGCAAAACCCTCCTGTATAAACACAAAGAGTAGAGATGTCCTACCTGGCATGCAAGTTACACGTTTGTAAATGCAGTGATAAAATGTTTAAACCTGCATTGTTAAAAACTGTTACAGAGGAATGTGTGCTGGAGTGAAAAAAATAAAAATTCATAGAATAAACAGAGAAATCTTCTTTACATTTAATCTCCCCCAGTGAGTCCCAATCACGAGCACATTGCAGATTCTAGACAGTCACAAGGTCATTGATATACAAAGAGACTGAGGTTAACTGTTATTAATGTAGATGCTTTGTGATTCCCCCAGCACCGTCCTACTCTTCCTGCCTAATTTGTATATACCAAGTGGCATACTAGCTATCTATATTTAGATAGGTAAAGTGAATATCATTGTATGTATTAACTGACCAAAGCGAAGAACTGTATATTTTTGGATGTAATTAAGTTTATGAATCCAACTGAACCAGATAATGAAGAAAAATGCATCTATGCAGAATGTGAGATCAGTCAGTAAAATATTATTTTGTAGAAACTGAAAGAAAGTATAGTCCAGACTATTAGAAGTGATCATTTAGAAACTAAGTAGTGAAACTATTTCTCAGGAATACTTATGACAAGCTCTTTTTTGATTAGAGATAGACTGGCAATCTAGGAGGCAGAGAAAATACTAATGACAAAAAGACATCTGGCAAAAGCATCTATAAAAATTAACAAACCTCAGGAAAGAATGAAGTCATTTTATTGCCTCTACCCATTGTCTCACCATATTAGACATTACTAATTAATCCTAGCACTATTTTGGTCTGTTGAGCCAGAGACAAATTGAAAATCCTTCTAAAGATGACAAGCCAGTCAAAAACTGCCAATGGATATGGGTTAAACACAAACCTTTTTAACAATCAAGTGATTGGACAGAAATATACAGAAATAAGCTCTAGGTAAGATGTCACTATACCAAAACAGAACTCAGTGTACATGCCATGGGATAGTGAGGATGATGTGCATGGATTTTGGCCCCTGCATATAGAATAAATTCCAGTGAATCACTCTTTGTCATCAAGTATTACAGAACAAATGTGAAAATTTATATTCTTAAGGCTCCAATCAGGAAAGAATTCACCTTAGCCTTTAAATTTTAACAACAAAAGAAATGCCTAGTCATAGTATAGAAATATGCAAGGCCCAAAGGGTTACAGAAGATCTGATTCCATCTCAAATTCCTTTCTACCGACTCACCAGAAAAACTCTAAACTGGGGTTGCTAGCTCCCTTGACATAACTGCTAGGCCACTCCAATCCCAGAATTCTCATACCACGCAATATTCTGTGAGGGGAGTTTGGGGAAAATTACTGCTCAAGAAATCAGAAGCGCAAAGAATTGCATTCTTCCTAAAGAAGGCTCTTTGCAAAGTTTCTGCTGAATTGAGCTTTACATGCGGGTGGAAAACCTAGTGTAAGGCATGTGGTTGCATTAATTATAAGATTTCAATTTGACAGTTTAATTAGGAAAAGGAGAGTTAGTGTAGGGCTTGCAGAATTCATGATGAATCACATACTCCAACAGACTTCATTTTCATATTTCAATTACACACATTTCTAACTGATGAACAGCAACATAGCATTTTCTGTTTAATAAATGTGATATCTGTTGGAATTGATAACATTAGTTCAGTAATTACTGAGCCATTATTGTCAGACTTTTAAAAAACATGGAAAGAAGACTTAGATATTGAAGTTTAGCATCAGCACAAGACTACATTTTCAAATGTTCTTAATAAAGAAATTTCTTTTTTAACAATGCATTAACTATCCTTTACATGTAGAAGGGTACAACTCAATAGCAGGTATTTGCATGACATTGATTTTGCTCTAATAACACCTTATTTGATTCCCTGACATAGCACTGTAGTTATTGTGTTCTTCCTAAATCTTTACTCAGAATTTAGGCCAAAAAACAGAGAAGTAGGACTTAACAGGCTTGAATGACATAATTAAGATCATGCTAAGATTCTGATTTTTGCTTAAAGTAATAATAATATATAAGAAATTATTTTCATCAATCTAAAGATTAATGTAGATTCAAAGGGAAGCAAAACTTAAATGACTTAATCTGTCAAAACATGTAGAAACTTATGAATTCTTTCTCAGAGTGCCTGCTTTGAGTTCGGGGAACCAAAGTTGAAAAGCTATGTATTCCTATAGATGTACTAGATCCTTTCTTTTGCATGGGTTATGAACAAACAGAAGTTCATTAAATTGAATACAGATGTCTGTTCCCTTAGGGACTAAGAAAAATATCATGCACTGCAATAAACACAACTGCATATAAGGAAGTGAAAAGTATTTTTTTATTTTTTAAGTTACTTCTACATTTGTTTGTAATGATCTTTTTGTGAACAGTATCTTAATTTCTATCTACCTTAATTATCTACTTACTGCTGCTACCTTGCAAAAAATTTTGATATTTTGCTTAGATAATGTACATTTATGTGTTTTGTATGTTGCATATAGGTATGTATGCATCCATCACAAATACTTCTAAACATTAGTCACAAGAAAAATTCATGCAACATAATATATCACCTATTAACTGTTAGAATTATACGTGTAAAGGGTTTGTGCTTTATAGTTTAAAAAATAAGTCATATTTCTTCCCATTATCAGTAATTTGCTTCCACTAGTTTCAGGGGAAGTGTGTGGAATTGAATATTTTATTGATTGCTTCAGAATATTATAAAATAATAATCATAAAGCAACTATCACAGTGCCTAGGATATATGGTAGCCATGGTTGTTAGCAAGTTAAATCCTTGCACAAAAATTAAAATAATGCAAAAATACAAGAATGTAGAAATTATAATTATAATCATATAAAAATAAAAGCATGACAATTATTTCCAGCTGAAAGGAAAAATCATAAAGTGATGCACCTATCCCCAAAAACAATGCTGACAAAAATAGGCAAATTTAACATTTTTATTCCTTAACTGATGCGAAGTACAGCTTGATCAGTGGGCAGGTGACTATTTTTAGGACTTACAATTACTTTGCCCAACCATGTGGTGGCGATATAGATGCAAACAAAAGAAATTCCATAAAGGATAAACTAGGTTACAGATTTCCACTTCCTCTCATTTTAAAAATAACTGAGGCCCAGAAAAGCAAACTTTATTTACTTATGTGTCCATTTTAGCACCAATTGCCAAATAAGGTCCAGGGAACTCTAGCGATCCCTAATTCCTTTCATGGTTCATAAACTCAAAACTAAATTCCTAGTGAACTTGATACTTTTGTCTATTGAAATTTGTGCTAATGGTGCTAATAATATTGGTAGTTAAAACTTTTTAGCTGAAATAATCACTATTGTAGTCTATATCAAAAAAGTTAGCAAAAGAATGTGATTTTCAAAGTCAACTTTGAGGATTCAGAAGAGTCACATAGCACCAAATTGGTCTAGTCAAAAATTATACCCAAGTTTTCAAAGTTTTCTGCAATTCAAATGTTTGTGAAAAAGGTAGATTACATACAAAAAAGAGGCATAAGTCACTTAACAATGTAAGCATTGACTATTTTCTAATTTTCTTGGCGAAAAAAAGGTGAGTAGGAAGCACATCCTATACCTTGGAAAGGTTCATTAACCTCAAAGCCAAAAGTAATTTATGTAAAAAGAACAAACAAGGACAGCCCACTAAATCTTTTATCCTAGAGAACGCTTCCTATAGACATTTTGGTCAGACTATACTTGGTCAGCCATTAGATATTCATACACCATCATTGTTATTTCTTCCAATAAATTTCCTCTAATATGGAGGGGGTTTAATGTTTAATTAGTTTAGTCTAAGGGACAATTAGTTACAGGACTTCTTTACAACTGTGACATTTCATTCAATATGGCCTTAGGAACAATTTCAGTGCCCAAAACTGGTCTCTGCCAATTTTAGTCCACAAACTAAATGATACTCTTTGAGTGAGTCAAGAAAGTGGCACCAAATCCTGCAAGTAATAATACTTACAAGAGATTTTTTAAAATTACAGCTGTTTTCGTCAAATTTTTTATCTTGAGTACACATATTTTTAATATTCGGCATGACAAAATGGAAAGTACACCTAAGGTACATTCTACATCTTGAAGGAAACGGTCATCTCCAAGAAAAGCAGTATGTGCTTGTCAAGTTTCCACTGAAGTAGGCACTTTTCTTCATGAAACACAATTTTCACTTGAATGAATGAAATTTGGCTATTCAGATTTGCTTATTTGGGAAGCATTTTCTTGAAAATTACATAAATGACTGTGACTTTGTTATAGCTCTCTCTCAAAAATCCAAACAGTGCTCTTTTAGAAGTAATGAAGATAGCTTTATCACGGGTGGGCCAGATATAGAATCTGAGCCCCAAAATACTTTTGGGATACACTTTTATTGGTGAGGGAGAGGGGAAGGTATAAATTAGAGCAGGAATTACAAACAGAATTCATTTATTCATTTGTGAATTCCTCACATGGATAACACACAGAATTGTAAAACGCACATAGGATTCCATTCTCAGAAAGGGGTCCTTTTATCTAATCAATAGCTTTCAGCCAGTCTAGATTGTCAGGCACCTGGTGGCTGGGTGGCCACTGTTGGTCCTCAGTGGTTAGAAACTGGGGTGCGGCTTCCTCTCTTCTACAACTTCAGGGAAAACGATCTGAACAGTAATTTTTGCCGAAGGTAAAATTTTAGCTTTCAGGCAGAACTTAGAATTTTGTAAAATTTGTATTTGTCATTGTGACAGCTCCCCAAGACTAAATCACTTTTCTGTTGAATGGCTGGTGACAATATGAATGTGTTTTCTTAATTTTTTATAATGAAATGTACCCACCTTTGGTAGTTATGCATAACTTAATTAACCAATATTTTCTAAATAATCAATAATGATGTTATAAATGCATGCAAGGATAAAAAAGAAATTTAAAGTATAAGATAGACTAAAAGATTTCAATATAACAAAATAGGAAAAATTTTTGGCACGGTTTCATATTCTATATCACCTTACTTTCTAAAAAATAATATCACTTGTTCAATTTTTGTGTAGCATCAAAGAAAAATATTCAAAATTACCTAAAGTGTCATTAAAATACCTCTTTTCTAACTGCGTATGTATATTAGACTAGATTTTCTTCATATTATTTATTCAAAATAACATATAACAAGTTAACTGAAGAAGCGAATATCTGAATCCATGTGATTTATATTAAACCAGACATTTAAAGATTTAACAAAATGAAAAATTATGTCATTAATTATATATGTTGGAAAATGTAGAATTTTTAATATAAATATGCTGTTACTTCATACTTATATAAGTAATGGTTCTATTGTTCTTTTAGTTGCAAAAACAAAATGTCTTTGGGGACCTCAACAACTTTTATAGCTATTAAAATCTACCACGTCTACAAGTTTGAGAACCACTGCACTATACTGTCCAATAGAGATTGCAAATGGGTTTCAAGTGGAATACAAACCTGGATCAATTAGTAATGGCCACATGGAATAGTTAGAGAAGAACCTGGAATCCATGTTTCAAAATATGAAGATTAAAAAAATGAGAAAATGTGGTATTCAAGCAGCAATTTACCCAAGAATACAGCAAAAATATTCCAGATCTTTCAGGATAGCTCAGTGTTCTATTCATCTTTCTCTTCCTCGTAATGTTACACACAGCATACATGCAGAGTAAGTTAATAAATGTTCATGAATTTAACTGAACTTTTAAAAAATCATGCTAATGACATTTTTTACACATTCTTATACAAGGCAGTGGGTCAATAGCTATAGTTCTAGAAAAAGAAAAAAAAAAGATGAGCTAGAGAGAAAAAGTAAACAACTATATAGGTTTATGAATTTAAAGAAAGAGAATAAATTGCTAACCCCAAATAAAACTTTTTTTAACCTCATGACTAGTGCCTGAATTCATTTTTATAATTGGAGACATGTCCTTTTATTCTACAATGAAAATGTCAAAATACAAATACTCTAAGGAGAGGTAGCATATTCATTCAAATTCACAATAAATTAAAAATGATTGATATTATACAGATTTTGAAGTGACATGATCAAATGGAAATAATAGAGTAGTAGATCACAGATGAAAGACACTATAGAGAGAGTGAGAGGAACGACACTAAGTAGAAAAATTAAAGGTTCGAAGGAAAACTTTCATGTCATAATGTGATATAAAGCCAGTCATGTTTTGAGAATCTCTAGAATAACAACACAAATGTTTTAATAATGTATTTTTCAATCCATACACAATATTGTAACCTACGTTGAAAAAAAAAATCTAAATAAAATTCAGAATTGACCCACAAACTAAATCTGGACTTTCGTATACTGACAGTTAACATTCTACCAAATTACTGTGCTGCTGTATATCCTGCATACAGATTTCAATATTTCCTAGTGCAATGGAAGGGAAGAAGGCTGGTTTTTCAAATAAGCAATGATGGCTCAACATAATGGGGAGCGAACTAGAGTAGAGATAAGTAACTTGGGATTAACCCAGGTTGACTACTGATCATTCTGTGACTTTGGGCAAATTTTTCATGCTCTTTGGATCTCACTTTTCCCTTAAGGGAAAAGATCTAATGATCTTTTTTGAAATATAATATGAAATAGTTTTAAATTTAATTATTTAGATAGAAAATTAACATTTCTGTCAGAGACATTATTTTTAGCATGTCTCATTGGAATTTTGCAGAACAATATTTCCTTCAAGAAAAATCAGAATACAGAATATTAAAAGCATTTTAATGAGACAAATTATGGGAGAACAAAAATCTATATTTAAGCAGCTCTTTTGTTTATCTCAATTTTTCATTAACCAGTTAAGAACATACACTCTTTCACTCTGCTTTCTCCAGTAATGCCCAAAGGGCTCCTACCTGAATCATAAGACAAATGTTTATAAAGAGCTGAAAATGGGAATGTGTTTCTATCAAAATCCATCTCTGGCCATTTCCTAGGGGAATTTTGAGTTCAAGATGTCAGAATCATGTATTTTCCAGCCCTTTTAAAAATGTTACACTATACAGAATGAATATATATTCTTCTCGTCTTATTGTTACCTCAAGAAATACTGAAAATAAAATATTTGTGTAGCACAGTATTTTTCATTTTAAGTCTGTTGACAGCTACCTTTAGTTATGTTTTTCCCCACTGTTGAATAGGATTCCTACCTAGAGTCGCTTTAGAGTAGAAAGAGTAGTCTTTTTCAATATAAGAAATAGTATCACATTCTTAACTTTCCATGGCTTTAAAACCCTTCTATTTTTAAAATGTGCTCTGTGTGTATGTGTTTAATATTCTTTATAAATATCAAAATAAACTAGATTTCCATGGGTCACCAATATGGCCAGTCACCAAATTCTCTGCATGGACTATCCCTAATCCTCATTCTTACTTTTAGCCTCTCTTTTATATTTGGAAATCTTTGATAGCTGTTGATATTGGTATGAATTTCCTCTAAGCATTTAAAAAAAAGCAAAATGCAATTAAAAACAGAAAACAGGGGAATGGCTGTCAAATTATCCCATGATTACAATAGATTTATTGGGAGAAACTTTTCCTCTTGCCAAAGGCTGAATAACTGACAGAATTATTGACTTGAAACATGAAATGAAGTGCAGTTGTCAATATGGAGCATTTTTTTTTAACCCAGTTCATCTTCATACAGACTAGTTCACAGTACTAATACTTGCTACTATAAAATTTGCTCTGTGTGTTGTACTCCCTGTAGGCCACTATCTCTATGCCAAAGATTCTCTCACTCACTTCGGGTTGAGGAGAAGGGAACATCTTAGAGAAGAAAAGATTCTGGCACTGAGTTGGTCACTGTGTTAATTCACATCCAAAATAATTAAAATAATAATCTCCAGTCTTAATTTGTTTCTTGATGTTCTTTTTTTTAAGAGTTTCTAAATTATTTTTAAATTTCCAGGAAAGCATTTGCTATAAATATAGACATCCTCTAAAATTTTGCTGTCCTTTAAAATACAAGTCAAGGATCAATTATCAAAACAAACTCATTCCATTAATCAGTTTACAAAGGTGCAAATTGTTTATCAGAATACAATGCCAGGGAGGCTGCTTTGTTTAATGACAATCCTAACAGCAAGAATCCCTGGGGCAGGAAGCAAGTAATCAAGAATCCATTGCTGAAACTTTGAGAATGCTGGCAACAGTCTATTATAATGCATAGCTACAAGGAGACCTTGTACAGAGAACAATACGCTGAAATAGTCAAGACTTGTTATGAAACAATAAACTTAAATATAGCTCTAGACCTGGCACAGCTAGGTGATTTTTGCCTTCCAGGATCAAATTTAACACTCCAGGCTAGGTAATTCAAACAGATTTTTCTACCACCCACTTTTGTGTATGTCTCTAGCAGATCATGATGTCATTAAAGCCCAACTTGAATGGGTATGGAGCAAGTATAAACATTTCTTGGTAAATCAAGCAAATATTTCAGTACTTCCAGATACTCACCACTGTATCGGAAAAGACAAAGGATACCAAAAATTGTTTTATAAGACATTCTGCAAATACAGCAAAAGAAAATATTTATACAAGTAAAATATTGAATGAAAATATTCATAGGACTTGAGAGAAAGGAAAAAGGTGAGGATGAACTGAAGACTTAGGTTGAAACTGAGCTAAAATTTGAGCCCTAAGAAGCAGCAGCACTGGGGAAAAGAGTGGAGGTTCTTATGTACAAGATACTGTGAGTCTACCTCCGTAGCTAAGCAGGGATTTCGAGAAGAGTGAAGAGCAAATCCAAAGAAATGTGCAGGATGCAAAGCCCCCAGCCATCTAAACATTACTTCCATTTTTTGCCATGTCAGTGTCTCATGACTTTGGGAGAATTCCGTGAAGGTTACATGACCAGCATCAGTTTCCCTAACTTAGAGGTGGGGTCAGGAATGCTGGGAAGAAGTCAGGGTCACACAGAGAATAACACAGGGAATGACAGAGAGTCCTGTTTCCCAGTCCAGCCATCTCTCAGCCAAGATACACTACGATCTCCCTGCCTTTTTCCCAGGTTCCAAAATACTGAAAAGGAATGACTATGCTGCAATGAGCTAAAATGCTGGATCTGCTCCCTTATTTTTTCCTTTCTCTGTGACGAGAAAGAAAAGAGAGGAGGACTACTGAACTTTAAACTTCCTGATGAACTATAATGTGGGAAAGTGCCATTTTTAGGTTTACATGAAGGAGCTACCTCTGAGAATGGCCTCTTGGCCTGTGAAAAACTAGAAACATCCCAGGAAGTCACTGTAATGTGGTAGTACTGTGAGAATTTGTATAAAAATAAACACTGGATTATTTCAGGCTTAGTCCCTTGAGAAAATGAGCCAGAATTACTCAGAACTACTAGTCTAATCTTGACAGAACAGAGGAAATTAACAACTGAAGCCAGATTTTTTTTTTTTTTTTTTTTTTGCCCTTCTTTAAAAAACAAAACAAAACAAAAAAGACCTATTTGTGATATTTTGGAAAATAAAAAAGGAATCAGGTTAACCATGTGATTCAAATGACCTTGAAACTAACATGGCTGAATTTCCAGATGAGAAAATGCAATGCAGACCACTGCTTCTTGGAAAGTGTCAGCTAAAAGCCACAGAGGCAAGAGAACTGAGGGACTCAAAAAAGGTTCTAACTTAGCTTTATGTAAACTCTATTCTCTAGAGGTTGGTGGATTTTTTTAAGTTTTGCTCAATTTCCCCTCCCCACCCCCTCAGGAGAAATAAAGATTTAAAAGCCAAAGGAAGCATGTGTCACTATGGGAGCTGCCCCCAAACTTGACAAGGAAAGTGCTTCCTTTCCATTGAAAAATAATTTCTCATTGAATCTCTAGTTTGAAAGAACTCTTCTCACTGAGAATGCCAAATCACTCTATGTTTTAATTCATGTGTATAACAAGAAGGACAACAATGGCTTGAAATGATGGAGATCATCTCTTTTTCTCAGTGAAACCACCTTGTATAATTTAGTCGGTGCATCATACATAGGCATTGTACCTTCTCTGTGCCCATCACTGTTATTTTGGTTGTAAAAGTGTGAATCACAAGACTTCTGTTCAGGCTATTGGGTTACTTCAACACATAATCAGAGCTGTTGGATCTGTAGCTTCCTGATTTGCACCTTTCTTGGGCCTCAGAGACAATCCAGGAACGTGACATGGCGCAGATGTGGAGAATGAAGTCAACATCTTGTTCCCTTATACCTTACAACTAACTATAGCTTCCATGCTGAAATTGACACATGGAAGAAACTTTGGGGTTATCACAAGATGAAGATACATCTTCTGATAAGACTGAATGATTAGCCAGGTAGTCTGGACTTATTTTGTCTCATCACACAGAAAAGTAAGAATTTAACTGGCTTTTCCCTATCTATGCTTGAGAAAGGGGTTACTGTTTATTCCTTCCATTTCTATGTTGATTAGTACCTCCAGAAAAGTGATGCCCAAACTGTTAGATCTGAGAGAGATTCTTTGGAAGTAATACCTGTGAAGTTATGAGAAAGGGTCAAGAGGAGGCAGGGAAAGCAGGGAAACCCTTGAAGCCCAGTGTGCTGCTGTTGTAACAGCCAGGGAAAGGAGAGAGGAAGGAAGAGTGCAGTAATCAACAAAGAGTCTCAGATGTGGCCCAGCTCTGAGAATGCCTCGGTAAGGCTATTGGGAAGACTCAGCAAAGCATTATCTATAAACAAGTCTTGGGTTGGCAGAAAAGTCCAGACCACAGCTCCACTGCACCTGGTCATTGGCTGGGGTTGTCTAAGAAGTATGACCTTGACTCAGATGCTGAGGCAAATCCCAAAGAGCTGCTTCTGTACTCATTGCAGCTGATTGGAAATTCTTTGTGAAGGGTGGTCAGAGCATCTGTGACTGCTATTGTCCACCCTGTGTCATATGAGTCCACTTTTTCATCTGTTAAGATGCCAGATATACCAGAGTTTATTAACTTCCCTTGCTAAGAAGAAACTTAGAAGAGGTAGATTAGTGGGAAATATATTTCCCGTTGCTAAAGTTGTCTGGGGGTCAAAAGTGGCCCTTCCATTGTCTCTTCCAAATTCCCCTTGCCACCTCTGTCCCTAAACCGGCAGTTAACAACTCAACTAGTATTGTAACCCAAATCCTCTTTCCTTAGGGATCTGAGTCCCTGATTAGTTACCACATCTTCCTCAGACTTCAGTTGCTACACTTACCCATTCACAACCATGATTAAGCAGAGAAGTGTGCCCAAGGAAGTGCTCAAATGGATCAACTAAGTGACTTCTCTATTCCATTATTAAGAACAGCCCTACCTGCTCCTGCTACTCAAGTTTATTACTCTTGAGGCCTAGTCTTAGCATCAACTGGTTCCGAGACACAGGTCATCCAAGGAGCTCAAGCAGTAATCATATACAGAATTTCAACTGGAGTATTGTTGTGTTCTTGGGGATTGTGTCCTTATTTAGGGACCAGGATTTCTATCTTATTTCAGAGTTGCAAGAACAGAAAGTACAAACTCGCAGAGTAGAGCACTAGAAATTATGATGGTAAGTAACACTCCAGAACCATGATTTCTCTGTCAGACACAATGTCATATAGAAATTCCCAATCCATCCTGGAGCATAGCACCACATTCTTCCAGATTATTGTGTCTGTGTAGGTGAATCAGCTATGATTTTACTAAGCCATTCTAAAACTCCATCTACCTGGCAGCTTCTGAATGTTGTAGTATTCTAAAAGTCCCTGGATGATGGTTCTATGGAGGGTATAAAATACAAACTCGTATTCAAAATACTCTATTTCTGTGAGAACAAATCATTCCAGAATAGAAACGGACCAATATAGTCAACTTTCTAACTATGCTGCGTTTGGATATTTGATTTCCTTAGAGAATAGAGATATGGCAGATTCATTCTTGATGATAACCTTGAAAGTGATTGTCACACTGTTGTGCACATGTGAAGCCTCCACCTCTATTGCTGGGTCCTCTGTAGTCAGGTGCCCATTACACCAGTTCTGGGGTGACTGACAACAAAGGCAGGTTAATGTCTACCAACTGAATCTTTCTTACCTAGTTTACAGCTTCATGATTCTTCCATAATTATGCTTTCTGGTATGTCTTCACAAGCCATACCAATAGCCACACTTTGTATCCACTCCATATGTCCAACCACATACTTCTACCTAAGGATTTTGATTTCCCATCTCCAGTCTTCAGGCTCCTAAGAAATCATCTAGGCTATTTGAAATGCTAATAACTCTGTGTATATTCTCACCTCAGGTCAATTCTTCTACATAAAGTAGTTAACCAGGTATATCACTAGAAACTCTGAGAATGAAAAATTTGTCTCTTGCCACCATCTGAGTGTAGCTTAAAATGCAACCCTATCCATTTTCTATTTGAACAACATTATAAACTAATCTGTCCATAATCCAAATGTGGGCTTTTTCCTCCTCCTTTAGCAGTCATAAGGGAAATCTCCATTTACCCATGGCTATGAGCAGAAGAAGAATGCTGGTGCACACATTGTGATTGACATAGGAACTGGGGTAAGTCTAACCTTCCTTCTAAAACAGTTTTCTCATGGTTTTTAGTCTGTTTATACACAATACAGAGGACTGCTGCTTCCACCGAACTTAAGGCTTGGGGGCATCCAACAGAACCCAGCTTATCTTGTTCTCCACCAGGGTCAAATAATATGTCAGAAGCTGTGTCTCAGCAAGCATATGATTTCCCACTGTAGGTGGCATGGCCTTGCTCTGGGACCCTAGAACCTTAGATATTGCTCTCCCAATGGGCTTGCCGTAAATTGCATACTGCATATTTTTCCACCACTGAGACCGCCAGCATCATAAGATCTAATAGATAGTAGGGAATATTTACATGCATTATAGCCTGACTCTTCTGCCCTTTCTTGCTACAAGTGCCACACAACATTCACAGTCTTTTGTATCATTTAGTATGTCAGCTGAAACTATATTTCAAAGTATGGAATATGTTGTGTCTTGAACTCAAAGACATTTACCAAATGTCATGTCTTCTTCGTGGTAGAGGATGCAAGTTACAATTTGTATTTACTTTGGATAAAATACTCTAGTGTCCTTGACCATTAGATTTCTAGAAACTACAGAAGCATCGGGTTTCTATTTCAGTGAGTTTATCTCTCTCTTCTGGGGCACAGATGTTTTACTAAAAACTTCAGCACACTAATCACCTCTTTCTCATCTTTTCTCATCACCATGATATCATCAATGTGATCAATGTGATGTTCTATGGGATGTCTAGTATCCCAGATATCTTCTGACTATATTATGACAAATGATGAAAGAGTTAGCATATAAACTCTAGAATAAAATTCTAAATGCAAGTTATTGTCCTTTCCATGAAAATGAAAACTATTTCAGATCCTATTTTCTAATTTTAATAGAAAAAATTTGCTGCTTTAAGTCTTATACCATATTCTTGGTAACCTAATTAAATCTAGCAAAGATACCACTTCCAGGATTGCATCTGTAATCGGGATTATTACTTGGGTAAGCTCGTAGAAGTTTACACTTATTCACAAAGATCTATTCACTTTCTGCAGGGACCAGATCTGTGAACTAAATAGATATCATCACTTACAGATCTTTAAGAACCTTCTGAGTAATTCTAATCTCTACAATTCCTTCAGAAAGGCAATGCTAATTTTGATTCATTATTTTGGTGAGGGGAGGAAGCAATCTCAAAGATTTTTACTTGGCATTCTGTATTCTACTATCTCTTATCCCACATGCCATGAATTCAATTGTTGTTATTCCAACTGCAGAGTATTTTAATTCTAAATTTTTCATCTGGAGAAGAGTAAATAATAATTTAATGGAGTCAAAAAGACAATGGACCTGCTCTAAACTGGTGTTTGGCCAAGACTCCTTTGATTATTTGACCCATTTTTCCCTCCATTCTGATAGAGACACAATACTTCAAATCACCAGGTATCAATGTCAAATTAGGTAGACCCTGTGCTAAATAGCCTGGGAAATGTCTGGCATTTCCCTTCCTCCAGTGCATAGGAACCCAACTAAATATTCATAAATCCTTTGGGGAAAGATCAGGGGAATCATTACAGTATATACTTGACCTATCCTCAGGGATTCTCTAAGGATTCCAACCACTTCATCAGTCATTGGATCCTGTGTCTCAAACTTGACTCATTTCCAAAACTGAGCATGAAAAAAATAACTTCTTTTGGGGGACAATGACCCTCAGATTTCTACTGATGAATTTTTGGTCTTTATGTTATATTATTAAAAACTCACAGATGTCTACTTTGATCTGGGAATAACGTATTCTATTCACCACCACTATTACCTAAGGACAAACTGCTTGCCTGTTCTGACCTTTCCAGTTTCAAATAATTGCAGTCCCTTGAATTTTAGTGGTTAAGTACTAGCACTTCAGCTTCATTACTTCAAAATTCCCATCTTCCTCATGAGTTCATGAAGATCCAAGTACAATGACTGCCACCTCTGCCATTAACATTGGATTACAGAGAAGAACCACAAGTAACCTTCTCAGAGACTGGGACACTCATACCAGAAAATTTCAGATGATACTGTTAAAATAGAGTGCGCCTTTCTCTAACCCTCTCTGCAACATAATCTTCTGGATGACTTAATTCCAGCATGCCCACTTCCTTGGGTCTTTTAATCCCTTCCTCTACCATTTGCCATAGCAATTCAGTCATTTGCCTTACTCACTATGGGCCACACTTTTGACAGACTCCCAAGAGTCAATTGGCTTTCCCCTTCTCCTGGGGTGTTTGACAGGTGTTAAAATTCATGTGAAGTTACAATACTATTGTAATGAACTATTGTTTATTCTGTCTCTGGCCTGGCATCCTTGATCATGCATTCTCAAATTCCCACCCCATGGCTCCTGCCAGTACATACTAGTTCATCCCTGTAGTTCTCTAAGCATGATTGCTGTAAGTCTGTCCTTTACTGTGATTCTCAAATTTCCAAAATATCTTTTATATGCCAAAAATAACATTAAGATCAAGCCCTCACTCATAAGCTTATGATAAAGAACACAGTCATTTACTTACATCCCCCAAATATTTTATTTCAAACTAAAAAGAAATTTTATCTATTCAGATACTTTTAGAGCAGGCAGTAGAAATCCCCATGGTTATCTTTAGATTTTAATTCATCTTAAATCTGGTTTCCCTCAAAGTCACAAAATGGCAGTCAATGGCAATTGGCTAGATTTTATGTCTAGTGGAAGAGTGGAAAAAAAATTATTTCACCTAAACAGAGATAAAAGCCCTATTTTCTGGTTTGAATGACCCATATGCCACCAATGTCACAAGACTCAGGATCAGTTGAGGATTCTGTAAGCTGATTGACTCTACATTGGTTAACTCATTAATTCCCTTTATAGTACATGGGAATTTTTGTCATTTTGTTTATTTGCTTTTGTTTATCTATAATTTTTTGTTTTGTTTTATTCTGTTTTAACAGCTATATTACCTGTGCATAGAACAGTGCCTGACAAAATTGGCACTGAGTAAATATTTGTTGAATGAATAGATTAATTAGGATAACCTTACGATGCTTAGGATAAGATGGATTTCTGAACAGAAGTGAAGAACCATTAAAGATGAGGAAATGGACATAGTGTAACCAACCGATGTCATATGTTTTTTCTATTCTTAAACAGAATTTGAGTAGCAATTCTTTCTAAAGGTGTGAGCTACCACGGCTCTATTTTAACCAAAGGAAAATAGCATTTCAACCAATGATTAGACAAATCAAACATATTCCTTGTACCTAAAAGTTAGTTCTAACTCAATTGGAAATACTTGGGTTCTTTGATATTATTAATTCAAGTTAAATCAGCTTTCTCAATTTTAACTAGTACTTTACAATGCTTTTAAAGAGATGTTGTACTTTTAAAGCTATCACACACTCATATGTCTGATATTCAAAATAATCATTCTCAAGCAATATAATATCTAAAGTGAGAATTCAATATCTTGTGCCATTAACAACATCATTAATAACAAATGTCTGTTTAATTACTCTTGCTAAGATTAAAAAGGCCATTATTCTTGCAACTTGAGAAATTCATTAGCTGGAAAAGGCTGTTTAATGCCAAATGCACTCCTTAAAGATGCAGTCCCTGATATTTGAAGGTATTTCTGACATTCATGCATTTGCATTCCTTTAAAAAAGCACTACCCAACTGTGCTGAGGATCATGCTGTGACAATAAGCAAGCACTGTACCATTTCAAAATCAGAAATGAAGCTACAAGACATTTTACAATACCACACAGAGGTCTGTTCTTTCGAATATTTAAACTCCACACACTGAGCCCATTATTCATCATTCACTTCTCACTAATTCTGTGCTCAAATGAGTCTTGTACCAACACAGTGCATCCTAAGGTACAGTTAATATTCATAAGCTCCCCCTCCAAAGGGATCAGAGCCTATGTTCTCAGTAAGTCCATTTTAAAGTCTGAGACTTCAAGGAATTTAGACCCATTAAACGAAAATTACAAGATGGGATTTAGAACAACATCTTTCTTCATCCACTATTTCAGCTCAAAATATATTTAGCATAGAAAACTGCTTAACGTTTAGCAAAAATTAGATCAATGACAGTGTACTCACAGAAAGCCATTCAAATTGCTTCAGCGATTTGGTTGTAGACCACGTGTTACATCATCCTTTCACTTTTTTGCCAGTGTGAACGATAAGGTAGAGTCTAAAACAAGCTATCCTCTTACTTGTAGGCTTCATCTATTCACTGAATATAATTCGAATTTGATTCTCTTAGGACTTTGTGTCTGAGACAAGATTTCAACATTAGAGGGCCAGGAAGAACTGCGGAGTTCAAACCAAGCAAGGTGAACTGCTATATGAGAGTAAGGTAGTTGCTCAAAAGGGTAATACATGTCTTCATGTCTTACAATGAGAGAAAGTGCTCCCTTTCTCCCTTCCTTCCTCCAATAATATGAATTAGTACCTCCTCAGGGTTTGTAACTGGGCTAGTCTTTCTAGAGTTGAATAAGACACGGTGTCTGCTATCAAGACTTTACAGCCTGGTTGAGTATGCTAACTTGTTAGTCAGTGGATGCACTCCTGGTGTAGGTTCTGTGTGAGAGATTTGTGTGAGGTTTGGCAGGACACAAAAAGGAAGAATTCTATAGATACAGTATAGGCATCCCTGTTCCTCCCTTACATGGAAATGCAGTTAGTCTTATCTTGTTCATTTGTTTCCATCTGTCTGGAGAAGTACTAGACTCTGTAATTTCATAGTTTCAGCACCATTTGTCACATTATTTCGTGGCATGCTTAATTTTGAGAAAGGTGATGGCTTCTAAACTTTAATCAATTTTTATCTAATAATTACTCTCTGTTGGGTTGCACTGGTGTTCCAAGTATAAACTTGTAAGGAACTTAACTAAAACAAGAAACTGATATTTCTTCATTTCTTCGGTTGAAAATACAGAACCTGCATAATTTTAAGCACCTGGGATGCTTATGCTCATCACTGGTGTTGTAACAACTGGACAATAGTCCAGTGAAACTAACACAGACCAGATTACACAGAAAATAAGAATAATCTCTCTAGAGAGGAAATTCTCTGTTGAAGTTAGATATGTGTTGAATCAACTTCTAATTTGCTAAATATCCTAATATCAGAGGTAGGAAAATCAAAGTTCATTGACAATTAGGGAAGTTGATAAAAAAAACAAACTATTTTGAAAAAGTTATTTAAATTACATGAGTTACCAATTCTAGTATCTTTATGATTCTATAAAATATTATGATTTTAAACAAGAGGAATGTCTATAGAAACAATATTTTGGCTTTAAAAAAATTTAAGCCAGGAATAGATGTTTGTTCTCTTAAATATAAAATCAAGGTAACAAGAACATATATGTTCATGTTGGCATGCTTCCTTATTTCAAACTTTTTAAAAACTGAATGGCTATGAATTTTAATGAATGTAAGTACTATAGGGCCAAAAACAAAGCTACTAATTTATATCTTGTTCTGTCAACAAACACAGAAATTTTTATTTGATGACATAAATTGCTCTTTGAACTTGGTGTAGTTTAATGTCTGAGTGTTATTGAAAGAACTGTCCCTGAAAGAAGTTAAAGAAATAATAGATTTCTATCTGTAAAGATGTTTTAGCACTTATTGGTTTGATAAGGAAGAATACGTTTCTATCATTGTGGATCCCTGGAACTTTTACGGACTATAAAACAATCACAATGGGTCTTCTAAGGCCAGTACACCTGGTATCAGAACAATGTCCATCAATTGGCTTGATTCTATTTAGAGGTCAAACCTAGACATCAGATTAGTTCTATCTTTGATCTACCTTATGCTTTTACTTGTGAGGTTTCTGGTGAAGAGAATCATTATACATTTTTCACAGAAAAGAATTCATAAAACTCAGTACAATAATTCAAATAAGCCACATTTTTTTGAAGAATCTGTCCTGACCCTACTTCAACTCCAACATCTCTGGTCATTGAACTTGCTCCATAGAGGAAAACATGTTCTTATTTTGACCAAACTCATTTGATCTTATTGTCAGAAACAAATATTAACCTGAATGACTGAGGGTTTCACTCATGAAATACTTCTCACGCACATATATAAACACATGCACGCAGATATTTTAAACTTGAGTTTGAATTTCCATGGGAACTAAATAGACATTTATAGTACAGATAAAAATGAAAGGAGAAAAGACTTTTCTCTTCTATAAAATAAATCATTTTTATTCTATGAAACTCTAGTGGAAAAATTTTAAAGGTAAGTATGTAACTTTAGTGGAAAAAGGCTTTAGTTTTTGCTATGAACAATAAAATTCAAACAATATTGGTTGACCTTCTAGTATAGAAGAAAATGTGTGTATGCATGCATATATGTGCATATAGATACACATATATAATAGATATACATAAATATGTAATGGCCTACATTATTTAACAACTATTTTCTTTTTCCTTTAAGAATCCATGAGTATAAAACACTTCAAAATATTTTACGTGGAAATTAACTTTCAGTAAAAGTGATTAATTTCATTATATTAAATAAATAACTTCACAAATAGCACAAGGAATTTCACATTTGATACACCACCTTGAATTTTATTCTTTGGTATGTGGCTTGGAAAACCTCAGTGGAAAATTTTGACTCAGGGTCACAGCTTTGTATTCAAGACAAAGTAATAAGAAGAAGATAAAATGGAACATGTGATTCCTTGAATAGTCCTAACAGAAAACCTTTTAAGCTAGCTTCATGAAAGAAGGCAAAAGTCAGTATGAGGATAAAGGAACTCACGAAAAGGGATACAGCTGAGCTTCAGAAAGAAATATGATGAAACCAAGAACCAAAGGGTCAAACATAATTTGGGAAGTCTTCTCCCCTAATCTCTTTTTACCCATTCTCTTTTAGCCCATGTTTATGATTATCAAGATCTCCATTTAGACCAACTCTCTCTGTTTCTTAAGTCACCAGAAATTAATCAAGCTCTTGATTTTATAGTGTAAGAGTCAGAGTCAAGTTAAATGTATTAGTTCTAAGTTCTTATTCCTCAGGTAAACACTCTGTTGCCTGGCTTAGGTCAGACTTCTCACTTTGAACCAATAACCGTGGCTAGGTGAACAGAAGCATATTCTATGAAAACAGTCACCTCAGCTTTACTCGGTGGGTTGAAGGGGAATAGTAATCCTCAGAAAATGGAAAGGCAATAAATTCACCCACAATCCTGGTACAGCAGGCAGATTTCAAAGAAGATGTGAGTGAGAAGAAGTATAACCAGGGAGCAATCACATTAAGTGACGAGGAAGTTATCCGGTCAAGTCTAACTCTGGACTAAGAAGAATGTCAGAGAGCTCTGTTGAAATCAGAGTAATTGAAGTTAAACTATGGTGTGGAGGATTGGGCAGTTTTACAAATTTTTCTGTCATATACTTATATAAACAATGGAAGGGATCATATACATTTGGAAGTATATAGTTATATCAGAATATCACCTGGGAAAGTTCTCACAGAAAGATTCACAATCATATACAATGTCCTTTAAAGTTTTCTTTAATCAAGGTCCTGTTCCTTTGATCTGCAGGCTCACATAATTTTTTCAGGGCCTTAAAAATCTCTCCAAGGAAGACTCTTGTTATTTCCCCCATTGAATGATCATGAGACTATTATGTAAGTTTCAATACAATAAAACATCACAGGAACATATAAAGATATAATAATAGAAAGGGAGATGAGAATGAAGATAAAAATAGTAATAAAGATAGAGACAGAGATAGATGCAGCATGATATATGCATATACATACAAAACTCCAATGTAATAAACCTTCACGTGTATTGTATCATTTATGAGAACATAACTGCATTTGTTGTTGAAATTAAAAAACATTAGAAGCAACCTCTTAAATTATCTTACTGACATCATTGCATGTAATCACAAAGTATATAAAAGAGATGCTTATAACATTGGTTGTATAGCAAAACATAGCAAATAATAAAAATTGATATATTCTAATAGACATACAGTAAAATGGAAAACTATATAAAATTTAAGAAATTACTACATCACCTAAATGAAAGAGCTCTATCTTTTTACGTATATGCAGTATTGCTTTTTTTAAAAAAAGAACATTAGGAAGTAAAATCAGAATGTTGTTATTAATTTACAGTGAGAAATACATTTACTTCAGTGATCAGAATACTTATGCTTGAATGACAAGCCAAATTTCTCCCTAAAAGCAGACCTATATGAGGAACCAAATAACAATCAAGACTTTGCTCAGTAAGTATAGAATTAGAGCAAGAGGATTTAGGTATAGCTAAATCAATGTTTAATGGAAATTAAGAGAGTCTTGAGTATTCATTTATAGACATTGGAGTTTTATTTTATTATAACTGGACTACTTGAAGATTTGTGGTTACAATTTTCTGCAATCTTTTCCTCAGAAATAATAGGTCAGCAAATGGGACCACAAAGTTCAGTCCTTTAACGAAGGTAACGCTCCCTTCCTTGGATTAACTGCATGGACACATCCAACATCTATCTATGACTTTCCAGTATCTAGTCTTCATGGTTGACTTCTCTTCTTGTTGTTTGACACGCTCTTTCTTTAACAGCTTTATTCAGAATAGAGTTTGTTATAGTGAACTTCTGAAGCAACTTATTAGCATTTCCAAATTTTGATACAACTATGCAAAAAATTTAATAGTTTAATTTTCTAGGAAAAATCTTTATTTCCCTCATTTCCAAATTCTTCAGGGAAAGGTCACCTTAAACCTCTTGTACTCAATCTGCAATTTTTCTTATGCATTATTCTTCCTTCAGTTACTTCATTCCTTAGAAATCTACTCCAAACTAGAGAAAGTGAATATTAGTCATAGACTGTTTACAAATCTCGTTTTATCCTTGCTGACTTACCTGCAAGTCACCCAGGAATCTCCATAGTGAGAGACAAGAAGAATCTAGAACCAACCTAGGAATAAATCCAAATGTAAAACTTGACTCTGAGTAAGACAAACTGCAGTTCACATTCAGAGTAGTATCATGACATCAGGAAGAGACAATATTTGAAATCCTGTAGCTGGCAGTTTTAGGATATGAATGACCTGCTTACTTTGGATTAGGACCTCAGCCAGTGTCCACATAAATGTGAGCGTGTGCCATTTTCTCAGAATGCATCCTGTAATCCATAGTAAAAATTAAATAAAACAAAACGAATATAGCAAGATCAATAATAGAAAAAATGAAATTAAGGGCATACTGTATCAATAGAAACTAAAAGGAACCCACATATTATTAAACACAATCCACCACTAGGATATAATAATTGACCTTGCACCTTATATTGTAAAACACCTAAAAAAGTTTCATTTTACATGGATAAAAAAACAGAGTCACCGAAAAAAATGACAAAATCTCAATCAAAATGAGATATTTTTGCATTTCTCTTTCTAAAACTGACAGATAAAAATAATATATATATATAAAATTTGAACGCATCTAAATGATTCCTTTTTTAGATATATTTAGAACATTATACTCCCCATAATGTAAAATAAACATTCTTTTTAAGCAAAAATAGAAACTTGATATACATTGATTTAGTGTAGATCAAAAAGAAATCTCAATAAACACAAACAGACTATATTCTCTATTATAATTAAATGTAAAATGAATAATAAAAATACATTATTTTACATGTCTAAATTAAAGAATATAACAAGCAATAAATCATTAAATAATGCATTGGTTAGGAAGTGAAGGAAAAAATATTAAATATTTACAATGGCATAGACATGAAAGAATTGAATTTTATTTAAAAGAAGCCTACGTAATGCATCTCCTACAAAATTTTTAAAATGTAAGTTTATAAACTGAAATGAATTTGTTAAAAAATAACAATAATTCAAAATAATTAGCATGTAACTCAGAAAATCATCAAAAGATCAGATCAAAATCACATAAATAAAATATAATTAAGACGTAAAAGATAATGAGATAGAAAAAATACAGAAGCTACTCAGAAAAGCTGTTGCATTAGAAAAGCTAGTAGAAAAATAGAAGGCTGATCTAGGAATTAAGATAACAATGGAGGAAAGAAAGAATTTAAGTATTGAAAGTTTAAAAAAGAGATAGTTTAAAATAGATATTTGTACAATAAACAATAACTTTTTTAATTTGAAAGAAACATTTACTTTTCTGAGAACATGTACATTATCAAAACTGACTAAAAACAAATGGAAAAATATAGAACCTAAAAATATCTTCTAAAAGTTTTAAAGGATAGGATATGAACCCAAAGCAATTTTTCAAATAATTCTGCAAAGGCTTTAATAAGCACGTATCTTATGAAATCTGTTTGAGACACTTGAAAAGAGTAAAAGATATCCAACTATTTTTATGACGTTGACATAAGCTTGATTTCCTAACTAGAAAAGATTATTTATGAAACTTAAAAACTAGAATATAATACTCATAGCTAAACAAAAAATTGCCATGACAATTCTGAAAAAGAAAGGAATGGAGAAAGGACATGCTAAATAATGGAATATAATAAAGAGGTCAGAAATGTACCGACACATAAATGGTAACTTTATATTCAGCTAAATATTTGCACTTTGGTGAGAAAAGAACAATTATTTAATACAAAATATTCTATCATTTTACCATCCATATAAAAATATTTCTTCTTTATGGACAGGAAAATCAAACAGAATAAGAAAATTGGATTCCTCCACACACCATATATAATAATAATAATTCCAGACAGATTAATAAACAAAAGATTAAAGTTTTAAGAGAAAATTTTACAGTACATTTTATGGTCATAGCAAAGAACATGCCTTAAGTAACAAACATAAGCTGACTAAAGTAAAGTTTAAAACTATGCTATCATGAGATATTTCAGAGACCTAGCTAAAAGGTAGATTCATTTAATTTCAGGACACAGCCTTAGAGAATATAATTTTATTCTGTATAGCAAACAATGAGAAAGTGTCTAGAATATATAAAATATAACAAATAATAAATTGTCAATTGCCCAATAAAAAAATGGGCAAGAATTATGAATATTTAGATGGGGAAAACCCAGTATGAATCTATAGTCTCAATCCCCTCCACTTGAATAAGGAAAATTCTAACATAAAATAACATGACATCATTCCCCAAAATATTGACAGAAATTTCAAACTAATGAGAGTGTAATAAAAGAGGATCTCATGTAGAACACAAATAGGAGTATACATTTGAGAAATTAATTTGGCAATATATCACTAAATTATAGTTACATGTGTATATGCATATATAGGCTCAATTTCATCTACTAGAAAACTACTGAAATTTATGACAAGATTGTTTAAGCAATGATGTTTGCAGCACGTTTTGTAACAATGAAAACTTGAAAAAAGGTTAATATCCATCTGTAGGATATGCCCCAAATACTCTAAATAAAATTTTAAAAATTCAAAAAAGAGAATAGAGATAAATTGCCCCTGTCTTACTACATTTCCTCAGGAATATGCCTGTCAAAATAAAGTTCTCATAACCCTGTGAGTACTTGATGCTGTGCTGGGGACGCATCAAAGTCACATAAAAAAGTCACATTTTTTTCAGGAGCATCAATTATGTTAATAGACTGGGAAAACATACATAAATATAATAATATAACAAAGCAAGAGTTAATATATACTATAGAATAAGAATTTGAGTGGCTTTTTACTGTCTCGCTCACATATATCATCTCTCCTCCAAGATGCCATTTCACAACAAACTTCACAATCACTATAGTTACCACTGGAAGTCTTTCCAAAGAAATATTTGACAATCATTGGTCTCGGAAAAATCACATGATCCCATCAAATTCCCTTGAAAGACCAGAGGAATGCTTATCAGGATGAGCAAATTGTGTGCTAGTCCAAAAGAAGGAAATGTACTCAGATGGATTTATTCAACATGTGAACACTGACATTGACAAATCTTTTTTTTCAGTTCATGGTTATTATGTTTATTGGCGACATAATGATCTGATAAATGCCAGTCAATTTCTTCTGTATTTTATGCTTTGGTGTGATACATCATCCTATATTGAGGGACACTGTAAATGACCTTACAAAATTCTAAGACTACTATTCTGAAAATGATATTATATAATGCCATTTTTATGAAGACTCTCAGAAGACATTCTTTCTGATTGTGTTTCAAAGAAATCTTTTCTTCTAAGCCATTCATTTGTCATTGCATTTTAAATAAGGTGAATATGGGGACAGATATGGTTCCCTTTTGAATTAGAGTGAAATGTGGCCCACCCTGTACAGAAAATGTTATCTGGTATTATTTATATAATTTATGGTTTTGCTTTCTGCATTTCTTTTTCATTTTTCTTCACTTAGGCCCATATAAAAATGTTGACATTTCATCTCATTTTATGTAGGTCGATAAACTACCTTAAATCTTAAATAAATAATAGTAAATAGATTATAGTCTATAGAATACACTTTGAGGGATAGTAACTGTAGGTGTATTTCTTACTGTTTAGTAATTTGAGAATTTTTCATCAGGTAAATTTCTTGATTTCCATTTTAAAATTCAATATTTTCCCTTTTAATTTATTATAGATTTTTTTCTTCACTGCAAATAACAATATTTCTAAACTCTTATCTTTGGTCAAATGGACATTGTAAAAGGCATTGATTTTTAAGCAAAACACATGAATACAAAATAACTCTGAATGAGTTATATAATTTCATCTTTGTCAGTGGGATTTTTAAAAAGCACACTACTTATCTGCAAGTGTGTCTGCAGGGATGCTCTTATCATTAAATTAGATAATGCTATACCATATTTAAAATCATGAAGTTGCTTAACAACATAAATCATAAGATGGAAAGCAAATGTCTTCAGTTAGAGATATAAAAAAATAAACTTTAATTTTGCTTCCCATTATTTACTAGTTGTGAATCCTTAAATCTTCACCTCTAAAATTTCTGAAAAGTGGGGTTAGCAACCTATTTTAGAAGAAGCTATGAGAATCAAATGAAGAATATACATAAAATATAAAACCAATAATATAAACCATTTTGTTATAAATCATTCTTCAGAGAATATCTGATATTAGTTTTGTATTTCTAGGACTTAAGACATTGACTGAAATATAACTGTTATCTAATAAATAGGGTAAATTGAATTGTACCACATATGAGAACATGAAACATTTCTGAAGAGGGCCTAGTTTATTTTACATAAATGTTATTCCAGAACTTTTTTTGATTGAAAAACCAAGAGAATTCATGAACTAAGTAGGAATTGAGCGTATACACAAGGTGGATTTTTCTGACATTTTCTCTACTACATTTACTGTTACATTAACTACATTTCCAAATTATTTTTTAACTGTTTTTTTTTTAAAGGAAGGAAATTAGGCAGGAATGAAGGCAGGCAGACAGAAGGAAGACAGGAAGACAGAGGAGGAATTTAAGTGTTCATTTTATTTATTTTCCCCCCAGCCTCAGGGTCTCAAACCTGGGTCTTTGGGCTGCATGTGGACTATGCCCACCTAAGCTAATGTTTGATTAAACATTTTTTCTGGGTGCGTCTGGATTTAATTATTGATAAGATTAACATTTGATAATGGTGTACTTGGCAAAGCAGATTTTCCTTCAAAATGTAGGTAGACATCATCCAAACCACAAAAAGCAGAGTAAGGTAGAATTTACACTGTCGCTGTGCTGCAGATCTGGAATATCAGTATTCTGCCGTCAGACCAGGATTTCTACCATTAAATCTCTGTCTTTCAGGTCTTCTGACTTGGGCTACAACTTATATATCATCCTTATATATGTCCTGATCCTCAGGTCTTTAAACTAGGATTGCAACTATCAGTATCCATAGGTCTCCAGCTTGCACATGGCAGATTGTGGGACTTCTCAGCCTCCACAATAATGTTAGATAATGCTTATAATAAATCTCTTTCTAAGTATAGATTGATAGATGGCTAGGTAGATAGACAAAAAGAGATAGTGATTAGTACAGTGGAGTATAGAATAGTTTATTATAGTTTAGAGAACTCTGTCTAACAAAATGACTTATGCTCTATCCATACAAGAAGAGAATAAAAAGTCCTCCTCCCCTGGTGGCCCCAGGGGAATGAGGATCAAGATGAAAGTAAAGATAGAGAAAAATATAGTCAAACTTGAGGAAAAGCCATTGAACCTCTGTCTATGAGGAAGTTGGGGGACATTATAGCAAGGGACCTCTTTCTCCAATGTCTGAAAGAAATTGTAAGCATCCAGGAATAGTCTTGGTGAGGAGGTGGGAGAGGAAGGATAGTGCAGCACTGGCACAGGGAGCTAGAGACGAGCTTGAAACTGTGCCCCTACTTACCTGTGATTTGTGTGCAGGAGCTTAGGACTTTCTGTACATCTCAGTAAAAGGTTCTGAAGGTTCTGAGGATACTGGTGAAATAGCAAAGGCCTGGGATCAAGATCAAAAAATGTTAGTGATCTTTTAGCATGCTTGAAGGCAAATAGCTGAAATCATCCATATGAGTGGTAATTGCTTCATGACAACCATAAAGGCAAGACAGGACTAGTCACACTGTTCTCATTGTCACCAGTTCACCTAGATGCTTACTGGGGTGGAAAGGGAAATACAAAGGACTAGCATTTTTTTATGAAAGAGACTGTCCTAAATATGAAGAAGTTAGGAGATCACTGACGATCAAGATTTTTTCCACTGTTCATTCTTTCACACTGATCAATCATGAGGGTGGTTACTAAAAAGGTGGGTTACTTATAGACAGCACACTGTAGTTGCAATCATGACTGCAGTCCCATTTTATGTATCATTTATCTGTTTCATGCCACACATTAACATGAGTTTTCCCACTTCTCCGAGAAGTTATATGACCAATAAAATCTAGTTTAAAAAGCAAAGATGCCTACTATTAACTTGACTTAATAATTAAATCATGACTAATTTTTCAAAAGTTTGAGAGGGCATTTACCTCATAGTGTCTACTTCTTAGGCAAAATCTGCTGCTATTGTTCATTTGCTGACACGCCCAACATTGTTCTCTCACCCCACCTCACTGGATGTTTGACTAAAAGCATGGCCTTTATAAGACCAAATGATTAAAGTAGCAAAATAACAATGAACTGCTCCTAAAATTTACTATCAATACTCACCGGAAGACAAACCACTGGATCTGAGGCTAAGTAAGGAACTTCTGAATTTTCTCCCTCTCCATTTAAGCTCGTCAGATACTATTTTGAAAGTTCTATTTATTTAGATAAAATCAGAAAACCAGCCTAAAGAAGGTCCTTCTCATGCTGTTATTCTGAAACACCTATTGTTATTTTGGTATGCGTTTTTCTGTTCTTATTCTTTACAATTCTTGTAACTTTATCCTCACTGGGGTTCTTCTGTGTTAAAGCAGATAAGCAAAAGTGAATCCTTATATTAGCCAGAAGGCAGCACGCATGAGAGAAGAAAAAAGGAGTGGTTTGGGTCACAGTCGAAGGACATGCTTTTCAATAGTGGTTCAGACATTTCAGAAAAGCTTACACATCTCTTTTCATATCGGCTAGTATGACCACCTTATTCTTCTTTTTCAGATTGCCTTCGGGGTTATGTGCTTTGAGTGTCATTATAAAAGTCAGGTCTGCTCAGGATCATGTCAAATAATTTATCCTGTGTCCTCATTTTAAGTCTCTATTGTTTCTTCTTAGCCCTGTGCTCTGGGTCCAAACCATATATCATCTAACAGGAGTTGGGTGCCCCCTTGCATTACTTTCTCCCTTATTCGAAATACCAAGTTATGCAAACCCCAAGTGTCTCAGGGTAAATGGTTTTGTTATGACATCTGAACAAATACTGAGCCCCTTGTGGGCAGTAAAATAAGGCATCCTTTGAAAATATTATTTCTACAGTTTTCTTTTCTTTTTACATTCGGACAACTCTACACTTAACAAAATATAATTTTTTAATTAATTCTGTTTTATAGATATTACAAATCTATACACTGCTAATAATGCGCTGCTTAACTTGTATGAAATCTTACCTTCTACCTCCAAATTTAACAGCTTGGTTTTTCTTTGTCTAAGTACTTTCCTTACATTTGAATAATACATTTTAATCAGATTTTCTAATGTTTTTATCAGATTATTTTAAACTGACATAAATAATGTAAAAATAAGCCTAATTTTCTATTAGATACCTTCTGTGCTGGCTCATTGGGCTCAAGTTTTTCTTTCTTTCTTCCTTCTTTTTCTTTTCTTTTTTTTAATTAAGGCGATTCCAGCAGTCATTTCTGACTTCTGTGGCATCTTTCTGCAAATCCTAACCACTTTACTGCTACACTGAGGTTCATTTGTGTCATTCAAATCTTTGCTCTTTAAATATCCACTTATAAATTTATTATGGCAATACATTCATATCTTTACATTTAATCTGAAACTTCGATAACAAGCAGGAGATGGAATATATGAGTAGCAGGCACACTTGACAAAATTAAAATGCTCTCCTGTCAGTGCCCATATGAACTATTACCATGACAGAATAGCATTTTAATTTTGTCCAGTTCTTTCTCCTTTTCACTCTTCCTCTCTCCTTCTCTGACTTGCGGTGGAAACTTTGATAAAAGATCCAGACTTTAAGTGCCCAACATCCTCGCAAAAATGTCTGCGGATGTTTTAGAATATGGATTTTGAGTGACAGAGATGAACTTCACTGCAGCACTGCTGCAGTGGGGAATTTATCATTTTGTTAATTAAGAAGGGTTTTCCAATAGTCACTCCAGAAATTGCCTCTGGAATATCATTAATTAACAATCCCACTTCCACCATGGGAGGGAAGAGAAAGGCCAAGCAGCAAACTGTCAAAAAGAGGAACTATTAAAATACATACACATACAAATGTGAAAAGCACTGGACACATTTGGGAAGGACGAGAAAAATTATTTAAAGCTGGTGTTATAGGATCAACAGAGTTAACAAAAATTCCAATTCGTAGCATTAAAGCTATCTCGGTTCACAGGCCTTGTGCTAGTCTCTAAATAAAGTCGATAGTTTAGGAACTCTTTATCTGAACTAAATAACTTGCCACGTTGTTTGGAATTGTATTTTTTGTTGTTGTTACCGTTTTTGGTGGTTGTTGGGGGTTTTTTGTTGTTTTTTCTTTTTCCACAATGACTGTTTCCTTTCTAGAGAAGAGGAAAACAAGTCTTTTTCCCCCAGTTTTCTTATTTGTGGAGTATCCAGGTAACAAACTATTTAAAATGAACCAAACAAAACTTGATAATTGGCCCCTATCCCCATCTGAGGCAGGGAAGAATGTAACCATGGCAACCTGTCATTTAGAGCAGACCATCTCCTGCACCTTTCAGAATTTAAGTATGTGAGAATCTATCCATTTCTAAGCAGAATTATCGTTCCGGGAACATTTTGTTCTTTATTGTAAAGGAAGTATGAAGCTAGACTCCTAAATAGTTCTCAACAAGGTGTTCAGGTGAAAAAAGGGTTCCAATTCTGTGAAAGAGGCAGACACACGCTATGATTCTTCCTGTTAAGGAATAAACAAGAAGTGGATTTTATAAAAGGGCAATAATTAAAGCCACAATGACTAAAGCTGGGAAGTTTGCTGAAATCTTGGTTTCCCAAAGTAAGAACCTTTTATAGTTAGAAAGCAGCAATGGCCTGAGGCAGAAACAGATCCTCCTCAATTTAAAGGAGTTTAATCTTAGTGGCCACAGGGAGCATATACTAGTAAGTTAGGTTCACCTCACGTGTTTGCTGCTGTTGTCCTTGGCAATCAAAACTGAAAATGCTCTGGATTTCATAAAATAAATAAAATAATATGAAAACTTTTTTTCTTTTTTCTTTTTATTTCTAGTGATGGGGTTTAAACTGGGAATGATGTCACAGACACTTAATCATCAGTTTCCCACAATGGTAAAAAGAATTTGTAATAGGTCCCTTATTGAAAAAACAAATTTCTTTTCATTCACCCTTAAAATGACATTAGTCATGATTAAAGACTGAGTTTTAATTCTGTCAATGAAACTGACAAACAGCATCTCCATTTCCACTAGAATTATTTTAGAGAGGAAGAATAAAGAGAGACTCTAGCCAAATGATATTCTTAAGTTGTGAGGCTCATAGGATGAGTAAGTTTTGGTAGAGCTGGGTTTAATCTCTCTGTAGTCTCATCATCAAGGGCCTAAAATGGATACAAGAAAAGTAAGGGTGGGTTTTATCTTTTATTCTTCACAAGTTGTCGGCAGATTTATATTTCTTCATCACTGCTATGTGTGAATCACCGTGAGCGCAGCTAGCACATTTATCTGTATACAATATTGAAACATCTGTGGTAGTTCACCAATTCCACTTAAGTCTCAATTCTTGTTCAAGTCAACAAAAATCTCTTAAACACCTACTTGTGAAAGGTACTTTGCAAAGTGTGCTGGGATATTCAAAGAAGCAATTGTTGATTTATCATGAAGTCAGTGTTTATTTAGATCTCCCTTAAATTATCCCCTTGCAGGGCCTGGTAAGGATGCTAGCAATTTTTAATTCATAATGTTTGTTATATCCCTTTAAAAATTCTTAATATATTGGCTCTCCAACACTTAAAAGTGTCTCATTTTTGTTTCCCACTGCAATTTAATGGAAGCACCTTGAGGTTCATGCATGTTCTGTGTGGAACTTATAAGAAGCTCAGTGAAGAAACTGATTGCCAGTGTGGCTAGATGTTTGCATACATTAAGTAAAAGAAAAAAGCAAGCAATCAAGTAAGGAAAACCGCAATAGTGTAAAGGGGTTTCTACTTTACTGTTTAGGGCATTTATGTGTGAACGTTTTTAGCACTGTTAAGGAAATCATTTGGGAAATTCTTTTTGCTAGCAAAGGTATGAAGGCTAAAGTAAAATTGGATAGAGGGGATCAATTGCATAGTGAAGAATGAACTGGAATGGTGGTGGTGAACTTGGTGCATTATATTCAGATGTTGATTTAAAATATTATATGTCAGCTGGTCCCCCTATAGCTCAGGCTGCTAAGATGCAGGCTATGAAAGCCATGGGTCTGGGTTCATGACCCAAAGCTGGAAATGAAAAAAAAAAGAAGACTCAAAAGTAAAATGAAGCTCACCTTAAGCCTATATGTTAAGATGCAATGTTCCCCAAAAATTAAGCTTAAAAAGAATGTGAACAGGATAATATATGCTATATAATATACAGGCAATTATAATCCTAGTAGTTACCATTTGTTGACTTTCTCTGTTGTGTTAGACAGTACGCAAAAAAAGAAAATGTGTACATCAAATCTTCATAGCAAACCTCTGACGTACATGCTTTCACAATTTCCATTTTACAGAAGATCTTGGGGACAATAGATAACAAATAAATTTCCTACAGCTATACACTATTATCATTTAAAATCTCATTAGAAAAAAAATTATTTAGTTACTATTTAGCCATGATGCATACAGGCACTATTATAGAATCTTGATTTGGTTAAGACTATAAAATATATCTTTGACCCAATAATCAAATTTCTAGAATAATCTATAAAACATATCTTTGACCCAATAAATCAATTTCTAGAATAATCTAAAAATATCTGAAAATTTGACAAATATTTGTATCTAAAACTGCTTTATTTAGTGTCAATTATAATAATAAATAACAAATATTTGAAGTTAAAGATATATAATCATAAAGCAATGTGAGGTAAGTTTACACGTTGAATTATTTCAATCATTACAAGTTTTACTTAAAATTTTACCTAACATTATGATATAAAAGTATCAAACATGGTGCAACCTGGTGGCTCAGGTATTTAAGTCCATGACTGGGGTGTGGTCCAAGATGGGAGGGGGTGGGGAGGAGGGAGAGATGGGGAGGAGAAAACTGCTAAAATGAACAACTAAATAAATGGTTTTTACCTCCTCTCCCTTCCTGCCTTCATTCCTGACTGCCTTTCTTCCTGTTAAAAAAAAAAAAAAAAGAAAGAAAAGAAACACATAAAAATGCATTATGAAAAACAAATATCCAAAATGTAAGAGTTGTTTGAAATTATGGCCACCCAGGTGGAAATGTTCTTTGTATAATTGAAGGTCTAAGACAGAAATGGGTGATATGACCCATTTAAAGCTCCAAAGAGAAGTATTAAAATGAAAGTCAAAATAAATACAGCATTCAGTGAGATTGTGACATATTTTTCAACATTTTCAATCTTTTCTAGACTCTTTTAAGTGTCTATTTGAAATTTGCAGTATGCTTACAACAAAAATATTTTTTCAAATGAGGGCACATTGAAGACTGAAGATGATGAAGAAAGATTGTGAAATTTACCTTGGCTCTTGAAATATCAATGAACAAAGAAGAATAGGCAAATCAAGGCCAGTAGGAGGAAGAGTAAAAAGCATGGAGTGGGGAATGTTGATTTGCATGTGTAAGGAAATGTCCTAATTTGATGGAATATATGATTCTCTTTGAAAAGCTAGAAAATATATTTTGGCTAGTGATGGAAATCAGATTATGTGCAATTTGATGTCATCTTGAGGAATCTGAATGTCATCTAGAAATAAAGTGTAGTCAATATAGGCTATAGCACCAAGGAGATCTGGATGACTGAGAGTAGGAAAAACTGCCCCAATTTTCGAGTATGTGAAGATTGGTTTAGCAACCAGTCTGTCTTCTAGCATGGAATGTGCAGTTTAGAGATCACTAGGATTCAAGGAAAATGAGAGCTGAACTGATGGGAAAGCATAGACATTTCAGAGATGCTGAGTTCCACTGACTTTAACGCTATCAGTTTTTCAAAGGAGAAATTCCTAGCTTATTTGAAAGGAAAATTACCTCAGTTTTTATATGTTTTGGGCATATCCTGGTGGAGTAATGATTGGGCACAGTTCACAAACATCCCAAGGTCTGGGAGTCAATGGAAGCAGCCATGATGGACAAAAAGTGTGGAGCTTTTTTCTCCCCTCTTCCTGTCTCTGCTAGCTTCCGTTTCTGCTTGCACCTTTCCTTAAAAAAAAAAAAAAAAAAAAAAAGGAAGAAAGAAAAAGAAAAAGAAACATTTTTATATGTTTTGAAGAGACAGTTCACCAAGATAGCAAGTCCCCAAAGCAGTTGAGATGTGGCACTCCGAAGCTGGTAAATGAAACAAAAGTTTCACTTATGACTCAACAAAGCTATGAGCCAGAGAAGGGGGAAAAACATTCAATTCTGCCTAGTACCCTCAGAGGGTGTTAGCAGTTACTCATTTTAAGTGTCACTTTGCAAACAGACTGAAACCAACCTTTTGGAAACAAACCAAATTATAAATAGAAGAAGTTCTGCAAAAGGAGGGCCATCAACATGGAAGTGAAAGTCAAAACCATGAGTCAGAGTTGATCCGAGGAAAGCATAAAAAAGAGAGAGAAGTGGCCAAGAATTGAACACTGGGAATGTGCACAGATAAGAGCAAAAGGAAGAAGTACTTTATTCTAAAGCACAGAGACTTCAACCAATTAAGAGTCTCAGATGAGAGACCAGATTTGCTCTTCATGTCAGAGCAAACAACTCATACTGAAACCCTGGAAAGAAAAAGCCAGAGCAAGACAAAAACAAACATTTTTTTTGTCTGAATTCACAGTATATTACTTTCTGAAAAAAAAAGAATAAAACTCTCAAAATCAACCAGACAAGACAATCTATTACTAAAACAAAAATTCTCTGAGGAAATAAACAGCAGTTTCATTTTAGTTTCAAATTCAGTGATGAAGTGTTTGAGGCTAAATATATTTACCTGGGAAATAGTCCAATTAGCTGAATTAACCTGTAATGTCGAAATTGAAGAGGTTGCATTTTTCCTTCCGAAACACTCCTGTAAATCAAAAAGACATGAAAAAATAATTACCTACATAAACTATCCAAATTTCAAATCTTCCTCTATATGCTTTCTCAATGGTAGATACAGTATCAAGCTTTCCCTACAAATGTCCCTTCTGTAGTCATCACTTCAGAAAGATGACTCCACTCTTTGTCACTGAATCTCACATTTATGTGTTCTCAAGTACAATTTAGCTGTCACTCAAATTAAAGTTAGTTTGTTCTTTCTTCCGATGACCAAATTCCAATAAGCTTATTTAAATTGAAACTGGACACAGGTACCTATCCTCAAGGGCATTTATTGGAAATTTGAACTTGTCACCAGGATTACAATAAAACACACCATTGTCCATGGAGGTCAGAGACTGTGAGTTCCAAAAAAAGTAGAATGTTAAACTTGCTTTAATGTAGAAACAAAAAAAGTAAGCCTTCTATTAACATATTTTTATTTGAATCTAACAAGTACCCACATTTTTGGTAATTTTTTCAAATCAAGTTTTTAAGAAACAAAGCAATTCAGATAAACTTAAAAGTTCTCTATAGCCACCTCCTCTCCTATTTCACTCCTTACCACCCTAAAAGAAACCTCTATTGATGGATTTTCAACTTCAGAAAATTTTAGTAAATATTCAGCCTCACTCATAACCAGGGAAGTACAATTAAAAGCATGAGATAAAAAATTTACATGTACCAGATTAACTGGAAATTATAAATCTGATATTATCAAACTCTGGTGAGTGGAAAAACAGGAGGAAATATATACTTGAAAATACCATTTTGGGGAGGAGTTTGTCAGTATCATATAAATGTAGAATGTGTTTACCCCTTGACAGAAAAACTTCATGGCTGGATTATGAAAATAAACTATTCTTTTCTCCTTCTAAGCATACAGAAGAATGGTAGTCCCTATTCTCCTTATCTTTGGAGAATCTAGTTCTGGCCAATGGTTGAGAGACAGAAATTATAGATGTAATGAATAGCTGGGTATGTCATTCCAACTATAAGATCCTCAATCCTCAACCTCAAGTTCCCACTTGCCTTGAAAACATGATCATGGAAATTTTAAATGTGAAGGGGGCACATAGGCAGCCTGGGGATTACAAAGACTTACACATGGAGGAGAGCTGTCTTATAGAGTCATCTGACTCTCAAACAGACTTTATGTGAGATACAAACAAACCTCTTTACTGTGAAGTCACTGAGCTTTAGAGTTAACTTCTTATGCTAGCACAGAAAGCTTATCTTAATAAATACACATACATCAGGAAAAAATTATCCCGCATTACACAAGAAGACATATTCATAGATGCATCCTTTGTAATAAATAATACAAAACTGGTAACTACCTAAGGTTTATGATCAGGGAGATCAATCAATTTTGGTATACTCATATAATAGATTACTAACTGGAAATATAAAAGAGCTTAATTTACATTTATTGATTAGTCCTAAAATCATAATCTGGTGATACAAATATTGTGGAATAAATATGATGATGCTAGAATATAAACTGAATTAGGGTAGGAAATTCACTATTTATTCACAGTGCCTAGAACATTCTGGTAGGCAACATTAATGACTCAATAAATATTTGTTAAATGAATAAACAAATGATCATTACTTTGTAAAGTTTAGAAATAATACATCAGTGGATTTATATACGTAGCAAACAGTTAAAAAATGTACTGGAAACATCATTTCATTGGCTTATTTTCACCTCAATAAATCAACTATAAGATTAACTTAATTGTCTGGTAACCACCAAATTAATCTTCCCCGCTATTAGGTCATTCTAATATAACATTTATTGTTGACATCAGGGAGCTACTTAATTTTTCATTGTTATAGTATCCTAGTAAAAGTAAAATGAGGATTAAAACAGTACCAATTTGTGATGATTAAATTATATATATAAACATTTATATGTGTATATATCAGAATAAGATGTAGCATAAAGAAGCAATCAACCACTACTAATTCAATCATTATCATCATCATTATTATTATTTCATTATTAATATTGTTTCATATCTAACCTTTAAAGAACAGATCAGTCTATTTTCTAATATATTTGCATATGAATCATGATGCTTATACCATTCAAGAATATATAATCCCCTCTCATATTTTCCAACTTCTTGGCAATATATTGGTAAGTAAACTATTTCAGTATCTACATATTTGTAATAACAAAGGGTTCGATAGCAAACCTAAACTTGAAAAATTGAGACAAAGGGAAAAGAAACTAGCCAAGTTAAGGAGAGAGGGTTTTTGCTTTTTTTTTTTTTCAATTGAGGCAATTTTGATTTACAAAATAACATGTTTAGATGTGCAAATTTACTATTTGTAAAATATATGATAAAAGGAATTAACTTTATTTTTTCTTAGCTGTTTCTCAGGTGTTCTGTTTCCATTACAAAACTGGATAGAAGGATGAAAAACAGAGGAGTGTGTGTTTGTGAGAGAGAGAGAGACACCAAATATAACTTTGCCATTAGCCACCTGAAACTTGGAGGTTAAATTGAATTGACTATTTGTAGTTATTCAAAATTCAAAGTAACACTGATGGGAAGGAAATTTAGTTTGGAATCACAATAGATTTATACCTTAACAAATCTATCATCCTCAACAGTAGTCTTATAAAAGCTCCTTTTCAGCTAAGTAGAATCTTTTTCATTAAGTTTCACAAAATGATATCTCCCTTCTGTTTCTAACTGACAATTACTTAGGATTCTTATGTCTAGATATATTAAATTGATCATATTTAACCTTTTAAATTTGCAATTATAAAATCGAATGTTAATCCCTACATTGCTTTATCTTGAGTCATGTTTAAAAAAGTTGCAATCGGTAGCAGATATCTGCCCACCAAATATTTAACTTTCCTTTTTGTGAAGTGTTCGTTATAGAAACATGCATGAGAGAGGAAGAGATAGTAGAAATCCAAAGCAATACCTGTTTATAATGTTCAACTTCTAAATGACCACGTCTTTTCGATCACTCTATGTGTGCCTATAATTAGAACAGGAGATGTAAATCATAAAAAAATGGATTTTCATATAGAAAGATGTACACCTTATAGTCAAAAATCAGTGAGGAAACTAGAAATATAAATGTACTCTACATCCATTGTACAGTTTTGTTTTAATTTTAGAATGTCTCTTTTCTATGGTAATAGCAATAATTAATGAGTATGATTGCTGAAAATAAAGCAGATAAATATTAGGAATTTTGATTTTCAGAAAAATAAACACTGCCTTCCCACTAAACTCATCCTGCTATCTTTTAGATTTTGATAGAAATAAAAACTCATCAACAGAATATTTTTTACCCAAACCATTAAACCTACATCATTTTGAATCACAGCTCATTAAAATAATTATAATCAAATGTTTCGTTTCTTTTTCCCTTGTGAGAAACAGCTGAAAAGGTTATGTTTGCTTTTTTCTAAATCTTTGGGACAATATTAACAGGCTATATAGGTTTGTGTACTATTTTTCACTTATGTTTCAGTGTGTCTCTGATGCTACTTTAAGTCATTTCTAATTTGTTAACGCTACTTTGACAGAGCTTCAGAACTTGGCGTCATGAACATAGTTAAGTCAACAAGACCTTTAATACCATCCTCTCAAAATTCAAATATTGGCAGGTGATTGCTTAATGGAATTCAGTTATATTCTCCTGCAGGTGTATTCTATTTTTGATATCTCCAAAACTGAAAGAGGATAAATTCTCAATAGTTTGTTTTAAGTGTTCTTTCATAGCATTTTGAAGTGCAATGTAATATATCATGCTACCTGAGCTATCCCGCCACTCTACCAAAACATGAAAACATCCACCTCAACACACTGGCTGCAGGTTACTGAGCAGCTCAGTTCATCCAGAACTGAAAAGAGCACACCTGCTCTTGTTATTAGAGGAGCTAACTGGATATCGCTGGTCTCTGCTTTTGTTCTCTTGTGTTCACTTATTCTTTTAAAATATATATAAATTAAGTATGAGTCTATATTTAAAATTTCATTCAAATTGACCTTCCCCAGGTCTCTGAATTAATAACTAACAAGACTTGCCACTAGAAAGACACTTTAAGCAGAAATTTGTCATTGACTTCAAATTCCCCGTATCAATGCTATCCACATAGTATGCCACATTTACAGGCTCACCTCACCATTTTTAATCATTCCAACAATATGTACAGTTGATTTTGATTGACAATCATTATGAACAAGTACACAATTACTAACTTAAAATGAGAAAACTCACGATGTAAAACTAAATATTTTGCATCACGACCTAGGTAGTATAGCAAATATTTTTAATTCAACATTAAATGTTTATCATGTAAAACATCTATAAAGCAATCATGCTATGAAGAGTACTAGTCAAAGTTCTATGGAGAACTATAACAAATTAATACTATCTTCCTGAAGATTATATACCCAAACCACAGACCAATCAAATTTCTTTATTATTATTGAATATACAACTTTACCCTCTTTTTCTTCAGCTCTTTCCTGATGACTTATGCTAGAGATCAGATACCCATTTTATACATGAAAAAAAAAAGAAAAGTGAAATTTATTTATTATGTAGGTCAAAAGATGTTGTTTTCCGATTTTTTTAATTTAAAGTACATTCAATTCTTTATGGAACTGCTTATTAATCCTCACTAGTGAAACTCAACCCTTCAAAGCTTTCAAATACACCATAGATAATGTTATAATCCTGGCATACTTATTTCACTGCTCTAGTTTCTAATTTTCCTGAAGATTTCCTGATTTTGCTCCTCTATTTTCCAAATTACAGCTCTCATTCAAGATTAGTTGTTGCACTACCTCCTTCATGGATTTGTTTCTAGATTTTTGAGTTCACATTAATTTCATCTTTTTCATAAGAAATTCACAAGCACCTAATTGTCTCTATTTACAACAGACATAACATATTTCTCTGTTTTAATAAAATCATTAACCCTTCTGTTTTAGAATATTGATTTTACTTTTCTGATATCCCTCAAAGGATATAACAGCACCGTATTTTACAGCAAGTAAAACCTGAATAAGTATATCTTGAATTTATTCATTTTTGTTATTTTTTTTGTCAGTATTTGAGATCATCTTACGGCAATATACAGTTTTCATGATTATGCTATTTTAGCATAATCTTATGTCATGTAATTAGATTATATTTTACCCTGATGAATACTTATCAATCTTTCTTCTCCAATGGAAAATGGAGACTGACTTGTATATCACATTTGAATTTCAAAAGAATGACCACTTGTCATTTACACTCTAGAACATCTGTGTTCCTTAAAGAGCAAATTGGAATGTTTTCCATCCCAATTGCTAAAAATCATTTCAGAAGATATTACTTAAGACTAGAGAGTCTGTAGTGACCTGGATTTTAAAAATAACTCCATTTAAGAAACAATCAAACACAATTAGCTATCATAAAATGGTTCTTAGCAATTCTAGCTGCATTATTGTTAAAGAGAAAAATAGAAATATTTACAGGAAACAAGAACACATCTCTGACATATTCAATCTACATCCCTCTGAACCACTGGACATTGAATTCACCCCAAAAATGAAATAATTTATCCAGCATTGTCAAGTTGTCAATCAAATTGTCATTTATCTATATAGAATTTTTAAGTTTTAATAAGAAAAAACTAATGCTAAAAGAAGTTTAATAAGAAACATGGCAACAGTTAATAAAATGAACATTTGAAAATGTAGTCCTTAAGAAATGGTATAGGGCACTCCTAAAATCTAGCTTTATTTCTTTACTCGAAACTAATTATTTAACAATCTTTCTCTTGAATCTCAAGTTTGAGCTCAGGAGTTAATGGGCTCAAGTCTTATTTTTTTTTTTGGAGAAATGTAATAATTGTGGTAATTCTCTATCCATCATTGTACCCTATAGTGAAGTGGAATCCAGCACCTTCCTTACATGCAACTGCTCTGTTTTCCATCAAAAACCCATATCATATTTCTTCTTTTTGCTATAAGTTCATTAGAGCCAGTCATATTCTTTTGTGTCTACTCAAGTTTACTGTTTTATAAAACATAAGTACTTTTGCTATTTAAAATATGTATGCATATATTTATACATATATGAATTTATAATGAGGGGTATTGAATCCAACATTATCAAGATTTAACTATAAAAAATTTTCATGGGAGAATAGAACTTCCAAAATATGCATGAAATTAAGATGTGTGCATGGCTTTTTTTTTTTTTTTGCTAGGACTAATTAGTGCCAGAATGAGCTATTATTAAAATGTGATATTATCCTGACTATAATATACATTTCTCATGATAAACTGATTCTAATATTAACCACTGCTCCTCTGTCACCACTAGACATGTGTTTGTTCCAAAAAATTTTAGTTTTAAAACCAAGAAAGCAAACAAATAAGAATTGCCAAATGTTTCTCATCATTCCCCATGATACTAAATTAGGTAATATTTTTGCATTTTATATACAATCTTTAATAATGCATTGTATGATTAACCTTTAAAAAAAATGGTTGAACTCTTTTGTTTGGCCTCAATTGCCAAAGAGTAATGCATCATCCAAATACATTTTTGAAATTAGACCTTATATTCCATTATGCATTTAGACATTTATAGCTGGATGATAAACCTACCTGCAACTCTGGGAGCTGTAGTTATAAGTCAGTGCTTCCTGTAAAAATACTATATTTTTATTTGAAGTTATTGGGGTTCTATATCTTTTTCCTCTCAGTTCCTCCAAAGAAATATGAATTCTCATAAGGGAAAAGATACAAATATTTGGTTTAACTCAAAATGCACTCTTTTCTTTATTAAAGGATACCTAGCTTCATAGATTTCCTTTCAGAACTCTGGATTATTTACTAAATTCTCCACTAATAAGAGATTCAGACCAATAGTTTCTCCCAGAGGTAGAATTCTCATTGACCAAGTCCTAACAATTTCCTTAGTTATTTAGAGAAATGTATTTGAATAAAATTGCAGTAAAGTAACCCATTCATCTGCCTTTCTATGACTATAAGCTTGCTCAGGAAAGGGTCAACTTACATTCCAAAGCAAAGTTTGTCTTTTAAGTCTGATTTTGGCCTGGAACCTGGATGATGATCTCTGAGCCCTGGGAACATTCTTCCTGAAAAGAATGTTTTGTATGCCTGAGGACTTGGGCTACTCTTAAGTCAGTTTGACCTGGGAAATGGAAGGGACAGAGTCTGAGTAGCTGAGGTTAGTTATGGGGATGCCTACATGACACATGCCCCCATGAAAATACTGGTCACCAAGGCTTGGGTGAGTGTCGCTGGTCACAACACCTCACATGTTTTGTCACTTGTCTTTTCAGGAGAATTAAGTTCACCCCCATACAATTCCACTGTAGGGACACAGAGAAGCTTAACAGTGATATAGCCCAGACTTTGCCTCACAAGCATTTCACATTTGCTTATTTTAATCTGTATCATTCACTGTGGGAAAAAAAAAAAAAGCACCGATGAATAATAACAGTACTTCTGAATCCTATGAGTCCTTCAATACTTAAGGCTGAGGGTGGTCTTGGGATGCTTGACTCAAAACCAAATGCCAGTTTTCCAAAGAAATGAATGTACTGCTTTCCATCAGGTCCTCCCTAACATACACTGGAATTCTCAAAGTAGGATTTAGAGAACCACTCAGTCCCTTTGCAAGTTTCTTTGAGTCTGAATGAACTTGAAACCTACTGATATGGCTACATTCCCCTCTCTGCCATATTTCACACTTCGTGGTATGGCTGGATTCCTAATGTTGCTGGTCTAAGAAATGGTCTATCATTAAAAACAATGGGAATGAATTGGTGCGATCAAAAAATGTTTCAGGAGTAATTATAAATAAGATAATACAGAGAATGAATTTGAGAATTTCAGGATATGAATCTCATCAAAATCCTTCATTATTGATAGAATTATGAAATTTGACCCTTATCATTGACTCAAAACAAATTATTTTCTCCTAAAATTGAAAGCAATCATCCCTTAATTTAGGCAACATTTGGGATTTTTCTGAATGACTTTCAAAAGGATATGTATTTCTTAGAACCTGTAGAAACCATTTGCTCTTGTAATCTTATTCATAAGTGTTAGGTATTAATATATTACTTTTTAGATTCAATTAAGTGAATTTCACATTCACACTAAAAGCTGACACTCAATTCTCATTGAAATAAATCAATACTGATCATTTATTAGAGATAAATATTTTTTAAATTAGGGGTAAATCCCTCAGCTATTCTAAATTCTTATCAATATCTATTTTTATTGAGTTGCTGTTAGGTTTGTGATTTTTCTAAACTGATTAGAAAATTATAGCACTTCTCCAAATATTAGAAAAGGATGTGTCAGACTAAGACTGAGGCTCAGAAATATATATTTGAAATTGAATATCATCATCTCATAGCTTTTTTTAGGCCTCAAAGTAAACTACCAACAATAAGTCAAACAACAGAAAAGAAAAGTCTTCCTATCTCTGCCCTAAATAAACAAACTAGGGGCTGTTATCTGAACACTAATATTAAAAAAAAAGTAATAGTAATGTGTGAATTGTGTGGATACATGAGATCAACTTTTTTTCAATAGTTCCATCTTCTATACAATTGTATAAAGTCAAGCCTGTAGCTATAAAGGATCAAATGATGATTATATCTGCAAGATTCTGGAAAATGGAGCGGGTGTTTCCATTTGTATAAAGAAAAAAAAAATCTCACAATTCAGGGACAGGAAGCTATGATTTACATAATGAGCATGGCAAAGAGACCTATAAGGAAGCAAGACTTAGATGGCAGAAAAGTCACATTGGCTTTACTCCAAGACACCAGGCACATCCTAGAAAATTCTGATGTGCCGGAATATAACAGTATGTACTTTTCCCAGAGCCAGAATCAGTGCAATATTTGGCTTTCCTACTTACACTTGGAACACGAGACTTTTTTTCTCAGATCCTATCAGGGCTCCATTTATGTTTAACACCTGCATGCAGCCCAGGGGCTCTAAGAAGTAATCATCAAAGATGGGTATGAATTGCTTTACAATATAATTATTTTGCAACTTGAATATATTCATTTTGATCATCTCTACATTCTTTTTAAATCTGGCAATCATGAAGATCAAAGTGTCATACTTCCATAAATTGTAAACGCCCCTCTAACGTGAGTTTCTACAAGTTCTATACTATTACAAACAGGGAGAAAAAAATGATAGCTTATCAGTAATCAAAACCACACCACTATGTATCACCAAGGGTAAACCCAAATCTGAAGTGTGCATTCCAGTTCTACAGTTGACTAGCTCTGTAAAAGCATTATTTTACTTTATATTATTATACTTAGTAAAAGTATATAATCTCTAAATGACAGCTTTGTTCATCTGTAAATAAGGATCATAATTTTAGTTAACTTATAAAAACTATTGTGAAAGTGAAGGAAAAATGTAAATGGGTGTAAAACACTTTTGCACAGTGCTTAATTCAGAGTATTTAATGAAAGTTAAGGTGTTGGTTTAGAGACTACAAATGTGAGGTCCACACCCCTCTCCTCTCCTGTCTCTGTCTCTGTCTCTTTCTCTGTCTCTCTCTCTCTCTCTCTCTCTCTCTCTCTCTCTCTCTCTCTCTCTCTC